>CM037091.1:66607086-67118076 GCA_020916435.1 Oxytropis ochrocephala | reverse complement strand
GCATTCCTTTGGCTTGAAAAACTCTACCTTTCATGACTCGACAAAGATCAACACTATTCACCCCTTCATGTGCCACAAATGTCCTCACCCTAAGCCTTTAGAACCCTAAGTTAACTGACTTTTCATCTATACTTGCACTAACATACGCCTTTACTAAACAAAGCTTCAGAGAGAGAAACTTCTGTGAATTTCGTGGACATAAACTTCGGCCATCATGGGGTGTATCATAATGGAAGAGGAAAAGCGAGCTTGCAATCGATCAAATACTTTTTCATATCAATGTCCAGTAGATATGACCTCTGAGAATGCCGTAAGTTTGAATCAAAACTAATTTTTCCAAAGAATGATCAATATTCACCCATGCTTCTCGTGATCCAAAAGTCTCGTGATCTTATCTTTACAAAAAAATGTTTTGCACCCAATCACTCATATCATATCATATCATCGCATCATGCATGCACCATGGCATTAGCATTCAATCATTTCATTTGCAACATATTCACATTTGCATTTCACGATTTATTACGTAATAAGCAAAAAGCAAAAAAATGTAAGAGAAAAAATCATTCCACCGTGATACCAATCATTGCACATACGCTGCGGCACCATTAATTGCATTGCCAAAAGAAGAAAGCTTTTCCCCTCTGAAGATGCATTTGTTAGGTGTGTTCTTGATAAACACGATAAGTGTCGCTCTCATATTTTGTTCCTTCTAATAGCGCCGCTTTTAAGCGCTGATCTCATATCATATCACGTATCACCGTGTTGATCTCTTATAGACCCCAAGCGGTCCTTCGCAGCAGCAAAGGCCCTAAGTGGCCTAGGTCGCAACGCTCGAGTCGAGCCCGACGGACCTTCGCAGACTCCGGAGTGGTCCTTCGCACTAGCTGTGTCACCAAGACACGTGGGACGCCCTTCATGGTCAACATATCGCCTAGACCTGATCTTGACCCATCATGGCCGCCAAATATAAAGGCCCCCGCATCGCTTTACTAGTACCGTAGCTTGTTGCGCCCTTCGCACTACACGATGGTCCTTCAATTAAGGCCTAGGCAAACTTTCCGCACTCTCGAGTGATCCTTCGTGAGCCTTAGTGCTCCTTCAGTCCTCGCTGACCCTTCATTCAACTCCTCTGCTAATGCGCCAAGTATTAACCACTCACTCTTATCTCTCAAACCTTCCACTTCCTTCTTAAACTGACAAAAATTAGCGTTTATCTTATCTTTATTCCTATTTCTACTACTTAAAGTTCGAGAACTCATCACTTTCTAGTAAAATACTAATAAAGAGGCAAAATTGTTATAATTCCAATTTTGTCCGTCTTCTTTAGTCGCTTGTTTTATGTAATATTTCAAGTCACACAATTATAAGTTTTAGAATAGCCGCCTCTTTTCCTAATTCAAGCCAATTTCAATTATCTGCTCAATTAAACTCGAATACCAATTTAAGCTAGGCATATTGTATGAATGATCGATCTTTTCACACATTCTTCATTTAATCTCGATATTTGGGCTTAATTGAACATAAGTAGACTAATCTAAGTCGCTTTCCATATTGGGCTTATCATTTTGATTTGGGCCTACAAACGTGGTTCCAATTTGTTTTTTAAGTATTTATCGCTTAATGGGCTTATTTATTCTATTCGGGCTTTATTCTAAGCGCTTTTATTTAGTTGGGCCCGATTCGCTTTTATTATTTTTATTTTTTCCATTTAATTTATTTTGAATAATATATATAGTCCAAAAATGCCAAAAAAAAATCTATTTAATTTTATTTACAACTTAGAAGTGTTCAAAATGTCCAAAAGTCCAAAATGCAAAAAGTAATATTAGGAATACTAAAATAGCCAAATCCGGAAAATAAATATAAAAATACAAAAAAAGTAGTTTTAGCCTAAGTAGCAGCTTGGCTTGGATCTTCATGCTCTCCCAAACCCTAGTCTTGGTCCCCAAGACTCAAATCCAGATCTAAAAATAAAGAGAATCAAGGTAAATTAATTCATTAATTGCTAAACCTAATATTTTAGTATAAATACATGGTTAACCTTCTCTCACCAGACAGCATAACAACACCACAAAATCATCTAAACAAGGATTAGGGTTCAAAGTCGTAATCCTAATCCATTGAAATTCTAAGTTTAAAGAAAAGAGGTAGTAGAAGCAAGGAATCAAATACAGAGTAGCAAACTGTGAGCAGCTTACAACAACAAGCATACTAGAGACATATCTCGAGGTCGAGTAAAAGGTTGGTCCCTATGTTATTCTAGATTCTTTAGGTCAGTAAACAGAAACACGTACAAAAGCAAAAGAGTGAATCATAATTAGATTAAAGGCCTATGATACAATCAGACTATGTTTACTAACAAACAAATATGGCTTAGATTGGAAAATAGAGTTATTCTGTTTATTGTTTTTTTATAAAGATGAAGATGAAGGACCAATTAGTAGTTTAATTAGGGCGATTATGGCTAATTTATGTTCTTAAAAAAATCGTTTTTAGTACTAGTTGTTGCTCTTAATGTTCTTGTTGAGTGCTAGTTTTGGTTCTTTACAAAAGTTTTGGCTATTAGTTTGTTAATTTTCTTTATAGAGTTTTGTTTCAATAAATAATACCAAAAAAAAGGAGAAGAAACGGACTTGAAGAAGAATAATTAGGGGAAGAGAATAATTAGGATTCTCCCAATAAATGAGTTACCTTATGTAGTAGTCCTTCTTTTGTCATTTTATTTTAATTTTCAATTATTCATTCAGATTACTATTTACACCTGTACTTTAGTTATAAATCTCCTAGGCAAGCTTTTTTAAAGGATAACGCAGGCCTGCTAAAAACGGACTGGGCCCTGCTACTCGCACTGTAATGCCCAAAATTTTATTAGAAATTATTTGGAGTTGATTTGATAGGTATTGACCAAATTGGAGAGTTTTTTGCATAGGGACCATGTTGAGAAGGACTAAAATTGATGTTAGAAATACTTAATATATGATGATGATGATGATTATTATTATTATTATTATTATTATTATTATTATTATTATTAAAAAACAAGTTTCTAGGGAAAAATAAAGTGGTTATGGGAGGGAGGAAAAGTAGGAGGAAAAGTAGTGTATGGTTGGGAATTAAAAATCAAATTAAAAAGGGTTAGAGTGTTGATGCTCATTTAAAAAGGAATCAAAAATAGAAAGAGGAGAGAAAGTGAGAGTGTGTGAGAGTGTGAGACCGCGGCGCGAAGGAGAGAAAGAAGAGGGAAGGATTGTGTGAAGCTCACAAGGGAAAAGCTAGGGATTGTTGGTGTCTTGGGGAGTTGCTTGAAGCTTTGTGTGTTCTTCAATCTCTAAAGGTTAGGGGGTTCTCCTTTCTTACTTAATAACCTATTGGATTAGCAATGATAGTAGTTAGGTTCTAGGGATTGTAAATTGAATCGTTATATCGTGGATTTAATGGTGGTGTTATTGTTTGAATTGATATGTGGTTCTCATACTACATGTTATATTGAATTCAATTGAGTGATTCTATGTTAATCGATGTTGAGGTGAGTATAATAACTAATATGCATGTTGAGTGTTTGTAGAATTGACTCAATGAAATTGAGAGTGAGAACATGAGAAATTGGTGAGGGTTGTGATGTCGCATAATTATCTTGGAGATGAAATTAAGTGATTGAGGTATGCACTAGGTATTATTGGTGAGATGTTGAATGGCGCGTACCTAGGTGTAAACCGAGATTTGTGTCGTGGTTTTTCAAAAAGAAATCAAAGTTGCTATTTTAGTTAATTAAGTGTTGCTGTTTTTATAAAGAATATGTTGATGTTTTTATAACGAATATGTTGCTGTTTTTATAAAGCTAAGGTTGCTGTTTTTTTTACAAAACAAATGTTGTTGTTACTGTCTAATTAATGTTGCTGTTACTGTCAAATAACTATTGCTGTTGCTGTTAAAAACATGCTGCTGTTGCTGTTAAAAAACGTTGTGTTGCTGTTTTTATTTTAAAGGATAAATGTTGTTGTTTTATGTGTAAAAAGGTGTTGTTTCTTAAATTTAAAGTTGCTGTTTTTCCACAAATAAAGTGTTGTTTTCCCAAATTCAAGGGGGTTGTTTGCTTAAAATAAAAGTGACGTTTTATTAAATTTAAGTGTGCTGTTTTCTTAAATATAAGTGTGCTGTTTTTTAAATCTAAAGGTGATATTTCCTCATATTTAAAAGTGTCTGTTTTCCTACCTTCTAAGTTGCTGTTTCCTTAATTGAGAGGTGTTGTTTTCCCTATTTTCTTTTAGCGCTGTTACTGTATTTTAAAAGGTGATGTTACTGCTTGTTTTTAAGTTGCTGTCCGATTTTATGTGTTGTCTGGTCCCTATGGGCGTTGAGTTAGTCCTTCAGTGACAAAGTAGTCGCGCAATTAATTGTGATAGATGTGGTGGGTGCGCTATCCTTAGAGTGATTAATATGAGATGTGTCTATGGTGGTGAATATTTATTGATGAGCTGAACATTTATTGGTGAGCTGAATATTTGTTAAATATTTGTGAGCTGTTATTTATTGGTGAGCTGAATTTTTATTGGTGAGCTGAATAATTACTTGTGAGCTGAATCAATATTGGTGATTGTGATAATCGTAGTTATGGTGTTTTGGTGTGTATGGTGCATGGTCCTTGAGTCTCATGATCATGTGCATATTTATTGGTGAGCAGAAGGCTTCGGCCTTATTATAATTTATTGGTGAGCAGAAGGCTTCGGCCTTATTTGGTGAGTGCCCTCAAGGCAAGATATTGGTGTTGATGGATCCACATGCATATG
Organism: Oxytropis ochrocephala; assembly: GCA_020916435.1. NCBI lineage: Eukaryota > Viridiplantae > Streptophyta > Magnoliopsida > Fabales > Fabaceae > Oxytropis > Oxytropis ochrocephala. The sequence goes on along the minus strand of CM037091.1, from coordinate 67,113,286 downwards.
CCCTAGGAGTTGGGTTGCATTGCATGCATTGCATATACTTTCGTTGTTGCCTCGTGATTGATATAAAGTAATGGTGTGCTATTTTTGGCCGTGGTATTGCGTTGTTAGTCACCGATCTATATGTTGTTGATCTTGTGTGTTATTACTTATGAAATGAGACCCACCCTACCGCTTTTATGTTGCTTCTATGTCTGCATGTGAAATCGTAAAATCATAACCTAATGACAAGATTATGGGTTGCAACGATGGTGATGGGTTTCGCCTTCGCTCCCTTCTCCGAACTTGGTTTTTCACGCTTCCTCTTCGCTTATTCGGCCGCTTGGGGTTTATTGTTTTCTCGAGCGACTTCGCTTCTCCGAACCGGGTTTTCACGCTTCCTCTTCGCCTTTTCACGCTTCCTCTTCGCTTCGGTTTTTCCTTCGCTCACTTTCTCCTTCGCTCACTTTCTCTAGGTTTTCGCTCACTTTCTCCTTCGCTTATTCCGCTTCGCTTCGGTTTTTCGCTTATTCTTCTTCGCTTCCGGTTTTTCGCTTATTTCAAAAGAAACGCTTTCGCGCTTTCTTTTGTCATGTTCTCTCCTTCCTATTTTTGTGGCATAAATCAAGCACTTTTTTTAATTGCACTCAATATTTAATGGCTAATAACTAGGAAATCCAAAATTTATTTAATTTGTAAAATTATGTTTTTATTAATTGGTAGTTTCCCAATTTGCCCTTTTAGTGATGGTAACTAAATGGCCTATTTAGTTACCTAAACTATACTCCCATATTAATAATTAATAAATAATGAACATTCTATGATATGACCATTTGACCATCTTTAACTATAGACTATTATTTGCAACACATGATGACTAACCTACGTGTGGTGTTAGAAAAAGAGTTTTTCCTATTTAATTTAATAAAATAAGTTGTATATAATTAATGGCTCATAAGAAGGGTGGTGGTGACACACAACTCATCAAATTGTAGTTTCTTCTACTGAGTTTTCTATTTAGCAATACATGAAGAAGCTTAGGTTTTGCTCTCTGAACGAAACAAAAAAAAAGAACGAAACAAAAAAACGAAGGGTTTTCTTGCTCTAGAATGCGTCTAATTTAGGTTTTGTTTTTGACAAAAGCGCCTATTTTTTATGACTTCGTGCCTAGTTTTTGGAAAAGCGCCACTATAGTCCCCGCTTAATTTTGGTCTATAAACAAAGGTAACTCCACTCACTATTTCAAACTACGCTTTTATTCGTGGCTGATAACTTTTTAAATACCACTGGCCCGACAAATGTGGTGTTAGGTATCCATACTTTTTTAATCGCCGCCACACGCTTTTCAACCGTGACCTAATAACAAGTTAGCGAAACCGCGGCCTAATATCTATCTCATTAGCCACACTTATAAATGCGTGGCCTATTCCATATTCGTGCCACGGTTTTTAGCCGTGGCAATGAGTGGTGTGACCTAAAGTCAAAAATGTTGTAGTGATTTGACTAATGACTAGGGGTGTTGAAAACCAAATCAACCAATAGAAACCGCAAATCAACCAACTCAAATTAAAAGTCGCAAAAATCGATATTTATTAGATCTATTCATTTTTTTTTTGCTAACCTCGCGATTCGGTATTTGGTCCACACTTTTGTTCCACCAACCAAATTAAACTAAATTGAACCGCAAGTAGACCTATGACTTAGAGTCTTCCTTGAATAGATAAGCATGTTTCACATACCTTCTTATTACACACAAAATTTTAAGACTGAGCCATGCTAACGGGAAAACTAATATATTACAATAAGTTAAAGTAGAATTCTTACTAGGCAAGAGCTGATATAACCCATAGAACAGATATAACGATTGATATCAATTCTTTCATCAAACATGAATTATTAAACTACAATCAAGTACAAAGGATCATGAAAGGCATAATATGTGTGATATGTAACTCAACTTATGCCAAAGTTTGGACTTGAGCAAGGAAAATAACCCTACTTTGATCCAATATATAACTTTGCCCCTTTTCCACTTTCACAGTTCATCAGCACATTGAATGTTTAGTTTGAGAAGAGGAAAATGTATGGAAGAGCACAAAAGTACCCAAAAAATGGGAAATCTCGACAATCGAGGATGGTCACTCGGGTACATTGATGTGGCATGGCATCCAGTTGCAACCTCAATACATAAAGATACAATGGTGGGATGAAAGGGTAAAAAGGTAATGAGCCTTAATTTTTTTTATTAAACCCACTCAACAAAAGGAGGTAAGTAGCTGCGGCTAAAGTAACACAAGGGAAAAAAATAATGTCATAATACTTGAATAATTAATTGATAGTCAGCAGCAATTGGGATAGTCAACCCAAAACCTCCTGATTATGAAGCTAAATATATTGATAGATACTTGATCGCTTTTTAAGAAACCGAAGAAACCTCCTCAAGAAATTCGATAAAGAGGAAGAGAGACTTTTCTTAAGATATTTCATCGATACTAATTATGAGCTTCACTACAATGTTTATATAAAGCTACTGATACACAACATAAAGTGAGGATACATCACTCTCACACCAACATTACTACATAACAAACTATTTAAAGACAACGCCTAAAAGACCCATTCTAGAATATACTAAAGGAATCCTTATTTCCTCGATCTCAATGATCATATCGATATATTAGTATGGTGGAAGAAGTTTGAATCCTCCCGCGCACGAGGATCTAGGTGCATGCTAGAACTAGGTGATGCGGCTCTTGTTTTTGGGTCAAATGAAGAGTATATGTTGAGTAGAGATGACAATGAGCACCTCTCCTAACAAGACATTATAGGCCAGTGATCGAGTCCATCAAAGTCGCCTTATAGCCGAAGACACTAAGGAGTTTTAGGCCTCAAATATTTTAATTAAAAAGGGCCTCAAATTAATTTTTTTTTTTAAGTAATACGAAGAAAAAATTGAATGTTTTCATGAAACTAAGTGTAACTCATTGGTAGGATAAGACCCTCTATACTCAGTCAGTTGCTTGGTTGATCTTTCCACTAAGCCACTAATCAATTTTGCAATTTGTTATGATATGAGGGTTGCTATATACAACGAATAATCTGATAATGAAATTTCCTATGTGCATCTCCCTAATAACACCACATCATCATTCTTTGCATAAAATGTGAAAACTAACATGTCAAAGATTTTGTAAAAAAAAAAAAAAAGGTTAAAGACAAGTAACCAATCAAAGCAGTTCGCGATGGATTCGGCATACAATATACCTCATGACATCCAACATTTCTCTTTACTATTTGTTTTTTTAGATAAGCTTCTTTTTTGCTATTTGTTTCACTTATTTTCCTAGGTGCTCTGTGTACTCCAAGCCAAGCCACAAACCAGGCCTTTTTAGTCAATGGCAGAACCAAGTTTTTTGAGTGAAATGTCTAAACCAATTTAATTTACTAATTAATAATAAAACATATGACGACATCGATTATTTAACATAATTTTTTTAATTATAAAAAGTAATTAGCTTTTAATCATTTCTTAATTAGCATGTTTCATGTGATTCTCTCCTTATTAAAAAAATAGGTTAAATATATTTTCGATCTCAAATCGAAATTTCAAAATTTCATTTTTAGTCTCAGAAATGCTCATCATCTTTTAGTCCCCGATAGATACTAAGTACACAAGAAAGAGAAAATAGGGTTAAATATATTCTGTATACATTACCCTCGCAACATCCAACATTTCTCTTTGCTATTTGTTTCCACTTATTTTCCTGTGTGCTCTGTGTATTCCAAGGCGAGCCACAAACCAAGCATTTTTTAGTCAATGGCAGAACCAAGCCTTCATCGTCTTTTAGTCTCCACACTAACACAAATCAAAGACATTTCAATAAAACAAGTTTAAAAATGTTTCCTTCAATTTTCTCTCCAATTGCAAATAATAAGTGACACCCACACTTTTTTCACTCCTCCACTAATCTTTCTAAACCAAAGTGTGAAAAACTCGAATATGTGTTTTCACTCCTTTTATATATCTTCTCGCTTGTTTTCATGGGAACCAAACTCAAGAATCAGATTGTCACAATGTAGGTTAGCTCAATCTGTTATCAGATGTCTGTATCCAACGCCTCCAGTACGGCCACAAGCTTGTGTGCATCAATTCACCTAGTGTGCATCAATTCACCATCAAATCATACACAAGTCATTCACACCAAAACGGAATTAAACACCACATATATACATGCAAGAATCATTCAATCATATTATCAAACACCTAACATGCATTATAGTTCCTAATCTCCCACATACACCCCATCATACAACCCATTATAATATTAGAACTCACCTCACCTTGGAATTTGTCGAATAAGGAACTCTTTCACGCACTCTAAAGAAAACCACCGCAACTAGCTTCCTCTTCTTCTCTTTCTCTCTCAGGCGCCTCACTCTCCCTCTCTTCTCCTCTCACTTGCGCCGCCCATCTCTCTTTCTTTCTTTCTTTTCTTTTTGCTCTCCAAATGAGCAATTGACTCTAACCCTAGTGCTTATATCATTGGGCTATCAATCACGGGTCTCTTCCTACCACTTAAATAGTTACTAACACCACCTCTTTCTACCACCTACTTAATTTCTAAACACTACCTTTTCTACCACTTCTAATTACTAAACACCACCTTTTTCTACCACTTACTTAATTACTAAACACCACCCCGTGATTTAAAAAGAAGTACCCCATTATTATTTTAATCACTATACCTATACAATACCTAAACAATCTAATTAAATAAATAATTGAATTATTCATGCTATGTTTAGTCTCTGCCCAAACAAATAACGCCGTAGCTCCACCACAAGCCACAGAAACGCCTGAAGGACATGTACAGACACTACCCTACGAAGAAGCATCGACCATACCCACCTCCAGCCGACTTCCGCCAATGGATCAAACCCCACTTGCCGACGCCGCCCGCCGTATCTAGGTCGCCAATCACCTCCTCGACGTCCTGGAACGCCGAAGTCAGGATCTAATCCAACAAGAGGAATTTTTCCTAGAGATAGCCGCCATTGCGCGAGCAACCACGACGCAACCTACCCCTGAATTTCTCCTTCTCATTCCCAAACGGTTGTATCTAGACGACGCCGAATTCACCTCGTAACCCTAGATATGACACTTCTCCAATTCAACGAGAGAACGCCTGAAACCCCCGACCCCATCGCTCCACCGAGGCCTGACCGCATGTGACACCGTAACTCTTCTTCCGACTCCTCCTCCTTCGTAAGTCCTTCTCCTCGCAAGCAGCGGATCCCACAAAAAGAAGTCTCTAAAGCAAAGCCGCCGATCTCAGTAATCCCTTTCCCGAAATTGCCAAATGCAAGATCCCAAAATCTCGGTGCCACCTCCACCGAATATGTATGATGGCAAAGGAGATCCGACGAGCAAGTCGAGACTTTCGACTGATGCTTGATCATCAGAATGCTTCGCATAACGCCCGATGTAAACTGCTCTCATATCTCAAAAAGAGCGCTGTTGGGTATCGATCTTCCCGCCTACCACTTCATGGAAAGAGTTCACAAAACTATTCTCCGCTTCTGCTCAAAGCAACAGGCAGAAGCCCAAATCGTAAGACGTGCCGAGGCACCATTCAAGGCGAAAGAATCCTTGAGGGAGCATATTGAAAGGTTACAAGAAAGAGGCGATGAGGTCCATCACCGCATTTAACGACGCCGTATCGATGTTTACGCGCATGGCCTCGTGAAAGGCTCCTTATTTCACGCCACCGCCGGCCCCCGCAAGCCGGGAAGCTTGATGAATTTCTCGAGGCGTGCTCAACGCAACATCGACTATGAAGAAGCATCCTTGGGATGGACCCGCTGGTCGATCCGACTGAAAAGGCAAAGAGCCCAAGGATAAACACAAGAAAGACCACAATTCTGCATCAAGGAATGGCGAGGCAGTTCACTGAGTACTTTGACTTAAACATCTCGAAGCCAAAATTCGCCGAGTGTGCAAATGTCCGAGTTCGGGCCGCTGCAAGTGGCCGACGCCAATCCCTGCAGAGGCAACACCAATCGTAAGACTCCATCAGAGATATGACAGGTCACCGCACGCTACGTAATCTTGCAGAGGCCGAAGACGCACATAAAGGACCTGATTCAACGTGGGAAGTTAAAACAATATATACTTGAGGTCCGATGACAAGAAAAGGGAACGCTCGCCACTGAAGTCAAAGGCCGTGGTCAATGAAGTGACCAAATCCCCAATCGATGACAACAAATGACTTACCGAGGAAGCGCCAAAGTCCCAACGCGGAACGGCGCCGATGAAGCCGGGGTGGCAAGAAATCCCGAGCACGGAGCAACCCAACCGATCCCGATCAAGTCATACAGGCCACCATTATCCTTCATCGATGCCGACCTGCTGAATGGGAAGCCAAACAAGTACATTCCCCTTATCATCTAGGCCGTTCTGGCCGGGGTCATTGTCAAGAGAATTCTATTTGTCCAAGGGAGCTCGACCGACATTCTTTTCCGAGCTGCTCCCCAAACTGAAAATTTCCGAGGCCGACCTTCTCTCGCTACGACGGCTCAAACTCGACGGGTTCAACGGGTCTTGAACCAAGCCCTTGGGTTACCTCGAGCCGCAGTAATGTATGGAGACGATAAATCATCAAAGACAATCAAGACGCAGGTTCTGATCCCGCCATGCCCATCTCCGCACTCAATGCATTATCGGCCACCCGACCTTAGGGAAACTCGTGGTCGCTGCTTCTACCGCACCTCAAGATGGGTTCTTTCTCAAAAGGATGAGGTAGTCACGATCTCAATGGACTTGATGGGGAAAAAGGTGCGCACTCTCCGCCAAGCAGCAGTGTCGCAAAAAGAGCAAGCCATCACGGCTTCAAGAAAGCGGCGAGGCAGAGGAAAAATGAAATGGAAAGTAACAATGTGACTTGAAAAACATGTCGAAGCAGTATAACGATAAAATGTACTAAGCCTTTCTTCTAAATAAACAAAAGACTGCAGAATTGCTCTTTGTCAATTTACAATTACTTTTGCAATATTTCTGTCCATGTTTAATCAACCTGAGAAAATTCAATGAGGAAATTTGAGTCCGTCCATATATATAAAATAAGCGAGGCCCAATTATCAATTGATTAACGGCATGCATAAGGCACAAGAAGGGTTTTTTTATGTACCCCCACCCAATCCCCATATACCCCCACCCAAACTGAAAACCCCAAAATGCCCTTCTAAAACGTATTTTTAAAATAATTTGGCTAATCGAGAGAGACTGGGGGATATATATACGACTTATTTGCCCATCGTATATACACCCCCAAGGCGTATATACGATTGGCACACTTCACTCATAATCGTGATATACGCTGGGGGTGTATATACGATGGGTAAAAAATAGGTCGTATATATATCCCCAAGTGTATATACGATCCCTATGGTAATTTTTTAATTTTAAGTCAAATAAAATTAATTAAGTCCTCAAAATAGGTTGTGTGTGTAGTTCGTTAAAACGCGATTTATGTTATACGCCGAACGAATAATTTAGGCTAAAAATCGGCCGCAACATACTCCGATCGTAATGAAACCACAACCATTAAATCCAAAAATAAGGCTATACAATTTTGATGGAGGTGGTACTTATACCACCGGGCGACCGCCGTTGCGAGAAATCCCGGCCGCCGAGAATTGCGCACTGCCACACGTGCTCGGGTCGCTACTGGGTCGGGCGCCCATTTCTCGATCGCACCTCTGGTATCACCGACACACCCTAACAGCTTGCCCCCAAGCCTCAGGTCGCTTAGTATGGCCGAGGCTTGAATCTGCGTTCTCAAAGGGCAATGACGATTCTAGACGCCTTCATTGACACGGGCCTGCCGCCGCCGCCGTGATTTGGTCGATCGTAGCGTGGCGCTTGGGATTCGACCGCAATTTTAATGCGCAATGAACGATGACCTTTGCGCTTCTCGAGGTACCTTCGGGATTCCCATGCACCGGATGGGGAACGCGAGCAATGTGGTCGCTGCCGCCGGCGTGGGCCCTCTATAAGTAGAGCACTTGGTCAGCACAGTTTCCACACTCAAAATCACCTCTATGCTGCCGACCGAGTTATCTGCTAGCGACCGGAAGAGCCGTTTGCGAAAGTTGTTCGTCCGCTCCTTCCTTCTCCAGTCACTACTTTTCCAGGTAAGCCGCTCCTTTTAGCTTTCTTGTTTTACTTTTTACTTGATTTAATATTAGTTTCTACGCCTCGTGAAAGGGGAGGCGTCCGGTCGAGGGATGACCACGTCGCCCCCTTTTCTCGAAAGCTACCGCCTGGCCGACCGACGAAGTTCTCCTTTCATAGGTGGACCTGGCACGAACGAAGCAGACTACTAGAATTGTTGGTGCCCCGACACAAAGTCTCGCCCGACATATGGCCCAACCTGCGCAAGTCGTTGAGCCTGCCTGGTCTGAGTCTCCTAGGCCGGATTCTCCGGCGCAATCTCCTAGGCCGGATTCTCCGGCGGAGGCCTCTTCGTCTTCCAGCTCAAGCTCTTTATCTTCCCGTTCGAGCTCCACCGATTCTTGGAGCCCCCCGCCGCCGCTTGAGCCACTGACTCGGGATAACGAGGGGGAAGACGCGTCCGTGGACATATTGGGAGATGATGACGTCGTAGAAATCCCGCCGCCTATAATTACAGTGGACGAAGTTCTTCATCCCGGTCCGGAGGTTGTTGAGGAAGGCGTCACTCCCGGCAATGAGGAAACGGCCGACACTTTGGAAAGGGAGGACGAGCAAGGGAATGATAATGCCGAGCCGGCCACCAATGGGCGATGATCCTTGACATGTCCTGGTGTCCGAAAAGATGAGGTCATTCAAGAGCTTCATAGGCCTGACCACCCCGCTGGGCCGATCTTCAAGAACTTTTCTACAAACCGGCCGAAGCGTGAAAGGCATGGAGCGACGAGAACATAGCGACTTCGCCAAAGAACGTTAAGTTCACCAAAGATCGCCCCTCCTTTCTCGCATTTTCAACGACGCGATGCATCATCCGGGGTCTCCCATCTCAATTGCATCCTAATGGCTTCGGGTTTCATCAAAGCCTTTGAAGGTTTATGCGACCGGCTTGGTCGGAGGGTATCGACCCAGCTCTTCTTCACCCTCTTCGAGCTGAGCTGGCACGGTGAGAATGGCACCAACATGGCTCGAAAGAGCGTGTGTCTTTCAAGAATCGTAAGTCGCTTCTCTGAAATTCTTCAAGGCATGCTCGACTCTTGCACGCCGGGCGGAAGAACCAATATTTTGGGGTCGCTCCCAATATCGGGGCCATCGCCTCCATTGCGAGATCCCCGCCTCGACTGCATACAAATGGGCGCTCTTTCTTTCCTCTCCGCTGGCACGCCGTCCATTTCGCAGAGAAGACGAGCTCTTAAACTTTCACCGTGGCCTCCCTGGATGACGAGGATAAAGAGACTTTGGCTATAATTAAAGAGCCGCCCACCGCTTCCCTAAAATCTCGGCGGGGACATCCTCGTCGCTTCTTCGCCTCAGACACGCGATAAGTTATCGGCCGAGCTTGGTCCGTCCTGCCTGCATATCTTTACCTTTGATTTTTCTTTACTTTCCTTGTCTAACCCTTCGGCTTTTGCAGGTAAAACTTTAAAGATGTCAAGCGCAGACTGGGCAAATCTTGAGAAGCTCGCTCTCTCCGGCGGCCCAAAGAAAGCTAACCTCCCGAGACTAGCCCGGTCACTACCCTCGACCCAAGAGTCCGGAGGGGGATCCTGGCATGGCGCATCGACGCTGACGGCCGCACTCGCAAGCGGCCGAGAGCAAGTTAAGCACAACGGGTCGAGTCTCCTACCTTTGAAATGGAGGACTTAATCGAGGAAGATCAGAATACCCCAAAATAATTCAATTAATTAACTTAGTTGAAAGTTATTATGGTTTGCAACATTTTACTTTTAAGTCAAATAATTCATTAAGTGAAGGTTAAGCATGTGTTGCATTTTAGGAAAATGTCTAAGTTAGGAAAGGGTGCGGGTAGAAGAAGCTCACTGCTAATAAGGCCAAGGCCTCATTTAAGTCCCTTAGACATGTTAAATGGTGCTTTCAGAGGAGACCATTTACATTGTTCCAAAATAGTCAAAGTTACCAAATTAAGAAAGTAGAGAGAAGTGAGACTTAGAGAGTAAGGAAGAGAACCGGCGGGAGAAACCAAGAGAAAAAGGGAAGAGTGAGTCGAATCTTGAAGGATTCCTGTAGTGCTGCTAGTGAAGAGGGCGTGTCTACTGGCCAGATCAAAGTTAGGGGCTCTTTTTAATCCTTGTAATGTTTTGTGAGTGGTTCCGATCACCTTGCATGTGTGTTTTATGTGTTGTTCATAACATGTTTTGTTGTGTTTTTGCTCTTGCGTGATTTGTGGTGAAGTACGATGGTGGATCTGGCTGGGAAAGAGAGAGGAGTGTAACACTCTCTCGCTCTGTGGTACGAAGGGAGCATTGCACAGTGAGGCATCGAGTGTGAATCAAAGGTAGTGTGAAGAAAATGAGTTTGCATGTAGAGTTGTGGAGAGGATCTGAGCCAATGGAGTGAGTATCCGAGTGTGCATGAGTGTGGTGATGCCGAAATGGGTTGTATGTTGGGTTTAAGTAAAGAAACAGAGTAAAAGAAGTAAATGGGAGTTAAGCGCTTTATTACGCTGCAGTAATACGGCACCCTTCACCAGAGAGTGAGAGAAACCGAAGCCGGTGGAAGTCAACGCCAGTGTCGAGAGTCCGCTGGTGAGTTTGAGGGAGAGTATGTGTCTAAACACCATTAGCGAGGGTAGGGACGCATAAACCGGTGTAGGTGTTTCGCTTTAAGGTTACCGAGGTGTAGAGGAGGAATCAAGTCCTCAAAGCCGAGGTAGCGCCACCGAGGTGAAACGCCCAAATGCCTAAGTGTAGTGAACTCAACCAGTGGAATGCCGAGAAGTGAATCCTCATGAGTTAGACGATTTTAGTGTGTGGAGCGCAGATCAGGAGTATGTCACCAAGTGAGAGTTTGAGTGTAACATGCCGAGGTGCCAAAGCCGAGCTAGGTGCCGAGGTGATGTAGAATACCGAGTCGAGTAGTTAGTCGAGGTACACACATAGTGTGCCAAGTGATGTTAGGCGCCAATGTTGCCTAGCACATTGTGGGACGCCACCGTGAGTGCTATTTTAGCACCAAATGTGCATAAGTAAGGGAGCCGATAGAGTCCATTTTGGTCCTTAGGTGACATTTTGGTCCCTAAGTTGTCGCCATGGTCCCTGCAGGTGACAATTAGTCCACCATGGAGTGCCGAGGTGATCGGTAGGTCTGGCCAGAGGTCCTGTGGTGATTCTACCTGGTAGTAGGGTCGACCTTAGCACCGTGATGATGTCTAGATGGTGTGGACGCTAGTGTGAGCGACAGAGTAGTAAACGACGGAGTAACAACGGTGAACGACTTGCAAAGATTCACATGCGCTATGTTTGATCGGTGTGTGATTGCATTTGTCATGAAGTCACATGTTCATGTGCATATTACGACGAGGAGGTTTCGCCTCTGATGTGGTAGGACTTCTGCCTCCATATCAAATAACGACGAGTAAATAATCTACTTTAGATGTTCCGATAGCAAATAACGCATGGATAGCCGATAGGCTAAATAACGACGGTGGAGGTACCTCATTGCATAATGCCCTCGTGGTCAAGGCATACATGCATACATTTCATAATTTAATGTGTTTTGAGCCGATTGATAATTGTTGTGGTTATTTGAACTATCTGCGAGTGGTCAGATTAGCTTAACCGAGGTGCTTTAGTGCTATCTCTAACCTTAAGCTTCTTCACATTATATTACTCAGTGTTAAGAGACTCACCCTAGTCGCTTTATGTTGCTTCTCATGTCGGCAAATCTTGCGTGCACACATGAGTGATAGTCGTGTTCCTAGCTCAAGCTCTGGCAGGTTCCGCCCCGGTCGTAAACACCGGGTCAGCCGAGTAGATTTTAGTGCTTCTTATGGCAATCTTGTGTACTTTCTCGCTAGATAGTCTTTTGAACTAAAACTATCACATTTTGTTGTAACTTTTACTAAGTATTATGACTTGATGTCTTATCGCCGAGGTGCCTTATGTTACTGCTTAGACCCTTTTGCCGATGTGATGCGATGATTACATGTTTAGTATAATGTCAGGCAAATGCTTGAACTTAATTGAATTTCTGCTTTCCTTTTAAATCATCAAATGTAGCCTCCTTTGAGTGTAATTTTGAAACTCGATTTTAATTTAGTAGATCGAATTGATTAGATAAGTGGGTGTTACAAAGACTACAAAGCTTTTAAGATCGATCCTTGAACTTCGTATGCGACCTATGCAAGTCGGGCCAAAGAAAGTCATGAAGAAGTCATGGATCGACCAATCCCGTAAGTCCCCACCTTTTTCTTGCATTAACGCTTTTGAGACCGCTTATTGACATTCAATTCCCGCCCCAAAGCTAAGATCGAAAGAGATGCCGCCTGCAAGACAGTCAAGGAGCTAGAGCCCGAGATAAATTCTTGGAGGACATCAAGGCTGTTGGTGTCGGGCCGAGAAAGACAGTACCGGCCGTGGATGACAGAACAAGGTCGCGGAGCATAAACAAGGAGCCGATTGAGCAGTGAAGTCTTCAAGGCCAAGGTAGCCCGCCGAGGAGGAAAAGAAGGCCGCCATTGCCGGTAAGATCGCCGAGGTAGCCGGGTGGCAAGAGGAGCGCCATCTATCAATTTGACAATGATGTGGCTCAAATGAGAGTGCTCGCTGCTCGTGGCATCCAAAGATGACAACAAGGTGGTGCAACCCGATCACGTGGTCGGTATGCGAGAGATTATCTTGCCATTGAAGATGGATGATGAAGGCAAGGTGATCCGCAAGCGCCTTGCGATCCTCGGTCGCCCCAAGAAGTGAGCAACATCTTTCTTTTGCCCGCCGCGAGCGGTGTAATGTTTGTAATTCCAAAGATTTTTAACTCCGCCTTCGAGCGGTGAACATTTTGGGCGCCGCTTCGTCACGCGCCTTGTTTTGTAATGAATTACTTTTTGTTTAACTTGTTTGTTTGTTTCGCCGCTTGAATTCGCTTTATATTATTCATTCGCGCTTTTCTAAGGTATGAATTCTAGGCCGATCGCAGTCGCTATTTTAGGCCTTCAAGGCACTATGTCAGGGCCTTCAAGGCTCTCGCTTTAGGCCGATCGTCGACCAATTCACGCCGAAAGCATTCGCTGTAGGCCGCCGACTACCCACGCCGCATGGTCGCTCGCTGCCGACCTTGGGTCATTCGATGACACTCATCTGGGCCGCTCGACGACACTCGCTTTTGGGCCAACTCGGTGGCTCGCGGTCGCCTATTGCTACGCCGCATGCCGAGCGCTTACCGACATACCACTTTGCATGAAATTAAATTACAAGTGAAGTTTAAAGAACGCCTGGTAAAAACCCCGCTGGGGAAAAAGAGCGCCCGCTGACATTTATTCATTCAATTGTTCATCGACATAAATTGGTGTACTAAATGTAGTATCGCTTCATTTTGTCATCGCTCCATGTTCTCGGATGGTCGCCTCCATGGTTCTAGCTTGTACGCCTCCGCGGCCTTGTTGACGACACTCTCTGCACGGCCCTTCCCAATTAGTGGGCGAGCTTCCTTGGCGAGCATTCTTGTTACCAACATCCGCACGCCCGAGACCACCGTCCGATGGAGAAATCTCTTTCAACACGAGTGTTGTACCCGGCAAAGGACCTTCTGCTTTATCAATGCTTCCTGCGGATGCTTGGGTGCGCAGCTTCTTCAACCAGTCCGACTCTTCTCGTATCTCCCGCCATTGTCGCATCGTTGGGGGGGTCGGTCGCTTCCGCTCACCGCCATCTCTACGGGGATCACAAATGCCGCCTGTGACAAGTTTGAAAGGCGACTTTCTGGCCGATGAATGGAGGGTCGTTCTATACGCCCAAAGGACGGATCGCAGCTTCTTCAACCCAATTTCCTTGCTTCATCCAAATTTCTTCAACCCACGCAGATGACTCGCTGGCCGCCTACCGGCCGCTCGTCTGCGGGTGTTCGACCGGCGAAACGCTGCTTACTCCTAAGCCGCCAACATCTCCCCGAACTTCTTGTCCGCAAACCGTGTCGCTGGTCTCAGCATGAGTTGCCGAGGATTCCAAACCGGACCAAGACATTCCGGTCGAAGAACTTGCTCACCTTTGCTGAGGTTATGGTCGCCAGAGGCTCGGCCTCTATCCACTTCGTAAAATAATCAACTGCCACGATCAAGAATTTGAACCGCCAGAGTCGGTGGAAAAGGGCCTAGCAAATCCATCCCCCACCAAGCAAACGACCAAGGTGAGGTTAGGCTTTGCAGCTCTGATGAGAGGGCGACGTGAACGCCCGCATGCACTTGGCACTTTTTGCATTTCTCGCACTACCTTCGGGCATCTTTCCCATGGTCGGCCAAGAGTAGCCACCGAGCGCTTTGCTATGGACCGATCACCTCGATGGCTGCCACACACGCCTCATGAATATCCTTTAAGACATGGTCGCTTCACCGACGACAAACATCTTAGTAGCGGATGAAAACCTCTTATGTATAACTTCCTTCGACATGTATTTGGTAGACCGCAATCTCGTGGTCTTCGCCTCTTTGGGTCGACGCTCTTCGCCTGGCCGTAATGTAGCGCAATATCGAGCGATCCACTCTTCTTCCGCATCAATAGCGAACGCCAAGGATTGACTTGGCTTGGTTGAGACGCCTACGAGAGTCGGGTTTCTCGATCAAGCTTCTATGATTACCGGGGTCTTTGTGGCCGCCAACTTCGACAGATGTCACCAGCGCTTTCCGCCCGCACGCGCTTGACCTCTCGCCGGGTCGAATTGCCGAGTAGTTCCTCACTTTGGCCAAGTAGCTCTTCAACACTTCGCCCTTTGTGTCATACGCTTCTGGATCCGGGACACGCACCGCAGGGATTCTCGAGTGTAATTCGACTCGATCGACGCTGAATTTTTTTAGTCGCCGCAAAGACGGCTTATGCATGCCTCGTGATCACCTTTGATTGTTGGACGGTGGAACGCAAA
Organism: Oxytropis ochrocephala; assembly: GCA_020916435.1. Lineage (NCBI taxonomy): Eukaryota > Viridiplantae > Streptophyta > Magnoliopsida > Fabales > Fabaceae > Oxytropis > Oxytropis ochrocephala. The sequence continues at coordinate 67,098,213 of CM037091.1, read as the reverse complement.
CGCCAAAGACACTTCTACCGCAAGGCCTTCAATTTTCTAGATTAGGCCCGCTTCCACCGCTTTGCTATTGGAAGAGCCGTCTCGTTATACCCCAATTTTGTCCGACTAATTTATCAAAAATAAAAATGTATTTTTGTGAACACCAAATTTTAACGTGTCTCGCACAATATTTCTAATCACGAGGCGCTGCTATGTTTAACTCAGATACATGTTATTATTAATCGCGTACGCTGCTGCTTCTAATTGAGTACGCGTGTTTAACTTCCAATCGTGTCCGAGTGTCATTTGATAGTCGTTAGTCGCCTTGCTTTATTAGCGCTACTATTATTTCTAATATATTAATTGAGGTTATCTTTTTAAATATTTTTAGTTATTTAACCAAAACCAAAAATCTATAAAAAGGAAAGAAGAAAGTTAACGTGATGATGGTGAGTTGTGTCTAGTTCATTTAAAAGCAACTTCATTTGATGGGTCAAGGTAAGAAGATATATAATATAAGCTATGTGTAGGCTATGCCTATATTACAAGTGCAAAGGTAATTTTCAAATAAAAAGAGCAAATCACAGAGTACACGGCCAAAGAAGCATAATAAGAAGGACAAGAAGAAAAATCCAATTTGTGGCAAATGCATGACATAGGCTCCAAAGCTCTAAATAGGAGAACATTTTCCTCTTGTAATTTTTTTCCTGCACACATACACAAATAGGGAAGAGATTAGGCAGCTGAATAATAGTCAAACAAGGCTAAGTTGATGAATGCATAAGAGACTTGGGGGAAGATAAATTTGGGCACAAAGTTTTATACACCAAAAGGGAAAACACTTGAAGAAATACAAAATCAGAGTTTCAAACAAATTGACCACACAATCCATCAATCTAGGCAATTTGGACTATAAATTCAGTTTCAACATGAAGAGAAAGGGGGAGGGAAAACTGATATTGAAGAGAAAACGAAAACAAGAGAAAAAAAAAGAAAGAAGACACAGCTGAAACACAGAAACAGAAACACAGTGGGGAGTACACAATGCAAAAATTTAGAACGTAGTAGAGAAGAGAAAACAGGAGCCTTATGAAAAAAAAACTATTCATCTCCTCCTCTGGATAGTAGCCAAACACAAGCCTCTCACTTTCAACATCTCTTCATTCTTCTATCATTCATATACCCACAAAGAATAATACCAAAAAAACCGACATCTTAAATCGTGAGGAACAACAAGTTTAAATAGAAAAAGAATAAGAACAAGAGAGAGAAGAGAGAAGTAACAACCTCAACACCGCAAGCCGCCGGAACACCGTCACCACCGTCGCCGTTAACCCCACCGTGACCTCCGCCGCACAAACCACCATCGTCACCGTCAGCTCCACTTCTCACCTTCGTGGAACCAACACGCCCTCTTCTATCTCGCTCGCCTTCTCTCTCGTGACGACCCACCGCCGCTTCACTCCGTCGCTGCTGCCACCGCTACCACCGCGCCCGCTGCCGCGGTGAACCACGCTAAGCATCGCCAAGAACCTCCTCCGATAACACCTCTCTCTCGCGGTACCCTCTCTCTCTCTCTCTCTCGATCTGCTTCTCTCTCTCTCGATCAGCTTCTTTCTCTCTCTATCAGAAGAAGAAAGGAACGACACATGAGAGAATATAGACTTAGGTTTTTTTCCCTGTTTCAGCATGTGGGCCTTTCCTTTCCTTTTTTTTAAGTTTTTTTTTTAAAAATCTGATTGTTAATGACACTCCCCCCACGTTTTGGTTTCACCCTCCAAAGATTTTATGTAAAAATAATTATTGTTAGCACTCCCAAATTTCGCTTATCTCACCCTCTCTCTTTAATCTTTCAAATTCTTTTCAAATTAATGCAAGTTATTAGTGATTATCACTCAAAGCCTTGGCTTGTTTGATTGTCATGAACGCTATCAAGAGTTTTTAGTAATGATCACTCAAAGCCTTTGCTTGCTTGGTCATTATGAAAGCTCTTCCCTTTCCAAAACCCTTTAAAAACATTTTCGCTTTCAAATTAGAACTACGCCGCTTGATTCCCATTCGATAATGTAGGAGCGAGCCACGCTCTCGCCAAGCGCAACGAATAAAAATCCTTTTCGCAAACCATAAACATTAGTATTTTTCATAACAAAAATCCTTTTTAAACCCATTGTTGCTAGTACAATCGTAACCTTTGTTCCTCTAGCCATTGGTGGTAATGTCTTTATCCAAAGAACAATAAGCGATGGTCACCATAACTTTGGTTAGTTTGATCATTCGTACAATCAATCTTTTCAAAACCATTTTCAAAAGAAAAAATAAAACGAAGTTGCTACTAATAAATAATCGTAACCTTTGTTCGTCTCGACTCAGCTGGTAAGTGACTCTCATTTTCAAGATTACTTAGCGGTGATTACCCATAACCTCTCGTTAGTTTAATCATACGTCAATACTCGGCCATATTTCAAAACTCACTAAAAAGATAAAAACAAAAATCTTTTCATGACAACCAAGAACTACGAGCTTTGAATTCTCCATCGCACTCAAGAGATACGTAGGAGCGAGAGGCCAACTCTCATCAAGCGCCAAAAATAAAATTTTCATTAAGTTTTCCCATTCATCTTCATACAAGAAATAAATAGGCAAATCTAGGTATTTTTCAAATCAAACGTGAAACCACACACTTAGTTAAAGGTTCCTTTCTAGTAGAAAGGACGCAAAAGTGTGCTAATACCTTCGCCACACGTAATCGACTCAACCTATATCTCTAGTTTTCAAAAGACCATCCGCCTTGTTCAAAAGACCTTTTTCAATGTTTTGGTCTTAAAATTAAAATATTGGTGGCGATTTCAAAATTTTTCCACGTTGTACACTAAGAAACCCAAACCGGATTTTTCGGTGCAACACCGCCCACATACAATGTCCGCATCGCTTCGACGGCCGCCTTGAGTCGAGTCATTTCAAGAATGAAGTCGCCAACACTGGGCGTTAGCGCCGACCGATTTGAATCTTGATGCCGAACTCACTGAGTTCAATCGCCCATTTGATCATACGCCCCGCCAGTCCTGGCCGATGAAGGACTTGCCTTATTGGTCGGGTCTGTTTACCGCGACCGTGAGCCACAAAGTAAGGTCTTAATCGCCGGTGGCCACCAAGAGTGCAAGGACTAATTTCGATCCTCCGATATCTTAACTCGTCCCTATAGCACCTTGTTGATGAAATAGACCGGTTTTGCTTCGTGTCGCTTTCTCTCGACCAAAACAAATACCAAGACCTCTTCTTCTCATATCGCTGTATAGATATAGAGTTTCCTCGGCAGCGGCTTGGTCATGATGGGCGGTTGGTCGAGCTTCCTTCAATTCCTCCAATGCTTGGCCGGCACCGGGTCTGGCCCATTCAAATTCTACATCCTTCTTCAACACCTTGAATACGGGAGCAACTTACATGCAGATTTAGGTATGAACTCTTGACAGGCAAATGACCATGCCGCTCAACCGCTGATCTCCTTTCTTTGTAGTGGGCGGCCTCATATCTACGCATCGCCCGCACTTATCCAGGTTAGCCTCTATCCCCTATTTTGTAAGATGGAACCCCATAAACTTGCCGGCCCTAACTCCAAAGGTGCATTTCTCTGGGTTCAGCCTTAAGGAATTCCTCCTTGCTTCTTCAAAGACCTCTCTCGTGTCGCTCGCATGATCTTGGTCTGCCTTACTTTTGATGATCATGTCATCTAGATATACCTAAGCTTACTCGACCGATCTGTTTCTTGAAGATTTTGTTCATCATTCGCTGGTAGATCGTCCCTGCGTTCTTCAAGCCAAAGGGCATGACGATGTACTGGAAGTTCCCCCGATCGATCATAAACGCAAATTTCGTGACGGTCCGAGGATACATCAGATCCGCTTGTACCTGCAATAAGCGCCCAATAATGATAGTAACTTGTAGCCCGATGCACCATCGACCAGCTTGTCGATGTTGGGCACCGGGAAGGCATCCTTCGGGGGCATGCCTTATTCAGGTCGGTATAGTCGACGCACATGCGTCACATACAATTTTTCTTCTCCACTAACACGACGTTAGAGAGCCGTGTCGTACTACTTGATTTCTTCGATGAAGTTGGCCTCGATCAGTCGCCAACTACCCGCGGCCGCCGCTGAGCCTTCTCATCATTTTGAGTTCGCTTCTCTCCGCGATCGACCTAGCCGCCTCATCCATCGAGAGTGGTGACACGCGATTTCTATTGGAATCCTGTGCATGTCCGATGCCCGCCACGCAAACAACCGCATAATCCCTAAGACAAAGCTATAAGGTTCTCGCTCGACCTTCTCGTAGGTCGCCTAAGCTTGACCGCCTTTTCTCGGTCGCCCCCGCTTGACGCCGATCAATTCTCCATGGGGCTCGCCTCTCTAGTCCTGCTTTTTAGCTCACTGCCAGATCATCATCACCATCCTCCGGTCGCCGCCAGATCGTGACGGGCGCCCGTGTCGGGCGAGGTTAACTTGGTGTCTTTCTTCAAGACTCGCGTTGAACTCATATCCCGCTTCGCCGCAGATGTCTTGGTACAAGTAATGGCTTCGCCGCCGCTTCCATGCCTGGCCATCAAGGTCACAACTTGATCGCCCTCGCCAGAACTTCATTTTCGTGTGGATCAGGAGGCAACGACTCTCCAGCCTTTTCCAAGTGTCGGCCGCCTATGATGCATTGGTAGCAGACTTAATAGGAAGGACCAGAATCTCATCCTCGACCGGCCCCATATAGGGAGCTTTTTCCCGTGTCATCTCCGGCGTGACCAAAAGTTCAATCGCCCCCGCGGGTAGGTAACGCCTGCTAAAACCTCGCTGGAGTTGATCGCCTCGCGGATGATCTCACTTCGATCTACGCCGCTTGTCGATTAACTCTTCAAACATAATGTCGGCCGAACTACCTTGGTCGCACTGCACTCGCGACTTCAAGTTGGCCATGACCGCCGAGACCACCAACTAACGTAGCTATTGGTCCTTCCATCTAGCAAGTCTTCATCTCCAAAGGAAATGGGCGCCTATTCAAGGCTCGGCCGCCACCGACGCCGCTCCAACCATCGGCGGTCGCTCCACTTTCTTCATGGCCTTCTTTGATTCCCATGCGATCCAAAGCGGTTCCTCCATGGATGACCATGGCCACCCCGCGCCTTTAGATTGCCTGACGCCCTCTCGAAGGTGTCCTTATCCCCGATCGCTTCTATGGTCACGCGGTCACGGCCTTGCCTTTCGTGGTACCGCAATACTTTTTTGGTCACCGCACCCTTCTTGAGCACTAACAGATCGTGCCGCTTCACATCAACAAACTCATTGTTCGACATTCGTAAAATATCCGGGCGACAGGTGTATTGAGCCTCGCCCTGCTCGCATTTCTTAGGCCTAACTCGCTTGTTGTCACAAAGATTCTCGAGCTTTGAACGCTTGCTCTACTCTTCTCTAGTCGCACGCGCGCCTTCCTTGTAGCTAGTGTGTCTTCGTAAGCCATGTGGTTGTTAGCTCGCAGCGAACGTGATGAGATCAGCAGTAGTGGTTCAAAGTGAACTCTTCAGCGAACCTATGGTCCGGCCTGATGCCCCGCTTGAGATACTTCACTTTGTCTTTGTCCGCCGTGTGGCGAATGGTATCACCTCGATTGAAGCGGCTCTATGTACCGCCTCAACGCTTCGTTGTCGCTTGATGACCGTGGTCCAAGTGTTCTCATAGCGCATCGCATCGGCTGGTCGTGTAGTTTGCTAGAAGACTCGATCGCACCTTCCCAAGAAGAGATGGTGTTCTGGCCGCAGCGACTCCCAACATTCCGCACTCTCGCCATCGAGCGACTGAGGAAATAAACGACATTTCACTGTAGAACCCACCCCCCGTAGCTACGTGAGTTGTCAAGTATTCGATGTGCTTGTCAGGATCCCCACGACCGTCGAATTTGTTCAGGTTGGGCGACTTCCTGAGATCCCTTGGGATACGGTAGCACCTGATCTCTCTCGTGAAGGGACCATGGCCTGGCCGATATCACTCGGCCCAAAAGGCTGCATAGCAAGGTATGCCTCGCTGGTCGGCATCCCGTAGAACCCACCACTGACCGGATGGCCATACATCAGAGGCACCTGGGGCGATTGCCCTTTGCTTTGGACGGAGTGATACCTCCTTGGCCGCCGGGAAACATCTCTGATTTCCCCATTGCGATAATCGCTCACCGCCATAGGGTCCTGTGAGCGCTTTCTAGATCTCCGGAGCCGAGGATTCGCGACGAGGAATATCTCGTAGACGAGGTCCGACTCGTGATGGTAGATGGAGTCCAATAATCGTAGTCGTATGAGGGGGAACGACGACTGCGCACGTTCCTCCGAGCGGGCGACCTATGTGCCCGATTCTTCGTGGCCGAGAATGGCGCAGAGGTGCTTCCTCGATGACGAATGTTCCTTCGAGGGGGCGCTCGCTCGCGTGCGGAAGGACGAGCTTGGGCGAGGTTTCTCCGTGGTTCGCCACGCGGGCCGATCGATCCTCTCTCGAGACGAGATATCAATTGTCACGGCCAATATGAGTTGATTCTTACTCGGGCGCTGGAGAACAACCGGGTGACGTGTTCGGTAGAGTTCCATGATCCCGCCCGCCACCGCCGTAATTTGCTTGTGTGGAACCACCGCCAGATTTGTTCCAAGATCGATCTTCGCCCACCCCAACCGAGCGCTCTGGCGAGGATTGCCTCGGGATTCGTGGAATGGTTACGTGCACGCCTGGGTTTGCCGCGACAAACGCCTTGTCCGGCAGGTCGTGGCCGCCCGATGCCCGCGTAGTAGGTCTCTTTGGGGCCATGTCCGAGGTAGCCTAGCGCCGCCTCCCATCGTGGTCGCCAATTGATCGCACTTTGATCAATGAGTGTTGATGTTGTTCGCTGCTCTACCGTCCTGGCCGTTGTGGATGAATGAGGACCTGGCCTCGAGAGCACCTCGTGGTACTACAAAGACACTCCGACGCCGAGTCGAGGTGTGCTAACGCAAGGTATCACCGGGTAGGAAAACGCATATGATATCAGGGACGGAGGTGGTATTTATACCACCGCGACCGCCGCTGCAGGAAAATCCGCCGGCCGCCGAATTGCGCACTGCCACGAAGCTTGGGCCGCTTATTGGGTTGGGCCGCCCATTTCTCGATCGCACTTCTTGGTATTGCCGATACACCTCTAACAGGTATATGGGGAAGGGGTGGGGGTATGGAAAAAACATCCCGCACAAGAATTGTCCAAGAAATGCAACTTGAATTAGGAAATGGGCCAAGAATTGACATGTTAGACATATTCAAACCCATTCTTACTAAACACTCTCTACTACTCGATAACACCTAGTGACAGATCCATAAATTTTTATTAGTGGGGCCAAAAAAATAGCCTATAATAATTTTTCAAAAATATATTGTGAGTTTTTACAAAATATATAATTTCATTTAAAAAAAATCTTAAACTGCTTAAATTTTTACAAATTACATAGCTAAAAAGGTAAAAGTAATACCAACTTATTCTCTATTTTATTTATCTCATAGAAATTTCTAAATCTAATATCTATTTATTCAAACAAACCTTCTATGAAATTACCAATTTGTATCTCTTATTAACATGACACATAAATAATTTAAGGGTAAAAGTGTCATTACTCACTCTTTCTCTCTTTTTCTTCTTCCACTCTCTTTCTTACTTTTTTCTCTTTCTTCTCACACTCTCTTTCCTCATTTCAATTTTCTCTTACACTCTCTTTCTTCCTTTTTTCTCTTTCTTCTTACACCCTCTTCCTATTTTTCACTTTTCTTCTACACTCTTTTTCTTCTTTTTTCATTTTACTTTTCTAAAAACAATTGTTTTCTTTCTTTTATCACTTTACACTAAAAAATTATCACCTTAAAATTTTAATTTTTCTCTCCAAAATCGGTTTACACTCTTATTGTAAATCTACTATCACCTCTAATTGATAATTTACTATCTATCTTTTACTATCTCATTATAATCTACTAAATATTTCTTATTGATAATTTAATATCTATCTTTTACTATCTACTATAATTTACTAATAAACTCAAATAATCATTGAGACTATGAGATAATTGCACTAATACATAAAAACCCGGATAATTTTATCGTATATATAAAAATACCGATAATCAAGTAGCTTATACACACACACACACACACACACACACACACACACACACACACACACACACACATATATATATATAAACACAGATAGCTGCACTGATATATAAAAAAAACACAGGATAAATGCATAGATTGTTTTTAAATGATATTTTTAAATTTTTAGATTTTAATATTTATCTTTTTTTTATTTGAAACTTCTTTTTTATCTACTTTAATTTTGTCTTTATTTTCACGGGATAATGTTTAGACTATTTAAATACTGTCTAAGTTTATTCATAAAAAGAACACGACAGCACCCCGTGCGTATGCACGGGTATCCTACTAGTTTAGTTAAAAAAATCATCTTATGGGGTCAACATTTATTTGTTTATGGGGGCAAAATAAGTTTGTTATATATACTTCTAACCAAAATATTTTTTAAGTGGGGGCAAATGCCCCCAATTTGTTACAAGTAGATTCGTTCCTGATAACACCTCTGCGATCTGTGAAAACACGAAACGATCTTTAATGAACAAAATCTTTCCAAATATTTTTTTACTGGCTTTGAATAGGTATGATACCTTAGTACCGAATCCAAGTACGACATCTTGGTACCATATCTTATAATTTTTTGCACACAACAAGCACGATACCAAAGTACTGAACCAGTTTGGTACTATAGTGTCATACTTGTTAATTTTGAAACAACATAGACACAGTACCTTGGTACCGAACAGTGCTCAGTTGTGAAAAATTTGTCTTCAGAAAACGATGATGGTGGTAGTGGTGAGAGCGAAGTGGTGGTTGGTGGTTAGAGTGAAGTGGTGGTGGTGGTGGTGGAGGAGAAGAAAAGAATGAGGTAGTTGTGGTGATGGTTAGAGGGAGGTGATGGTGGTGGTGATAGAGAAGGAGATGGTGGTTGCGGTGTCGAAGGTGGTGGTGGTGGCGGTGAGAGGGAGAAAGATATGGTGGTGGTGTGTGAGAGGTGGTGTAGTGATGGTGAGAGGGAGTGGGAAGGTGAAAGAAGGAGGGGTGTTAATGAAGAAGAGGGGAGAGTGTGGGAAGTGGTTTTTTAAAAATTGAGGGGGTTTGTGAGTAGGATGAGTAATTTAATAAGAATGGGCCCAAGCTCATTTGGGTAACACCTCATGGTCCAATGGAAGAATTATATAATACTAGGTTTGTGATAAGGGCATTGCTTTTGCCACTCCCTCTCCTACTCACCGCACACCTCAAACAAATTTTATTCCAAAAGTAACCTCGCGTGGAAGGCTTGTGGAGGACGTGTTTAATGATGGTTCGAATAACCTTGTTCGAACATGTTCGAACACATGCATACAAACGCAATAAAATTGGTGAATTTGGTGTGAGGGTCCATTATTGTTGCCTCTGCTAACAACATACGAATGAAATAAAATAGGTGTTCGAATACGCCTATGCGAACCTCGCTTGATTGGTGTCATTCGAACATGTTAAATTACACACAAGAGGGTGTGTGCCAATATTTAACACATTCGAATAGGACTGTTCGAACGTGTTCGAATGCCTGTGTTCGAACAGGTGAAATTTTTTGAAAAAAAAAAATACACTTTGGTCATTTCATTAATGGCCTTTTGGTCTTTTCACACCCTTATGTGGTGTGTTTTGAGTAGGAGGAGGAGTGGGAAAAACAAAGTCCTGTAATAAAAACCTCTAACAGACACATTATAAAGAGAACATTGCTTGTGACTAGTCTTATTTTACATGGACCGATGAATGACTCGATCATTTGGGTCTTTGGTCGAATCGATGGATTGATGATCAATGGGAGATCTATGCATGCAAATATATGGGGGCAATTTCCCCCAACAGCTTAAATTTTTCTACTATAAAGATACACACTATTTATATTTTAAAAGATATATGTGGCTCCTCTTCTCATCTTTATCATATATGCGGCTTGGCATGCCCCATGAAATTGAAGGAGGGAAACATTTTTTGTTGGCTTCTCCAATTTTTTGGCCAATTGGCCTTTTTTTTTTCATTTTTGTTTTTTTTTTATTTCTCCCTTTCTTTTACTTTTTTTGTTACCATCTCATTGGTGTGCAGTTTTCATCGGCTTTATCGATGACTAATTTACACCGGGAAGTCGGGCCGACTACCAGTAGTACTGGTTTTGTCGTCGTGTGCGGTTATATCCTCCCAACAGAGTTTTACCGATGATTAATCTAATTTTTTAATATTTTTATATTTTAAAGTGTGATGCTAAAAAGTGTGCTTTAGTGTACTTGATGGGGACAAAATTATTTTGTAACAAAGCGCGTAACGTGAAATGTTAGACAGTGTGTTTTGGGTTACTTTAGATTCGTAAATTTTTTTAACTACTCAAATACTTCGCTCACAATAATCTATTTGATGGAAAAACAATTTCATGGGAAAATACATAAAGTGTGATTCTAGGCAGTGTGTTTTAGGTACTTTAGAATCTTGCAAAAACATTACATGTCCAAATTGGTATTTTCTTCTTTATTTAGATAGTTTCACATCAAGAAGTACTGAAAGCATAATTAAATTGATATTTACTTTTAAATCAATCTCTGCAAGAGACCTACGTTCGTGTTTCACTTTTTAATTATGTTGTCTTCTTCTCTCTTTAATTATGAGTTAAGTTTTTATGTCTACATTTTTTTGGTATAAACTGAGTATCTTCTACGTGCAACTCTAGAGACTAATCCCTCGAATTCCTATTACATGAACATAACTTACACAAAATTCCTACTTAATCGTCGTAAAATATTGGATCGAAATTATCTATTGATTATTTTCTTATGCTTCTTTTCTTTAGAGGTTTACTCTTTATTTAATTCATCTTCCATTTTAATATCAAAACTTATGCAGTCTCAATAACAAATGTATGTACTTTTGAACTATTTTTATGACGTTTGTTATTATTAATCCTTCATCCTACTTGTCTCATATCTTGCTTTAGATTGTACGAATTTTTTCTTCACCTCCCCTATTTTCCCATTTTCTTGTGTATAAGATCTACATGTCTTTAACAACTATAAACCTTTAATCCTCGAAAACTGCTACTCCTAGCTGCTTTTATTTCTATGTGTTTCACTTAATCAACAACTAGCCAACCCCTCCATCAGACGGGTTGTGGGGCTAGTAAGATATAACGAGTCGTCTAAAACTTTTAAGTTTTAACACCACCCAGAGTATAAATTTGTAAAAAAATCTGGGTACTTTTTTCTAATGGAAAATAAATTTAAAGCTTGGGTAAATATAAGAATGACCAAATTTATATTATAAAATGAAAATTAATATATTTTTTTACTTAAAAATCTTCTGGGAATAAATTTTGATTTGATTTATATACATCATCGATGTAAGAGAATTTTACAATCGCCAATCATTCACGCCATTACAAGTTATAAAAATATTTGACTTTATATCGAATAAGTTAAAATTCACTCATACAATAATATTTGATTAGTTGGTAGTGTAAACTTTTTTACATCGACAGTGCAAACTAATCAAAACTTAAATTCCTTTTGATATGTAATATAGGAGTATTTACAAAATTTACGTTAACATTTTCTATCATTCAATATTAAAAATTTAATAATTATTGTGTTTTTTTGGTGGAACCTAATCTTTAAAACTTGAACATGTATCTCTTTTGATTCAATGTTCGGAAAAGTTCTAAATATCTTGCCCTAATCTCCATGGTTTTTTTATTCACTCAAACATTCGCAAAATTAATATATAACCATAAGCAAATTTTAACTGATTCGAACTTTCTTGCCCTCACATACGAAAGTTTTTGGATCCGCCATTGTTGATGATCCAACTGCATGAATCGTTTATTAGAAACATAATATATGATCGTTGGTGTGGAAAATAGTATGCAAGTATACATAGTTACACAAGTAATACAATGATAAGAAAATGTCGAACCCACATGGATTATGTAAAGCTTTGTAGAGTTTAGAGTGTCCACTTAGTGTGTCTACACTATTCACAATTGGTTGGAGTATACAAAGTGAATGAAAACAATATAAACAATAAATGTGTGTAACGAATCGCTGAGATAAAGTAGTTGAGATGTTTTCACCAAGTAAATCACTTCTAAGAGTTTTAGTGGTGTATACAGCAGTAGTAATACACCGGATGCAAACAGCATTAGTATGTGTCTTTCACCACTTTCTTCTGAGTTTCATTACAAGCTTCCTATGTCTAGGCATGCTAAATAGGTTCACTCCCGCCTCTTAAGCATCCACCGTATCACCCTAAGAACTATGTTATCCTATGTCTAGGACTTAACACTTCGGTTTTAACAATCAATTCCTTATTAAAGCTAGTTTAACAAAGATGTTGTTACAAACACCCATTCCTATTAACTCTTGATTTCTTAAATGTAATCCATGTCTCATTGTTACAAGTCTACCTATTCCAAAGTGATCAAATTCGTAATAAGTTTTGAAAGAAGTATTACACAAGAGTTAAAATGCATACATTACATAAACCACATTTACTTGCTTAGAATTTCATTACAAGGCTACAACATCTCAACTAAAGGAAATTAGCTCATATTACTCATAATATAATAGAAAGAATCTGCAAAGAGCATAATCAAACGAGTAATATTACAAAAGAACTCAAAAGGATAGAGATTACACAAAGGAGAGATCTTTTGCATGAGATTCCCAAGGTAAGGGAGTGGTTGTCAACCACTTCCTTACCTTCCTTCTTCTTCTTCGTAAACTTAAATACAAACCAAACTAAATAACAAATAAAAAAAATAAGTGATCCTTTAAGAACTTGGATGAAGGATGATTTTCAAGTGAAGAGATGGTCTCTATTTATAGGCAAGTGAGCTTTCCTCCCTTGGAGGGTTTCCTTTGGCGCGAATTTGTAATCGAGATCAAGAACTATAGTTACTTGTAGCCTTCCCATCAAGCAAGTTGCTCTTTTGCATGAAGTTCACATGGGGTGGTCCAATAAAGATGTGCCACATGTCCTTGAGTAAGTGAGCTTCTCAACTTGTCTTCATAGTAGACGCCAAATTCTGCAAGTGGATCTTCTCCATATGACTAGGCATGACGTCACATATCAAGTGTTGAAGCATCAAATTGGTCCTTGGATTTTTTGGTGCAAAGTGTTGGTTTAGCAGGTGTAGGTAGTGTAGGCACTCCTAGTGCAGGCAGTGTGGGTACACATGAAGTAGCTGCACTGAACAAAAAATCAAACCTAACAAGACATATGCATTTTTCCTAATTCATTGTCCTAATCCATTTAAATCTTTAAAATGTTGTTTCTTCAATTATAAGCTATATTTACTTATTAATTTACTTGAAAATAAATAATAATCTAAGTTTAAATGTATGAAAACTCAGATAAAATAGAGTTATCAATCGCACTTTGACCAATGTACGAGTAGTTCGGATTGCTCGCTCGCTTTTTCGTTGATTTGGCCCTGGCCGGCCGGAGTCAAGGACCGGATCTTGGCCGCATGCGGGTGGTACCTACAATAACACTCTAACGCCCAAGTCAGCAGTGTGTGATCGAGCAGAGGTCACAAGGTAATGATTATGTACATGATTCTTGATCTGTGTTGTATTTATACTTGATCGTACCTGATCAATAGAGATTGAATCGCCACCGCTGCTCACCGGGCCGGCCGCAGAGAGAGATCCGGACAGTCTTGAATGCCTCGTGGTACTCGCAAAGACACTCGACGCCTAGTCGAGGTGTGCTATCGAACAGATTCACAAGCGGGTAGATAACGCACTGACATCAGATGAGGGTGGTATTTATACCCACCGGGGCGCCCGCCGCTATGCGTAAGGTCTCGCCGGTCCCGAGAATTGCGCCCCAAGCCACGTGCTTGGGTCAGATTGTTGATCGGGCCGCTGGACCACTTCGATGTGACCTCTTGGTATTACTAATACACCCCTAACAGCTTGCCCCCAAGCCTAGGTCTCTGGGCGGGCTAAGGCTTGAATCTTTGCTTCTGTGCTGGCTAACGCCTTTAGAGACTTCTCCACTAGTAATGGGTTAGTCGCCGCCGCCGTGGTGGTGGCCGCTCGTGGTGAGGCGCTTTGCCTTCGTTAGTACCATTTAATGCGCAATGAATGAGGTGACGCTCGATTTCCCAAGGTATCTTTTGGGGTTCCCATGTAACGGTTTGGAGGGAATGCGAGCAATGCGCTTTTTAGGTGCAGTAGTCTCGTTGAGCTTCAACCGCCCAAGACGCACGCGTTGGGCCCTCTATAAATAGAGCACTCCACAAAGACGATTTCCACACTCTTAGAATCAAACCTCTGTTGCCGACCGAGCTCTCTGCTAACGACCTGAAGTGTTGTTGTGCGAAAGCTATCCGTTCGTTTCTCCCTTCTCTAGTCGCTGCATTTTCAGGTATGCCGCTCTTCCAAGCTTTCTTGCTTTACATTTGTTTAAATTCAGTTTCCACGCCTCATGAAAGGGGAGGCGTCCGGCCTGGGACGACCACGCCGCCTCTTTCTCGAGCTACCACTGCCTCTGGCCGACCGACGAATTCTCCTTTCATAGGCGGACCTGGCAAGGACGAAGCAAACCACCCGGATTGTTGGTGCCCCCACACAAAACCTCACGCGTCAAATGGCGCAGCCTTCGCAGGAAGTGGAGCAAGCCGGGTCAGAATCGTCCCGGCCTTCTCAAGTCTTCGAGATACAGCCTAGGCGTTCTTTAGAGGGCGCTTCTTCGTCCAGCCATTCTAGTGTTTCGGGCGACTCTTCCAGCTCCGGCACGAGCGACAACATTTCGCTCTCCACCTCAACCGAATCCTGGTGCCCCCCGCCACCGCCCCAATCTTCTGTTCGAGAGGACGAGGGAAGTGACAGATTAGTCGACATAGAGGGAGATGAGGACATGGCCGATGTCGCCCAATCCAGTCTTGGGAACCTTCGCGATGAGGTGATCGACTTGGACGCTGACCCTTGTGAGATCGTGCCCATTCGTGAAGACGCAACTAGAGCAGTCGATGAGGAGGCGACCGACCGTGGCGAAGAGGCTGGCGAGGCCGTAGAGTAGGCCGGCGATCAGGTGGAGGACAATGCTGCCGCCGGGCCGCTATCGACCGACAGACATTTCTTGGGTGTCTTTAAGATGAGGGCTTTCAAAAGTTTCATTGGCCCGGATCATCATTTTTTGGAGGATCTGCAGGCCCTCTTCATAAAACCGGGGTGGAAGGTGAAGGGCATGCAAGACAATGAGAATATCGCGACCATTGCTACCAACGTGAAGTTCACCATGCACCGGGTCGTTTTTGAGAAAATGGGAATCATTCCCCCTTTTACAGCGCTGCAGCGGGACGTCCTAAATCATCTGGGGGTCGCTCCGTCTCAACTGCACCCCAACGGTTGGGGTTTTATGAAGACCTTCGAACACCTTTGCGATCGGCTGGGCCAAAGGGTGTCGACCCAGCTTTTCCTCACTTTGTTCGAACTGAGCTGGCATGGTGAATATGGTGCGCAAGGAACAGGTGTCCTTTAAGAACCAGAAGTCGTTCCCTCAGAAGTTCTTTAAGGCCTATTCTGATTCTCTAAGGAGCGGATGGAAGAACGAATACTTTTGGGTCATTCCCGATGTCCAGGCCGCTAGAGATATTGTAGAGGTTTTCTCGGACGGCGAATCAGGAATACCTTTATTTCCCCTCTATTGGCGGGGCACAAAAGCCGAGCGAGTACACCTTCGTCGTATCAGAGCTGAATGATGAAGACAGAGAAACCCTGGAAATGATTTCGGAACTGTCCAGCCTGCTGCCGCAGAACCCTGAAGGAGACATCCCCTGCCGGCCCTTTTGTCTATACAAGGGGGAGAAATTACTATCCGAGCTCGGTCGGTCTAATTCTCACTACAAGAAAAACTTGTTTTAGCCAGCAGCATTTGCCACGGAGCTTATTCCGTCAGTAATTTTCCACGGATTTGCGACGGCATGTGTAAAAAATAAGAGCGCGAAATTTCCCGCTGGTGTTTGCCATGGGTTTGCCACGGACTTGTGAAAGGACAGAAATTTGCCACGGAGATGCCGTGGCAAGTCCGTGGCAACCCACTACAAACACACTTTTATTTCTCTCCCACTCTCGAGACCTTTCACTCCCACTCTCTCATTTCATTCTCCCTCTCTTACTCTCTCTGTATCCGCACGACCCACCACCCCACGACGGCACCACCCACCACCCACCACCCCACCACCCAACAACACCGTTTCTCCTTCAATTCGCTTCTCCTTCTCTTCCACTGCAACATCCTCTTTCAATCTCCCTCTCTCACTCTCAAAGAAAGTAAAACCCTAACCTCTTTCAGTCTCCCTCCCATAGATCGCGAAAGCTTCTACTCCTAACTAATGTCATTTGAAGTTCGCTTTCTCCTCGATTTCACCTTTTCACCTTTCGCTTCTCCATCGATTTCACTTTTTCAGTTTCGCTTCTACTCCTAATCTAATTTCATTTGAAGTTCGCTTCTCCTTCGATCTCACCTTTCAATGATGAGCTTGGTTCATTTATGCTATTCGATTAGATTCATGTCTATGAAAAATAGGATTTGTTTCAGCTTTAGGTTTGAATATGATTTTGTTGAATAGTGGCTTTCTCTCGTTGTTGGATTCGTGATGTTTTATTCAAAGATTTCTCCAACAACCACTTTTTTCTTGTTAGAGTATTATTACTATTATAGCTTATGATGTGTTTACTCAATGAGATTGATTAAAACTAGATATTTGCAATCGTGGTTTGGAAACAATCTGCTACTCTATTCTTTCCTTATTTGTATCCTATTAATGCCCGAATTCAGAAAAGAGTTGATGTGCAAACGATTGGCATGTCTTTGGAAACTTAGAAGCCTCTATTATAATTTTGTTTCATTTTGCAAAGTCGTTTGTGATAATTATAACCGCCCAATTGATGCTTTTCATTCCTTGTTGATGGCAAAGCAATCTGCTTACTTGATTATTACTTCCAAAAGGAACTTCACAAAGATTTACTCATTGAAGGTCTTGAACCTCTTTAGATTCCTTCCGAAATACCGACAATATTTTCTTGTTCACAATTTTTTAATTTTCATTTCATTCAGTGAAGTTTGTGAAATAAGCGGCAAATCATCAATTATGTCACCAATGAATATTCGGATGCATTGTACAATTTTATATTATCCCGTAAGTTGACCACGTTATCGGGAAACTTTCCGAGGTAAATACCCTAATTTGTGAAAATGCCTACTTGCATGCATATGATGGAGTCTCACAAGGAATGATCACATTGCTTACATCGTAAGTAATGATAGGAACTTGTTCTTGTTGATATATTGTCTAACCGATATATGGTTTTGTCGCTTTGAGATGATAATGAGAGAACCTGTGCTATAACTAAAATGAATGGTATTTACATCGCTCTAGCAGCCCATGCGTATTGGTGCCGCAACTCCATGGAAATCATCCGCCATCAAGGTATGCTCAATCAAACTACTTTTGATTTCAAATTTGAAAGGGATTTTGTCATGTCTTTCAAGATGAATACAATCTTTGAAATGACAATAATCTTGGCTTTTTCATAGAAATATCTTTTATCGAATGCAATTCAACATCAATCTGCTTGCTAGCTTCTAGCAAAGTAGCAAGAAGGATAGTTGAAAAACCATCAAATTTATTAATTGCCGCTAATTATATAATGCACTCTCAAATCTCAACTTACTCCCATTGGTGTTTGGCATGATGTTCTCTGTACTAGTTTACGCAACAAGTTATCTCATGGAAATTCTTGATTTCATTTAGTCGTTAAATTCCCTTTGTCTAGTGTTTAGATCCCTTCAATTTGTTTTTTGTATTGCATGTCTCAATTATTTTCTCATTGTGGTGCTACCAAAGAGTTTTAAACATTTGTTCCAAATGTGTATTGATTACGCCCAAGTTTACGAAATTGAGACTTGAATTCTCAATTGGAGTTCATATTTTCGACTTGTGAATCGAATATATTATGAATCCTAAGATACATGATCAAAATTTGTCTGCTTCCGTGTTTAGGAGGCCACCAAATGGCACATCCAAACAATCAAGCGGATTCTACAAACACAACAAAGAGTTTTTCTCGCTATTATTTATATTAGGTTCTCAGATTTTAGCATTTTATGATCATTTTATTACTACTCTTCAATAGCTAATCCACAATTCATTATAGATATTTGTTGGAGGACTCGACCCCAATGTACAGATGAAGATCTTAGGCAAAGCAATTCTCCCAAAGATGGTGAGGTAGTCTCTGTTAAGATACCGCTTGGAAAGGGGTGTGGTTTTGTCCAATTTGCAAACAGTAAAAGTTCGACTATCTCACACCTTTTCATAGACGTGCTTTTTATCTCTTCATTAATGTAATCACTACAATATCTCTTCATTATCATTGACAACTTGACGTTGTTTGCCTTTGTTATAGGTAGTAGTATCATTTCTTCTTCACAATTATTTTAATTGCATGTGCCTATGCTATGCATAAGCCATAATAGAATTAGAGTTCATCCTATTTATGAATCATGCATCTTTGAGGTTAACTTTCCTAGAGTTTCATTCTTCATTCTTTGTTTAATTGGAAGACTAGTTCAACTTGGCTAAAATTATTGGTTGCAGAGA
Organism: Oxytropis ochrocephala; assembly: GCA_020916435.1. Taxonomy (NCBI): domain Eukaryota; kingdom Viridiplantae; phylum Streptophyta; class Magnoliopsida; order Fabales; family Fabaceae; genus Oxytropis; species Oxytropis ochrocephala. The sequence continues at coordinate 67,079,456 of CM037091.1, read as the reverse complement.
AAGCTTCCTGGATCCAAAGTCTGAGTGGCTGCCCATTATGTCTTTTTGGCATAATTTTTTGTTTCTTATTCTTTAAAGATATTCAAGATGATGACAGTTACACTGGTTTATTTCAGAGTGGGATTGGGGTGGTTTCCCAAGTTGGTTCTATTCCATAAACCCGACTTCAAACCAAGATCATCTGATCCTACTTTTCTTCAACTGGTATGCTTTATTTATTATATTTTATGATAACATTGATCTACCTACCTAGAAACTAAATTTGAGTTCCCTAATCTTGTGGTTGGAATTGTATTATATGCTTTTTCTTCGTTTCTGTCTCTTTTTTTCCTTTCTCTTTCATGTTTTATAATTTAGGAAATGCAATATCTTTATGCGCGACACTTGGATGACTATCGCCGGGTTATGCAGATCTTTATGCGCGACACTTGGATGACTATCAGAATCTATTTCATCGGGTCTTTGCAACTCTCTAAAAGCTCCAAGACTGTTTTAGAAAAATCTGTTTTGGGTGAGAAGAAATTGGTTTCATCTCAAACTAATATCTCTCAATTGGGAGCTGATGATACGGTTCCAACTTCAGCGAGAGTCACATCATTTCAAACTGATGAAGATCCTTCCTTTGTGGAGCTTTTGTTTCAATATGGTCGATATCTGCTAATTTCTTGTTCACGTCCTGGAACTCAGGTGGCAAACCTACAGGGTATATGGAACAAAGATCTTGAGCCTGCATGGGAGTATGTTTTCCTTCACTTTTTCATCCTTCCTCTTACAATATATAAATTACTAAAAGTAAAGTAAAGTAAAGGAATTAGGTGCTACAGTTTCTAGATTAGAAAGTGGCTTAGAGGTTTTATATGGTTATGGTGTATCAAATATAAATCTAGAAGTAATTATTTGAAGAATTCATCAAATTTTGTAATTTGTCACTTTTTTTTTTGTCATCCAGTGGTGCTCAACACTTGAACATTAATCTTCAAATGAACTATTGGCCATCTCTTTCTTGCAACTTACGCGAGTGTCAAGAGCCACTATTTGATTACATTTCCTCTTTGTCAGTCAATGATAGTAAAACTGCAAAGGTATTTTGTTTTTTACTTTACTCTCCTTTTCATATTATTCTCGATATTCTATTTACCAAAAGGATCATTTATACTTGTTAGCTATCAGTAACTTTGTTCCCTCCCCCTCTGCTCTGAAAAAATTATTGCAAAGCAAAAATTCACAAGGAAAATAATCAGGCATATAGCCAATTACGCAGCATCTGGCTACAATGACATGAATTTTACATATTCTACTCAGAATTTTATTTGATCTTGCATACAGGTGAACTATGAAGCAAATGGTTGGGTTGCACATCAAGTTTCTGACATATGGGCTAAAACATCACCAGATCGAGGTGAGGCTGTTTGGGCTCTCTGGCCAATGGGTGGAGGCTTTGTACTCATCTATGGCAGCATTATACTCATACAATGGACAAGGTAAGTTCTGATTTTTCAATAAATTATATTAGCCTTGATATTATTGGCACAATTAATCTTGTGAAAACAGCTGTATTACTATAGGGGGGTCTAACAACTAACAAGTATAGATATCCCTGAGTTATTTATTAAACTTGCAGGTCAACAATGGTTATACTTTGCAGAGTTATTTGTTCCGTACATGCCAAACTAACCTGCTTCCAAATAACATAGGTTGTACTAGAAATGGTGGAATTATAACCCACTTTGATATATTTTTGTTTATTATGCTTTACGTGCACAATAAGATTTCAAACTGATATTAATCCAACTAATACCTTGTTTAGCCATGGTGATTAATTGTTCCAGGAACAACAATACAACATGCTGTATAAACATTTTGAAGTAAAAATGTATAATCGCTTTCTTCATGTTTTATTTTGTGTGTGTAAGGATGCAACCCTAAACCCTAAACCCTAAACCCTTTTGATGATTTAGCTGATAACCTTTTGATAATGCTAGATTGTGTATCTAAAAACTTCAATTTTCATTCAAACATCTATGTGATTGAAAGCATTTGTTGTATATGTCTTTATGTATGTTTATACATTACTATCTATGTGATTGAAAGCATTTGTTGTATACATATGACATTGTTTGACAGATTGAAAATGAGTTTGGTTCTTATGGAGACGACGAGGCATATCTCCATCACCTGGTCACACTAGCTAGAGGTCATCTTGGGCATGACCAAGATCATCGCGAGGCACGAGAGCTTGTGTAATTATTGTAAATGCAATATCAATAGGAGTGTATTTTCTCTGCTTAGACTACATCAGTAATCACAAAAATTATAATGTTCAATGGTGCCATTTTGTCATGTATAATGTATTGAAATTTTTAATGGGAAGGCTGGTTTTAAAACTGAAACGTGAAATGAATTCCAACTTCTGAACTTATTTAATGTAATAGAGAAGTGTAATATCTAAGAATAGGTTGAAGAATTCAAAGTATGTTTTATTTTTGTTTTAATTTTTTTTAAAAAAAATTTGCGACGATTTGCCACGGACTTGCGATGAAATTTGCCACGGATTTGCGACGAAAATTTGCCACGGATTTGCGACGGAAAAATTTGCCACGGATTTGCGACCGAAAAATTTGCCACGGAAATTCCGTGGCAAACGATTTGCGACGAGCGTTTTTGCCACCAATTTTTGTCCGTGGCAAATCCGTGGCAAATGTTGTTTTGCCACGGAAATTTGTGCATTTGCGACGGAAATGTCCGTGGCAAATCAGCGATTTTCTTGTAGTGTCTCATTTTTGTTGTCCATTTCCTTTATTTTGGTTGGCCGGCTAATACCTTTGTTTCTTGCAGGTAGAGTTTTGAAAATGTCGGGCTCGGACTGGATTAACCTCGAGAAACTCGTCACTTCCAAATTGCTATACCAAAAGTCCCTGAGGGGATCTTTCTTCGTTTACAACTTTTTAAAACAATGAAGTCGCCACCAATACTTTTCATAAGGAAAATATTGAAGAAAACCTTTGGAAAGCGAATTGCCTTTTAGAAACCGGAAAATTTGGGTTCGGGGGTCGATTAGGCATGAAGAAGGTATTAGCACCCCACACCTCCTTTCTACCGAAAGGGAACCTTTAATTAAACGTGTGGTTTTAAGTGCTGATTTGGAAGATATTTAAATTTGTCTCTTTATTGGCGCTTGACGAGAGTTTGCCTCTCGCTCCTACGTATCTCCCGGTGCGATGGAGAATTCAAAGCTACGTAGTTCTTGTTTGTCATGAAAAGGTTTTTGTTTTTTAATCTTTTTAGAGTTTTTCGCAAAGGGGTTGAGCGTTCGCGGTGACCAAACAACAACGGTTTAGAGTGGCCCCACTACTAACTCTTTTTAAAAATGAAATCATCACTAAAAATCAAACTACAACGGCACGAGTGACTATTGATGACAACCGGTTTTTATTTTAATTATTGAAAAGGTTTTCGCAGTTGAAGGGGAGCGTTTGTGAAGGCCAAACAACAACGGTTTAGAGTGGCCGAACTACTAGCTCCCACATGAATGAAATCATCACCCACAATCAAATGGCAACGGCGCGAGTGATCATCAATGACAATTAGTTTTGATCTTGATGTTTGAAAAAATTTGTTTTTGAAAAGTGTTTCGTTGGTTTGATTTGAAGAGAATGTCGTGATAACTTGAAAAGGAATTCGCAATGGGATTGAGCGTCATGATGACCAAACAACAACGGTTTAGAGTGGTTGTACTACTGACTCTTTTGAAAATGAAATCATCATCAATAACCAAACGGCAACGGCACGAATGATCAATAATGACAATTGGTTTTAGTTAGGTTGGAATGTTCGAATGAGTTAACTTGGAATGATTATTTTGAAAATGAATATTGAACATGATATGAGTAAAAGTGGATTTGGGTCGCCACACTTATAACTTAAGTGTTTATTCCTAGTTTAAAAATTAAACAAACCATCATAATAGTGATAACAAATAATAAGCAAAAAGAGATGCTATTAGATGATTACATGAGGTGTAAAAATGAATCTAATTAAACAAAATGAATGAATAAACAGTAATAATGGAATATATTGTGGATATCTTGTGTTGCAGGTTAAGTTTTGATGATGAAGCATTCTAAATAAAGTGACAAAAGGGAACTCCAAGACACAACCAACTCAAGAAGAATGTTTGTGGTAAGGTAGACGTTAGATTCCTGGCCGTGTCTTAGGAATGAATGTAAACCGCTTTTGAGGATCGACTCAAATCACACCACACACTAGCACTCACTATGAACCAAACATCTGTTTTCAATTGATAAAAGCATGTTAAATAGGTTAGGCACTTGTTTTTAAAGAAATAGATTCATGGCTCAGTGTTTTAAAAGAAATTGTTTTTGAAGTAAAGAATTGATTCTTGATTTGCAACTTTAAAGCTAGAAATCGATTTCACTCTCATCTTTAAGCTATAAATCGATTTCACTCTTATTTTTAAGCTAGAAATTTCTTAAAATCGATTTGTTTCATGTTGTTAAAGATAGTAATCGATTTGTGTCATAATTGGTTTTAAAAAGGAAATTGTTTTGGAAAGAAAACAATCGATTGATGGCTTGTTGTTCTTAAAGTGTAAAATCGATTTCTCTCTTGTTTTTAGAGTTAGAAATCAATTTCATTATTGTCTTTGAAGCTTGAAATCGATTTCACACTTGATTGGAAAGCAACAATCGATTGATGACTTTGTTTCTTAAAGCCAACAATCGATTCTTCTCTTATTTCTTAAAGCACACAATCGATTCTCTCTTGTGTTTCTTAAAGCACACAATCGATTCCTCTCTTATGTTTCTTAAAGCACACAATCGATTTTCAACCAAGTTATTATAAGCAACAAATCGATTACTATCTTTAACAACATGAAACAAATCGATTTTAAGAAATTTCTAGCTTAAAAATAAGAGTGAAATCGATTTATAGCTTAAAGATGAGAGTGAAATCGATTTCTAGCTTTAAAGTTGCAAATCAAGAATCAATTCTTTACTTCAAAAACAATTTCTTTTAAAACACTGAGCCATGAATCTATTTCTTTAAAAACAAGTGCCTAACCTATTTAACATGCTTTTATCAATTGAAAACAGATGTTTGGTTCATAGTGAGTGCTAGTGTGTGGTGTGATTTGAGCCGATCCTCAAAAGCTATTTACATTCATTCCTAAGACACGACCGAATTCCTAACGCCTACCCTTACCACAAACATTCTTCTTGAGTTGGTTGTGTCTTGGAGTTCCTTTGTCACTTGATCGCATTCTTGACCAATGAAGTGTTGAAGTGTTTGTTGCTTCGTCCGTGGGCCGTCGTTGAGAGGGTTGAAAGGGGACCGGTCCCGGCTTCACGCTGTTGAACACCTCGGGTGGTACTGCAAAGACACTCCGACGATCTAGTGAGAGGTCGCCGCGAGATAGCACAAGGTTAGAGAACGTGCACGAAGCCACATGCGAGTGGCGATATATACAGCGATGTCCGACCGTTATGCGAAGATTTCGCCGGCGAGAATTGCGCTCCAAGCGGCGTGTATGGGCCGACGAGATGGGCCGGGCCGCAGTCCAATTCGCGCTGCGCGATCCTCGTATTTGCTAATACACCGAGAACAGCTGCCCCCAAGCCTAGGTCGCTTAAGAGCGGGCCGAGGCTTGAATCGATGCCCCAGGAGTGAAGTTCCCTTGATGAAACGGGACGTGGTCGCTTGCTTTTTCTACGGGCGGTGTCGACCGCCGTCAACCATCGGCCGGGCCGCTGCGCGACGGTTGGTCTTGCTCGACATTGAAGACGTGACGCTTGGTGTTTCCGAGGCCGCTCGAGACAACCATTGGTGGGAAGACGAACCGCTGTGACTCTTCGTATCCCGGTCCCCTTCGCGCGATCCTCGTGCTATAAATAGCCCTCTTCGAGTTCATTTCTCACACTTCCAAGGTTTGCTCGCTAACGACCGACTAAATCTGCCGCCACTTGCATTCAAGTCGTTTACGTCTTCTTGCGACCAATCTTCAACATCCGCTAAGGTATGAATCGATCGCTCCCTTTATTCTTTTCAACTTTAGTTTTTTCTTTAAAGTACTTCGTGCTTTTCCACGCCTCGTGATAGGGGTGTCGTCGTCGAGGATGGCCACCGCTTCTCTCTCATGAGCGCTTTGCTCTGGCCGACTTGACTTGATCCCTTTATCACGTGTGTTTGTGTATGCCACGGACAAAGCTAATCGCCCAGATTCTGAAAACCGCCCCGATCTTTTGCCACATACATGTCGAGGCGGCGAAACCAATTCCCAAGAGGCGAGTCTAAGTCGTCTTGGGCGACAAAAGCTCTAACTCTTCAAGCGGTTCTTGAGCGGCATGAGCTCGAGTTCTCATTCCTCCGTCGGATCGGCCAGCCCCAAGAGCCCCGATTCCAGATTCGCCCATTCTCGCCGAAGCGCCGAGCAACTCTCCACCGCCCGAGGACGTCGTATCCCGAGTGGAGGAGAAGAAGAAGACGCCGACGTGATTATTATTGACGATGATGAAGGGCGAGTGTGCCGCCCGGGCCGTGGACGAGGAGATGATGGAGGCCGAAGGGGGCCAGGCCAAAGACGTCCCAGGAGAAGAGGTGGCTCAGCCCGAAGTCAACATTTCTGGTTTGGAGGCCAACATCGGAGGGTCGCACGAAGGGTCGGCCGAGGTACAAGCCGATGTAGCTCGAGATGTATCTGATATGTCTTGGGTGTCGGAGACTCTTCGCTCTAACAGGAGCATTCTTACGGTCGGTCATGATGCTTTGCCCGATCTACGGGGCCTCCTTGAAGACTCACCGGGCTGGAGGATAAGAGGCATGAAGGAGGGCGAAGATATCGCGACTTATTCTGCCAACTTCAAATTCACGATGTATCGGCTCGTGTTCGAGAAGATGAAGATCACCCCTCCTTTCACCGAATTCCAGCGCGACGTCTTGCGCCATATTGGGGTCGCCCCTTCACAGCTTCATCCAAACGCATGGGCGCGAAAGACCTTTGAGGTGTCACACCAAGTCGGGTCGGCGGTATCGATGATGCTTTTCTTTGCTATCTTCGAGCCGAGCCGCTCGCAGAGAAGGCCAACAAGGAGAAAAGGGAGCAAGTCTCCTTCAAGATGCGTAAGACCCATCACCGATTTTTCAAAGCGCCCAGAGTCGTTGGGAGCGGCCCGAGAAGCCGATACTTTTGGATCGCTCCAATCAAGAGGCCGCAAGGCCGCTTGTGAGGTTCACCGGACGGGATGTTTGGTCCCCTTACTTCCCTATTATGTGGAATGAGGCTCATTTCGCAGCGCGCCGGAGATTACATCTATACAGTGAAAGATCTGGGAAAGGCCGACCTGGAGACTTTGGGGATGATAAAGTCGCTGGCGGGCATGATGCGTCCAGATCCTAAGGCGACATACCTTGCCGCCCTTTGTCTTGTACCATCTGGCGATGAACCGGAGGCCGAGATTGGTTCGCTTTTGAACTTTTTCGCCCTTATATTTTGTTGTTGACTTTCTTTTTCTTCTAACTCATGACTCGTTACTTCGCAGAAAGGATGGCCTAAAAAGCCGGAACCGCCGCTCGGCCCCGAAGCCCGGCGAGGCTGCTAAGGGACCTGACGGTCCTCGGTCGGGGGGCAACCCCGAATCTTCCTCAAGAGTCCCCCACACCCCTAAGAGCCAAGGAAAGAAGCCGGTCGGCAGGGCTCGGTCGCCTCCACCCAGTGCTGATCGCTCACCCAAGCGGGCCAAGCGCGACGTTCGGGTCCGGCTCTCGCAAACGGAGGAGGTTCCCATCATCCACCGAGAGCTTGAGTGCGGCCGATCCGGAGGAATACCGGCGAGAAGCCCGTGGCGCTCTGCGCTTCTCTCTTATGGGGGTCGACAAAGTCATGGCCGAGCCGGGGTGGCCGAATCGATGGTAATTTTACTTTCTTAGTCTTGTAATTTCCTTCTTATCTTTGTTCGACCGACTAACCAACCTTCGACTGAATTTCGCAGGAAGGGCAAGGCTTTAACCGAGGCGCAGCAGAATATGACAAGCTCCTCCAAATAAGAAGGAGGCCTCAAACGGGGAGGATGACCGGGCCAGCCACAAAGAGGAACAAGGAGCTTGCCGCCAGCGCGGTAACGCTCCGAAAGCCGACCTTGAATCCGCCGAGAAGGAGAAAGCCGTGCCGGAGGCCGTAAATGCCGAGCTGCAGCGAAGATTCGTGGTGGCCAAGGCGGCCGGGAGGCTGCAATCGAGCAATTTTACAACGCTCTTGCCAGCGCGGTGTTGAATACCGACCGCAGATCAATTTCGATGACAAGATGATCAAGCCCACGACTATGTCGAAAATAACAAGATCATGTTGCTGCGAATATGACGAAAGCGAGAGGGCAACGCCATTCGCCCGCCACCATTCTTTTTTGAAGCCCGCTGCGAGCGGTGTAATTTTGTAACTTGCCTTCGGGCTCGACAATATTTCGCCTTCCGTGCGGTTCTTTTATTCGTGGGCGCTCGGCCACAAGGCCCCTATTTGTAATGACAATCTTTATTTGTTTGTTGAATTTATGTTGCAATTTCTGCGTACTTGCATTTATTCGCCTTGTTCATTTTGAACTTGTACGCTCGGCCAAGCTTTCGTGCCACCGATAGCGCTCGTTGTTGGTCGCTTTTTCTTTGCGCGCCTTGTATGCTTATTTTTCTCTAAGTCTTTGAATTTTAAGACCGTTCGGTCGTCATTCGTGCTTATTTCGAAAGCGCCCATTCTTTGATAAGTTAATGTCCCAACGGGGCCTTGGTCGCTTCGGCGATCTTCGATCGTGCCCTTTCGATGGCATTTAAGTAGATCGCTTTTGCGCCTACCGTGATGGGTTATTACTTAACCTTTGGGCCATTTCCGATGGCACTCGACGAGATCGCTCGACGACCTAGCATTGTTGGGCCATTTTCGATGGCACTTCGGTTGGGACCGTTTCGACGGCCGCCGATTTAGATCGTTTCGATGATCCGATGTTTATGGTTTTAACCCTTGGGCCATTTCGATGGCACTTTCGGTTGGGACCATTTCGATGGTCGCCGATTCGCATCGCTTCGACGATCCGATTAACTCCGATAAGTCGTCGATCGCTCCTTTGCCACGGCAATCGCGAGCGACGGGCCATACATTCTTGCGAGAAAGTAAAGAACACATCATGCTTTTAAAGGTCGCCTCGTAAAAAACCAGGTGGGAAAAGAGCGCTGCGTCATTTTCATTAATGGATCGGCCGTTATTACATTCAAATCACTTGTTATATTCAAACGTAATACTTCCTAAGTTTTTCTGCATTCCATGTTCGGGGATAGTCGCCCCATTCATGGTTTGCACTCGTATGCCCCCTTGCCGCCTTCGTGATGACTCGATACGGACCTTCCCAATTTGGCGCCACTTCCTTGGCGTGCATTCTTGTTTCCCACGTCGCCCGCCTTAGAACGACGGTGGACCGAGAATTTCCCTCTTTTGAACTCGAGCGTTGTACCGGCCGCGACCTTCTCGCTTGATCAATTGCTCTCTTAGCGGGCTTGGGTGCGCAGCTTCTTCAATTAAGTCCAACTCTTCTCGATAGCGATGCGTTGTCAACCACCGTAGGGGTTTGAAGTCCTCCAATTCACTCGCCCATTTCTATGGGTATCACAAAGATCGATTCAGTACACCAATCGAAGGCGGCGACTCCTGGCCGATGAATGAGGGGTCGCCCCGTAGGCCCATAGAACGGATCGCAGCTCTTCGACCCGCCTCTTCGCCTCATCCGATCTTCGCTTCAAACCACGCAGAATTACCCGTTGGCCGCGGCTTGGCCGTTGGTCTGAGGTGTTCGACCAGGTGAAACGCATTTTTTCCCCTAAGTCGCCAACATTTCTCTCGAATCTCTTGTCGTGAACTGGGTACCATTGTCGGTTATCAATCTGGCGGGAATCCCAAAAGCGGGCTAGCACACACCGTCCAAGAACTTGCGACTTTGGCCGATGTGATTGTTGCAAGCGGCTCGGCCTCGATCCACTTAGTGAAGTAATCTCATCGCCACGATCAAGAACTTGAACCGCCTCGGAGGCAGTGGAAAACGGGCCTAGAAGATCCATGCCCCACCAGCGAACGGCCAAGGTGAGACAATACTTTGTAACTCGAGGAGGGTGCAATGTGGACATCGCGATGCACTTGGCATTTCTTGCACTACGAACGAGTTTCTTGGCGTCCTCGCCCATGGTCGGCCAATAGTAGCCGGCCACGAGAGCCTTTTTGCAATGGAACGAGCGCCTGGTGACTCCTACAAACACCTTCATGAATGTCCTCAACACATGGTCAACCGGACCGACGTAAGACACACTTAGCAATGGAGAGGAGAATCCTCTTCTGTATAACCTTCCTTCTATAACAGAGTACTTGGTCGCCTCTGAGTCGACCAACTTAGCTTGCTTTGGATCGCTTCGGCTCTTCTCCTTCCACAATATACCTCGTGATGGGGCGATCCAATCAATCCGCTACGACACATAGAACGACCAACGATCGACTTGGCTTGGTTGAAACGCCGGCTGTTTAATGTTTCTTGAATCACACTTCTATGATTCCCCGGAGTTTTGGTACTTGCCACCTTCGACAGGGATATCTCGCTCGAACATTTTCGGTCCGAGGCACATGTACCACTTCACTTTCGGCCGAATCGCTTGAGCGCTTCTCTCACTCTTGCTAGATAACTTTTCAAAGACGCGTCGTCTTTAGCATCATACAATTCTTTGATCTCGTGAGACTACGAGTAGGGAATCGATCCGAGCTCAACCCGGCCAACATTGAAGTCTCTCGGCGTAGTGCAGTTTCGGCTATACACGCCTCATATTCGGCCCGATTGTTTGAAGTGTGGAATGCAAAGGTTAAAGAGACTTCTACAAAGCAAGGCCTTCCGAATTCTCTAGTATTAGTGGCCCCACTCCTTGCTATTAGACGACCCATCTACGTGCAAGATCCGTGTCGTTCCAAATTTGATCCTCCGGAGTAGGAGTCATCTCTGCTATAAAGTCGGCCAATACCGCGCTTTGCGGCCGATCTAGATTCAAATTTGATGCCAAACTCACCGAGTTCTACCGCCCACTTTATCATTCTTCCCGCCAGTCCGGCCGATGAAGGACTTGCTCGATAGGTCGGTCGGTCCTTACCACGACACGGTGGGCCACAAAGTAGGGTCTCAACCTTCTAGCGGCTATTAGAAGTGCAAGGGCAAACTTCTCTATCTTCCGTATCTCGGTTCGGGCCCTCGAGTACTTTTTTGCTTATGAAATAGACCGGATTCTCGCTTTAGATCGCTTTCTCTAACTAGCACAAAGATCGAGAACTTCTTCGCATGGCTGAAGCACGGATATAACGCCTCGCCCGTGAACGGCTTGGTCATGATCGGCGGGCTAATCAAGGCTTGTTTTAACTCATCCAATGCTCGCTGGCATTGCTCGGTCCACTCAAAATCCACTTCCTTCTTCAGCAGTCTAAACAGTGGAAGCGACTTGCAGGCCGCTTTGGGGATGAATCTGGATAGAGCGGCCACCATACCATTTAACTGTTGTATTTCTTTTTTCGATGTGGGCGGCCTCATATCGGCGACCGCCCTACACTTTTCAGGGTTCGCTTCTATCCCTCTTTCAGTCAGGTGAAAACCCAAGAATCGGCCGGCCCTCACTCCAAAGGTACACTTTTCAGGATTAAGTCTAAGCGAGTTCCTCCTAGCTTCTTCAAATATTTCTCTGAGGTCGCTCACGTGATCTGGGTCGGTTACGCTTTTAATGATCATGTCGTCCAGATACACCTCTGAGATGCGGCCGATCTGTCTTTTAAAAATCTTGTTCATCATCCGCTGGTAGGTCGCTCCAGCGTTCTTCAGACCGAAGGGCATCACCTTGTACTGAAAATTTCCCCGATCGGTCATGAAGGCCGTCTTGTGCCGATCGGGCGGATACATCGTGATCTGATTGTATCCAGAGTAAGCATCCAGAAAAGACAGTAGTTTGTAGCCCGAGGCACCATCGACCAGCTTGTCAATGTTGGGCACAGGAAAGGCATCCTTCGGGCATGCCCTGTTTAGATCAGTATAGTCCACACACATCCTCCATTTTCCATTCTTCTTTTTAACCAGCACGACGTTGGACACCAGTGTCGTGTATTTGATTTCTTCTATAAAATTGGCCTTTATGAGGTCCTCAACGGCCTTAGCGTGACTTGAGATTTTTCCTCGCTCGAGTACGCCTTCTTTGAGCGACCAAAGCGACCCTTCATCGACGGAAAGTTGATGGCGAGCCACTTCGATAGGGATGCCGGCATGTCGATGCCCGCCATGCAAACAGTCGGCGATAGTCTCTTAAGCAATCGTACAAGATCTTGCTTTACTTGCTCGGTAGGTCGCTACCGAAGCTTCACCGCTTTGGATGGGTCGTCACCCAATTGAACGCCTTCCAACTCTCCATGAGGCTCGTCTTATCACGGCGTGCTTCGCTCGAGCCAAATCACCATCATTGTCTTCGGGTCGCTATCCGATCATACCGAGCATCCAAATCGGCGACATTGACTTGATGGCCTTCACTAGTGCTTTGAACGTTCGGGCCACGATCTACCTCGTCACATATTTCTTGGTATAGAGCGTGGCTTCTTCTCGGCGATTCAAGGTCGGCCGCCAAGGTAACTACTTGGTCGCCCTTGCTATAGAATTTCATTTTTAGATGCACCGCCGATGTAATGGCCTCTAGCTTACCCAAAGTCGGCCTACCAATAATACATTGATAGCGTGGATTTGAGGGGAGTACAAGGAACGCCGTCCCGACCGGGTCTGTCATGCAGTACTATCCCCGTGTCGTCACCAAACGTGACCATCACTCGATCGTTCCCAACGGATAGGTCGTCACCCCATTGAACCTGTTAGAGGAGTAGGCTCGGCACGGGGATTATCTCGCCGATCAACCTTTATCTTGTCGATCAAGCCTTCAAACATTATATCGTACCGAGCTACCTTGATCGACCGATTCTCTGCGCCACGTGTTTGCCATAACCGCCTGATTACCGGTGGAACATAGCTATTAGGTTTGCCGCCGTAATGCAGTCGCTATCATCGAACGAGATGGGAGGTCCGCTTCGAGACCGGTGGTGGTGCCGAGGTGGATGCAACCATTAACAATTCGTCCCACTTTCTCTTAGTGGCTTTATTAGATTCCTGCGCGATCCGTGGGGTTTCCACCATGAATAACCATCGCAACATTACGGCCTCTCGATCGCCCGGAGTGTCACGATCTTGGATCGATCCTTGTTTTGGGTGCCTTCTATGGCCGCCGCCCTCCTCTGTCTGGATCGGCTTCTTTCGCTTCTCTTGAGGTCGGTGCGCCTTCCTCCGGCCTCACGTACTTTCCCAACTTGCCTTTCTCGGATCGGCTCTTGATGTCATCTTTAAGGGCCATACGATCGTTGGTATCGTGCCCTTACTCTTGTGGTAGCGGCGGATCTTTTGGTCGGTCGTGCCCCCTTCTTGAGCACGAGTGGTTCGGGCCGCTTAACCCCACAAACTCATTATTCGACACTCACCGTAGATCTGCGCAATGGAGGTGTTGAGTCGAGTGCGATGATCGAACTTTTGTCTCGAAAGTCGGGCGATTGTCGCGGCGACCTTCATGCCCTTTGGCCGGCTTGTCGCTTTTCTTCTTTAGGTCGTATGCGCGACGGCCTTTCTTCTTCGCCGAGTTTCTTCATACGCATGTGGACGTTAGCCCTTGTCGAAGTGGCCGAGATCCCGTAATGATTCAATGTAAACTCTTCAACGAATCGGTGGTCCGGTCGAATACCCCGCTTGAGATATTTCACTTGTCCTTGTCGACAAGTCACGAAATGACTTCACCTCGATGTTAAACCGGTCGATGTCTTTGTCTCAACGCCTCATTATCTCCTTGAACAACAGAGTCCAAGTATTCTTCATACCAGGTATTGGCGCGTTTGCGGTGTAGTGAGACAAGAATATTCTCGATCAGTGTCGTCCCACGAGGAGATGGTATTGGGCGCAAAGACTCCCACCATTCCAATGCTCGGCCGTCCAACGATCGGGAAAAAGCCGCATTTCATGGTCGGTCCCAATTCCACAGAGCGGCGGTAATTATTGAAGTAACGGAGATGCTTATGCGGATCACCTCGGCCAAAACTTGTTGAGGTTGGGCGGCTTGCGGAGATCTCTCGGAATCTTATAACGCCTGATCTCCCTGGAGAACGGGCCATGTTCATTCTGAATGCCGTTCGACCCAAAGGGTTGCATTGCGAGGCATGCCTCGTTGCCCGGCATTCCATAGAATCCTCCAGATGGGCCGGTTGGCGGTAGCTGAGGAGGCCTTCTGGGCCGCTCGCTTTGGCCTCTCCTAGGCCGATGCGAAACGTCCCTAATTCTTCCATTTCTGTACTCTTCCAGCTCTTCACGAGAATCCCAAGATCTGCTTCTCGACCGACGTGACCCGGACGACTCATTAGAGGAGTATCTGGTGGGCGAGCGACCGGTGTCAGGACGGTAGCTGGAATCTTCATAGTCAACGGACATTGAACGGCGTCTACGCGCGTTCCTGCTCGGGGGCGACCTGCGTGCCCTGCTTCTTCTGGCCGGAGAATGATGAGTAGTGCTCTCTCGGCGTGAAATGCTCCTGCGAGGAGGGGAGCGGTGTCTTCGCGCCGGTCGGCGGCGAGCTGAAGGTTCTCCGTCTTCCGCACGCGGGCGGCCCGGAACTGAACCTCTTTCATACTGGGAGATGAGTGCATCTCGATCTGCGATCACTTGATTCTTGTTTTGCAAGATCTGCAAAACGGCTTGAGTAACATGGTCCGGCAGAGGTTCCTGGATGCCCGCTTCAATCAGCTCGGGCGGTAGGTCTCCAGGAACGGCCGGATGGATCTGCTGGAGGACCGGTCCACGACCGTTGTGCACAGAAGGTTCTTGTCGTGGAAGTCCTTGAGATTCATGGACTGTAACGGCCACGCCTTCCGGGGTCTGCTGCTGGTTCTGCCCGGAGGGATTGAGTCGAGAAGTGGCCGCGTGCGGGGCGGTCCGCGTGGAGCCATAAGAGAGGTAGGATAGCGCACGGGCCTCCCACTGTGGTCGCCAATTGATCGTACCTTGACCAATGAAGTGTTGAAGTGTTTGTTGCTTCGTCTGATGGGCCGGTCGTTGAGAGGGTTGAAAGGACCGGTCCTGGCTTCACGCGTTGAACACCTCGGGTGGTACCTGCAAAGACACTCCGACGATCTAGTGAGAGGTCGCTCGGGCAGATAGCACAAGGTTAGAGAACGTACCTGAAGCCACATGCGAGTGGCGTATATATACAGTGATGTCCGACCGTTATGCGAAGATTTCGGCCGGCGAGAATTGCGCTCCAAGCAGCGTGTATGGGCGATCGAGATGGGTCGGGCGCGAGTCCAATTCTTTGCTGGCGATCCTCGTATTTGCTAATACACCCAGGAACATCACTTTATTTAGAATGCTTCATCATCAAATCGATTTCACTCTTATTTTTAAGCTAGAAATTTCTTAAAATCGATTTGTTTCATGTTGTTAAAGATAATGTCGATTTGTTGCTTATAATAACTTGGTTGAAAATCGATTGTGTGCTTTAAGAAACATAAGAGAGGAATCGATTGTGTGCTTTAAGAAACACAAGAGAGAATCGATTGTGTGCTTTAAGAAATAAGAGAAGAATCGATTGTTGGCTTTAAGAAACAAAGTCATCAATCGATTGTTGCTTTCCAATCAAGTGTGAAATCGATTTCAAGCTTCAAAGTTGCAAATCAACAATCAATTCTTTACTTCAAAACCATTTCTTTTAAAAACAGAGCCATGAATCTATTTCTTTAAAAACAAGTGTCTAACCTATTTAACATGCTTTTATCAATTGAAAATGTATGTTTGGTTCATAGTGAGTGCTAGTGTGTGGTGTGATTTGAGCGGATCCTCAAAAGTCGTTTACATTCATTCCTAAGACACGACCGGAATTCCTAACGTCTACCCTTACCACAAACATTCTTCTTGAGTTGGTTGTGTCTTGGAGTTCCCTTTTGTCACTTTATTTAGAATGCTTCATCATCAAAACTTAACCTGCAACACAATATATCCACATTCTCCCCTTTTTGATGATGACAAAATTTTGATTCATCTTAGGTGGGAGGTTAGTTCATCAAGCAAAACAATTCACTAATATTAATGATATGTATCTAGACTCCCCCTTACTTGATGCTCCCTGTAACACCCCAAATAATTTAATTAAGAAATTAATTAAATTGTTTAAGTGTTGCAATGATTTTAATTATATTAAATTATAATATGGTGATTATAATTTAGTATTTCATTTTAATTGAAGGGAGTGGTGGAAGAAATGGGCCAGGGGTGTAAAAAGGGCCCAAGGTGCGCTTGGCCCAATATACATATACCCAAAAGTGGAATTTTATTTCATTTGTGAAAGAAAGAAAGAAAGTTTCAAGGAGAGGAGAGAAAGAGAGAACCCACTACGCAAAACCCTAGGAGAAGAGGAGGAGAAGAGCAATTTCGTGGCTTGGAGCTTGGATTGTTGCGGTGGTTTTGTTCGTGACTCCGTTCCGGTTCTTCTCTACGGTTATTTTGAGGTAAGGGGAGTCTCACTCTATAATAGAGGAGATAATGGGTATTATATGTGTCATAGGGGGCTGTTTTGATGTTATTTGATGATCACATGTTGATTGATTCCTTGAATTGATGAAATTGTTGGTGAAAAATTGATTTAGGTGTGAGTTAGGGTTTTACATTGTGTGATTTTGTGATTTTGATGTGTTTGATGATTTGAGCATGCAATTGGTTGTTTGATTTTGAAATTAGGAGTGTTAGAACCATCATTGGGTGAATTGGTTTGGGAGATTTTGAGAAAATTGGGATTTTGGGGTTTGGGGCGCCAAAATGCTAGGATTCTGGCGCCATGTGTGTGCATTCACACAGTGAAATTTGGAGTTTGTGCAGAATGCTACGCCGTGGCGCCACATTCTTTGGGAAAATGGCGCCACATGCACTTGTTCATGTCTTTGGAAAATGTTTTGTGCGAGGTTGTTTCGCCAGGCGCCAAGTTCTTTGGGAAAATGGCGCCACAATGCAATCGCTTGTGTGTTGGAGTGCGTGTGTGCCGGATGTGAGCGCCAAATGCTGCCCAGTGGGTGCCCAGAATGGCGCTGTGTCACCGTAGCGTGATGTCCGGGTGAGTGAGTTGTCGCCGGGCGCGCGCGAATGTGGGTATTTTGGAGCCCGGGAGTGAAACTTGCATTTCTGGGCACATTTCCTCGTGCCAACTTTTGTATTCACCTGCCAACTTTCAATTTTAAACATTTTGGCTCGAGTGGTTTTCTGATTGCAAGTGTATTTTTGAAAATGTCCCGGTAGGGCTCGTTTTGGGTGTGTTTTGGAGCCCGGTGAGTGCAACTTGTATTTCTAAACATATTTTCTCGTGCCAACTTTTGCATTCACCTGCCAACTTTCAATTTTAAGTGTTTTGGCTCGAGTGGTTTTCTGATTGCAAGTGTATTTTTGAAAATGTCCCGGTAGGGGCTCGTTTTAGGTGTGTTTTGGAGCCCTGAGTGCAACTTGTATTTCTAAACATATTTTCTCGTGCCAACTTTTGCATTCACCTGCCAACTTTCAATTTTAAGTGTTTTGGCTCGAGTGGTTTTCTGAGTGCAAGTGTATTTTTGAAAATGTCCCGGTAGGGCTCGTTTTATGTGTGTTTTGAGCCCGGGAGTGAAACTTACTTTTCTAGGCATATTTCACTGTGCCAAATTTTGTGTTTACCTGCCCAAATTCATTTTTAAACATTTTGGCTCGGGTGGTTTTGATTTGAAAGTGTTGGGTGAGCTGGGTCAACGGCGCCAATCGTCTTTGCACTGTGTCTTAGTTTGTGTCTCAAATCGTGGTGCGAGTTTGTGTCTAGGTCTGTGTTGCCCGTGGGGCGCCAGATTGCTAGGAAAGTGGCGCCCGGTGGTCGTGTTGCCACGAGGGCGCCAGAATCTTGAGTTTCGGCGCCTAGTCTTTGTGCTGCACCGGGGCGCGCTGAATGTGGGAAAAATGGCGCTGGTCTTTGCCAAGTGCCTAAGAGGGTGTCGTTTTGGTCCCTAGGTGACGCTTTGGTCCACTAGATGATTGTTTTGGTCCTAAATGGTGGTTTAGGTCCTCGAGTAAGGCCGAGTACCCTAGGGGAGGATAGTCCGGGTGGGACATAATGGTGTTGAGGGTTTATAATGAGGTGGTTGAGCATGCCATGGGGGCATGGGCCGGTGGAGCCAAGCCGGGGGCTATAAAATGAGATTGACACCGAGGTAAGAGTAATTGGGTGTATTGAATTGTTTGAAAATGATGTTTGTGATGTTCATGGAGTCTCATGCATACATTGGTCTGCGATCGTAGTGTTTATAATATGATTTGTGAAGCTCGAGGCGGCCGGGGCCTTATAAAGTGATTATGAAGTTGCGGCGTAGGGGCTTGTATGATGATTGTGAAGCTCGAGGGCGGCGGTGGGCCAATGGTACCACATGCATGATGACATTGCATACATTCTCATTGGTGCATGAATATTATTGATTAGTGATTGGTGTGTTTGAGTCTTTGTACACTATCTTTGATATATTGCTTATTATCACTTTTATTATATAGTTCGAGACTCACCCTTTCTGTTGTTATTTACCACAGTAGTCGTCGAGTGAGGGCTTTCTACCTTCACTACTCCCGAGTCTGGTCTGCGCTTCGATCACGTAGCACCTGGGGGTCTGGGTTTAGAAGCTCGTTGTTGCTTGTTTTGCTCCTTGTTGAGCCTTATGTATTTGTTTTGATATTGTTGGATTATCTTTGTTGAGATAATGATTACTTTCATTGCATTATGTGAAACTATATTTCTATGAGTTATCTTACGGTGTTACGTGATCCGGTTTTGTTTAAGAGAAAGAGTTGTGGACGCTCCATTTCATTGAGTATTAAATTATGTTATACTATTAGTGTCTTTGAATGACTATGGCTAAACTGTGGTTCGCCACTAAGGCTAGAATTTCTTTCATTTGGTGTATTTACGAGGCATCATCGAGAGCCTTGCAAAAGTGGCCAATGCCTCGCTGCAAGTAGTATCGATTACACCGAGTAATCCCATAGTCAGCCAGTCCACTATTTTATAACACACTAAACTAGAAAATGATCAGAAAAGATTTTTGTACACTCTGATTTTTGATTTAAATTACCGGGTAGAAATGGGGTGTTACATTAGTGGTATCAGAGCAAAAGTTCGGTCTGTCCGGCCAAGTGTGTCAATCATCATAGTGTGTATGATGACTAGGTGTCTTAAAGTAATTACGAACCCGGTTGTTTATGCTGCAGTGTTAGGTTGATATGGCCGGAGGATCGATGCTCTGCTTTTCTTGAGGCCTTGCAAGCCATAGCGCAGACTGTGGGTACCCAGCAGAATACGGAGGCCCGCAGTTTGGCTACCT
This sequence comes from Oxytropis ochrocephala, assembly GCA_020916435.1. Taxonomy (NCBI): domain Eukaryota; kingdom Viridiplantae; phylum Streptophyta; class Magnoliopsida; order Fabales; family Fabaceae; genus Oxytropis; species Oxytropis ochrocephala. Next base: position 67,059,946 of record CM037091.1, on the reverse strand, counting down.
TTCAGAGAGAGAACCCTCCCACCTTCAAGGGGAGGTACAATCCGGATGGTGCACTGGCTTGGTTGAAGGAGATCGAGAGGATCTTCCGGGTAATTGGCTGTAATGATGAACAGAAGGTAAGGTATGGTACTCATACCCTATCTGAAGAGGCTGATGGCTGGTGGTTGGAGACCAGTGAGAGACTAGGGGCTGCCCATGAGGAGGTTACAGGTCAGTATTCGGAGGAGTTCCTAAGGAAGTATTTTCCGAGGACGTCGAGAGACACGAGAAAGAGATAGAGTTTTTGGAGCTGAAGGGTAGTATGTCGGTCACAGAGTATCTTTGCTAGATTTGTTGACCTTGCTAAGTTCTACCCACATTACTCAGAGGCTGGGGCTGAATTCTCAAAGTGCATCAAATTTGAGAATGGTTTGAGAGCTGATATCAAGCGGTGTAGGGTATCGTAAGATCGTGAGTGTTCACGATCCGGTTGGTATTGTAGGATCTATGAGGTGATAGCAATGCCCGCTCTAGGGTCATGAGAGACCAGAAGGGGAAATTTCATCACGGAGGTAAGCCTTATGAGAAGTCTGCTGACAGAGGGAAGCAAAGGTATTCGGGTGGTAACAGGTACAATGGTGGGAACAGGTCTGCTGAGGGTAGGAGACACCATGAGGGCAAGAAGCCAAGTGGGGGAGACGCCCCATCTGATATTGTGTGTTTCAAATGTAACAAACCAGGTCACAAGAGTTTTGACTGTAAGGTGGAAGTGCAGAGATGTTTTAGGTGTGGAAAGAGTGGTCACATGGCATCTGGGTGTGATCGCAAGGAACCTGTATGTTTCAACTGTGGTGAAGCTGGTCACATTAGCTTCAAGTGTCCCAAGCCTAAGAAGGAAAGATCTACTGGGAGGGTGTTTGCATTGGCGTGTTGTAGGGACCTAATGATATCCGAGGTACATGTTTCATCTCTGGTACTCCTTTAGTTGCTATTGTTGACACGGGTGCTACGCACTCTTTTATTGCATCTGTTTGTGCTGAAAAGTTAAATTTAGTAATGTCTACTATGGAGAGAGGGATGGTTATCGACACTCCAGCTAAGGGTCCGGTAACTACTTCTCTGATGTGTGCTAGGTGTCCTCTGTCAGTCTTCGGCAGAGATTTTCTGGTTGATCTGATTTGTTTGCCTTTGGGTGGGTTAGATGTGATTCTGGGCATGGATTGGTTAGTAGATAACCACGTGCACATCAACCGCTACGATAAGTCTATTAGTTTTCTCCTTCCCAAGAGGAAGAGTCCGCTTTGTTGTCTGTGAGCAATTGCGCAAGGTAATGAAAGAGGGTGGTCGAGTTGTTTGCGTTGATTGCGTCCATGTCCACGAGAACAGTGTGATTGATGGATTCTGAGTGGTGTGTGAGTTCCACGAAGTGTTTCCTGATGAAATTCCTAGTGTGCCCCGAGAGAGGAAGTGGAGTTCGAGTTGAACTTGTGCTCGTACTAGGCACGTGTCTATGGCACCGTCACAGGATGTCGCCCGAGTTGTCACGAATTGAAGAAGCGATTAGAGGAGCTTCTTGAGAAGAAGTTTGTGAGGCCTAGTGTATCACCATGGGGAGCTCCAGTTTTGTTGGTAAAGAAGAAGGATGGGAGTATGCGTGCGTGCGTGACTACGCATGCTGTTGAATAAAGTGACTATCAAGAATAAGTATCCTCTCCGAGGATAGATGATCTAATGGATCACCGGGTGGGTGCTAAAGTGTTTAGCAAGATTGACTTGAGGTCCGGGTATCACCAGTTAAGGTGAAGGATGAGGATATCCGTAAGACAACATTCGTAACAAGGTATGGGCATTATGAGTACTCAAGTAATGCCGTTTGGTGTCACAAATGCACCAGTGGGTGTTTATGGAGTACATGAACCGAATCTTCCATAGTTATCCGGATCGGTTTGTGGTGGTCTTCATTGATGATATTTTAGTGTACTCCAAATCGGAGGAAGAGCATGCAGAGCACTTGAGGTTGGTGCTAGAGGTCTTGAGAGAGAGAAGTTGTATGCCAAGTTGTCAAAGTGTGAGTTACGGGCGCATGAGGTGAGCTTCTTGGGTCATATTATTTCTCGGTGATGGTATAGTGTGGACCCACCAAGGTTGATGCAAAGTTGCGGTGGGAGAGCCCAAAGTCCGCGATCAAATCGGGAGTTTCTTGGGGTTGGTCGGTTATTACAGAGGTTCATTGAAGGGTTCTCTAAGCTAGCCCTTCCATTGACCCGATTGACCTGTAAGGGAAAGGCATTTGTGTGGGATGCAAAGTGTGAAGAGAGCTTCCAAGAGCTAAAGAGAAGGTTGACCACGCCTCAGGTGTTGGTGTTGCTGTGCTGCAGCAACCGCTTGTGGTGTACTTGTGATGCTTCCAAGATGGGTTTGGGAGGTGTGTTGATGCGAGGATGGGAAGGTGGTTGCTTATGCGTCCCGACAGTTGAGGACCCATGAGAAGAACTATCCTACTCATGACTTAGAAATTTGCCGCAATTGTGTTTGTGTTGAAAATCTGGAGGCATTATCTCTATGGTACTAGATTCGAAGTGTTCAAAGATCACAAGAGTCCAAGTACTTGTTTGACCGTATGAGTGAATATGAGACAGAGGCGTTGGTTAGAATCGTTGAAAGACTATGATTTCGGCTTGAACTATCATCCCGCAAAGTTAATGTCGTGGTGATGCTTTGAGTCGGAAGACCTTGCATATGTCAACTATGATGGTGAGGAGTTGGAATTGATTGAGCGATTCGTGACTTGAGTTTAGTCTCGTGAGGTGACACCCAGTGTCGATTGGGGATCTTGCCGAGAATTGGGAACGACTTCTTGGTTAGTATCGAGACGCCCGTGGTTAGATGTGAAGTTGGTAGATTTGTTGGTTCTTTGGTGAGCAAGTCATGGCGATGGGGATTACAGTGTTGGATTCCCGGGGTGTGTTGAGGTTCGGGGGACGTAATCATGTGTTCCGATGATCTTTGAGTTGAAGAAGATGATACTTGAGGAGAGTCATAGGAGTAAAGCCGAGCATTCATCCAGTGCCACTAAGATGTACCATGATCTCAAGAAACTATTTTGGTGGCACAGTATGAAGAGAGATGTTGCGCAGCTTGTATATGCATGTTTGACTTGCCGAAGTCAAAGATTGAGCACCGAAGCTGCGGGGTTGATGCAACCTTTGGAGATTCCGGAATGGAAGTGGGACAACATTTCCATGGACTTTGTGGATTGGGTTGCCAAAATCATCGTGAGAGAAGTCGACACTATTTGGGTGATTGTGGATAGGTTGACCAAGTCCGCCCATTTCATTCCTATCAACATCACCTTTCCCGTGCCAAAGTTGGCTAGAATCTACATTCGGTAATTGTGAAGCTTCATGGGGTTCCAAGAGTATTGTGTCGGATAGAGACCCACCGTTTACATCGAGTTTTGGGGAGCTTGCGGGAGGCTTTGGGGTCCAAGCCGAGGTTGAGTTCACTTATCACCCTCGGGTGATCGATGGTCGGGCAGAGAGAACCATCCAGGTCTTTGGAGGATCTTTTGAGAGCTTGTGTGTTAGAGCGAGGAGGTGCGTGGGATACGCATCTTCCAGCGATTGAGTTCACGATAATAACGGCCTATCATTCGAGCATCGGGATGGCTCCTTTCGAGGCAATCAGATGCGGGCGGAGGTGCGAGAACTCCTTTGTGTTGGCATGAGTCCGGGAGAGTGTTGTCCTTGGACCGTAGTTGGTTAGGAGACTAATGAGAAGGTGAAAATGATCGTGAGAGAAGATGAAAGAGTCTCGTAGTCGGCGAGAAAAGTTATCATGATAAGAGGAGGAAGGACTTGGAGTTTCAGTTTGGTGAGCATGTGTTCTTGAGGGTCACGCCTATGACCGTGTTGGGCGTGCTCTGAAGGCAAAGAAGTTAACTCCAAGGTTTATTGGACCGTACTCAAATCACCGAGAGGTTGGAAAGGTTGCTTATAGGTGGCCTTGCCACCTAATCTTCGAACTTGCACGATGTCTTCCACGTGTCACGGCCTTCTAAGTATATTCCGAACCTGTCTCATGTGATTCACATGGATGATGTGGAGGTATGCGTGAGAACCTCACCGTGGAGACTATGCCGGTGAGGATTGAGGATAGAGAAGTGAAGGTGTTGAGAGGAAAGACATTGCCTTGGTCAAGGTAGTGTGGTTGGGAGGCTAGCCGGTGAGAGTATGACTTGGGAGCCGGAAAGCAAGATGCGGGAGTCCTATCCAGAGTTATTTGACTTCGTGTATGAATTTCGAGGACGAAATCTCTAAGTGGGGAGAGTTGTAACACCCCAAATAATTTAATTAAGAAATTAATTAAATTGTTTAAGTGTTGCAATGATTTTAATTATATTAAATTATAATATGGTGATTATAATTTAGTATTTCATTTTAATTGAAGGGAGTGGTGGAAGAAATGGGCCAGGGGTGTAAAAAGGGCCCAAGGTGCGCTGGCCCAATATACATATACCCAAAAGTGGAATTTTATTTCATTTGTGAAAGAAAGAAAGAAAGTTTCGAAGGAGAGGAGAGAAAAGAGAGAACCCACTACGCAAAACCCTAGGAGAAGAGGAGAGAAGAGCAATTTCGTGGCTTGGAGCTTGGATTGTTGCGGTGGTTTTGTTCGTGACTCGTTCCTGGTTCTTCTCTACTGGTTATTTTGAGGTAAGGGAGTCTCACTCTATAATAGAGGAGATAATGGGTATTATATGTGTCATAGGGGCTTTTGTTTTGATGTTATTTGATGATCACATGTTGATTGATTCCTTGAATTGATGAAATTGTTGGTGAAAAATTGATTTAGGTGTGAGTTAGGGTTTTACATTGTGTGATTTTGTGATTTTGATGTGTTTGATGATTTGAGCATGCAATTGGTTGTTTGATTTTGAAATTAGGAGTGTTAGAACCATCATTGGGTGAATTGGTTTGGGAGATTTTGAGAAAATTGGGATTTTGGGGTTTGGGGCGCCAAAATGCTAGGATTCTGGCGCCCTGTGTACTGTTCACGGGTGAAATTTGGAGTTTGTGCAGAATGCTCTTTGCCAGGCGCCACATTCTTTGGGAAAATGGCGCCCAGCAATGCGTTCATGTCTTTGGAAAATGTTTTGTGCGAGGTTGTTTCGCCGGGCGCCAAGTTCTTTGGGAAAATGGCGCCCTGTGCACTGTTTGTGTGTTGGGTGCGTGTGTGCCAGTGACAGGGGCGCCAAATGCTGCCCCAGTGGTGCCCGAATGGCGCTGTGTCACTATGCTTGATGTCCGGGTGAGTGAGTTCTTTGCTCGGGCGCCAGAATGTGGGTATTTTGGAGCCCGGGGAGTGAAACTTGCATTTCTGGGCACATTTCCTCGTGCCAACTTTTGTATTCACCTGCCAACTTTCAATTTTAAACATTTTGGCTCGAGTGGTTTTCTGATTGCAAGTGTATTTTTGAAAATGTCCCGGTGAGGGCCTGTTTTAGGTGTGTTTTGGAGCCCGGTGAGTGCAACTTGTATTTCTAAACATATTTTCTCGTGCCAACTTTTGCATTCACCTGCCAACTTTCAATTTTAAGTGTTTTGGCTCGAGTGGTTTTCTGATTGCAAGTGTATTTTTGAAAATGTCCCGGTAGGGCTCGTTTTGGGTGTGTTTTGGAGCCCGGTGAGTGCAACTTGTATTTCTAAACATATTTTCTCGTGCCAACTTTTGCATTCACCTGCCAACTTTCAATTTTAAGTGTTTTGGCTCGAGTGGTTTTCTGAGTGCAAGTGTATTTTTGAAAATGTCCCGTAGGGCTCGTTTTATGTGTGTTTTGGAGCCCGGGAGTGAAACTTACTTTTCTAGGCATATTTCACTGTGCCAAATTTTGTGTTTACCTGCCCAAATTCATTTTTAAACATTTTGGCTCGGGTGGTTTTTGATTTGAAAGTGTTGGGTGAGCTGGGTCAACAGGGGGGCGCCAACTGTGTCTTTGCTGTGTCTTAGTTTGTGTCTGAAATCGTGTCTGAGTTTGTGTCTAGGTCTGTGTTGCCCGAGGGGGCGCCAGATTGCTAGGAAAGTGGCGCCCGCTGGTGTGTTGCCACGGGGCGCCAGAATCTTGAAGTTCTCGGCGCCTAGTCTTTGCACCGCACCGGCGCTGAATGTGGGAAAAATGGCGCCTGGTGCTGCCAAGTGCCTAAGAGGGTGCTGTTTTGGTCCCTAGGTGACAGTTTGGTCCCTAGATGATTGTTTTGGTCCTAAATGGTGGTTTAGGTCCCTGAGTAAGGCTGAGTACCCTAGGGGAGGATAGTCCGGTGGGACATAATGGTGTTGAGGGTTTATAATGAGGTGGTTGAGCATGCCATGGGGCATGGGCCGTGGGCCAAGCCGGGGGGCTATAAAATGAGATTGACACTGAGGTAAGAGTAATTGGGTGTATTGAATTGTTTGAAAATGATGTTTGTGATGTTCATGGAGTCTCATGCATACATTGGCTGCGGTCGTAGTGTTTATAATATGATTTGTGAAGCCTGAGGGCGGCCGGGGGGCCTTATAAAGTGATTATGAAGCCTGCGGGCGGCCGGGGGGCCTTGTATGATGACATTGCATACATTCTCATTGGTGCATGAATATTATTGATTAGTGATTGGTGTGTTTGAGTGCTGTACACTATGCTGATATATTGCTTATTATCACTTTTATTATATAGTTCGAGACTCACCCTTTCTCATTGTTATTTACCACAGTAGTCGAGTGAGGGCTTTCTACCTTCACTACTCCCAGAGTCGATGCCGCTCGATACGTAGCACCTAGGGCCTCGGGGTTTAGACCGTTGTTGCTTGTTTTGCTCCTTGTTGAGCCTTATGTATTTGTTTTGATATTGTTGGATTATCTTTGTTGAGATAATGATTACTTTCATTGCATTATGTGAAACTATATTTCTATGAGTTATCTTAAATGTTACGATATCGGTTTTGTTTAAGAGAAAGAGTTGTGACGCTCCATTTCATTGAGTATTAAATTATGTTATACTATTAGTGTCTTTGAATGACTATGGCTAAACCGTGGTTCGCCACTAAGGCTAGAATTTCTTTCATTGTGTATTTACGAGGGCATCATCGAGAGCCTTGCAAAAGTGGCCAATGCTCATTGCAAGTAGTATCGATTACTCCGAGTAATCCCATAGTCACCATCCACTATTTTATAACACACTAAACTAGAAAATGATCAGAAAAGATTTTTGTACACTCTGATTTTTGATTTAAATTACCGGGTAGAAATGGGGTGTTACACTCCCCCTACCTATTGTTTAAAAAAGAAACCAGAACCTTAACCTCAATGGTCGCTGTTTCATAGAGGTGTGGTGGTGGTGCTCACCGGAGGGTGTGGTGGTCACGTCTGAGCTTCGCCGGAGGGTGGTTTTGTGGTTGTTGTGGTGGTGGTATTTGTTGTATGGTTGTTGTTGTTGTGTTGGTTGTTGTTATTGTAGAGGTCATGGTTGTTGTGTCAAAGTGGAGGTTTTGATGTGGGAGAGGAGAGATATGGGTGGTGGGTTGTGTGTGTGTGTTTGTGTGTGTGTGTTTTGAGTTTGTAGGAGTGGTGGTTTGAGTTTGTGGGAGTGGTGGTTGTGTTTCTGTGATTCTGGTTGTGGTGGTTTTTGTTTTAGTCGTGATTCTGGTTGCTGATTGTCTTTCTGTGTGTTTTGTTTGCTGGTTTTTTTCTCAGTGTATGCGCTTTTGTTTGTATGACAGTGTTTTTGGTTGCTGGTCTTTCCCCCCCTTTGCTGTCTGTGTGTGTGTTTGTGTGTGTTTGTGTTTCTTTTGCTGTGTGTTTGTTTACTGTGTGTTTTTTTTTCCTCTCCATTTGGTTAGCTTGTTGTTATAGAGCTGGGCAAGTAATGAGACAAAATTTGTGGTTATGTTTTTGCAGGAAAAATAGTGTAGTGGAGCAGAGGAGGTGGTGAGCACCATTGTATAAAGCTGTTTGGTTTCCACCATTTGGGAAAAAAACATAAAAGCAAGAAGAAGGCAAGCTTGGCTTAAGGCTCCAAATATCCTCCCCTGCCAACATGATGTGCATCATACTGCCACACCATTTGTTTTTTTTTTTTTTTTTTTTTGTAATTTTTGGCTTTTTATTATTTGTAACAAAGGTTGACTATTTGTACCTATTATATAAAAAAAACTATTTATAAAAGCATTTTTTGGAATCTGATTTTGGTATAAAAATAATGATATAACAAATTAATAAACATATATGGATAATAATAACAATGATAATAAGTATCAAAGCAAATTTGCGTACGCGACGAGAAGCGAGCGCGCGCGCAACAAGAGCCATAACGCGCACACGATTAGGAATAATGTGCGAGCACAACAAACATATTTTTGAGCCTTTTTCAAAACGAGAAAAATACTTATTAAAATTAGGTATTTACAAAAATACAATTTTATTTGATTTTCAACTAGTCGGACAAAATTGGGGTATGACACCAGCGGGCAAAAGAAAGTTCACCGCAAGGTTAACCAAAGGCGAGGTACTCCCCGTCCCAACAAGAACGCTAGTGGGGGATCCCATTGAAGAGACGGGCAAACTCCAAATAAGCGGCCGAGGCGGGAAGAAGAGAGGCGAGCCGAGTCTCCCGTCTTTGAGGTGACAGACTTGACCGAGGGAGACTATGAGTGCTTCAAGACGGATCCTCTGGACGTATGTGGCGACCTGTGTAAGTCGGCAAGCAAGGTGCTGAAGAAGCTGAGGACCAATCAAGCACGTAAGTCTCGTGTCTTCATGTGAAATAGGGATGTTGACCGTCAGCTAACCTTTACTTTCTGTTTCAGGTGCTGAAGCTGAGAGAGATGCGGCCAAGCTAAAGCTTAAAGAGCTCGAGCCCGAAATTGCCGCTCTGGAGCAGACCAAGGCAAAACTGGTTGCGACTATAAAAGACAAACAGCTGGCCGTTGAAGATAGGAGCAAGCTGTTGGGCAAGAATAAAGAGTTGGCTGATCAGGCGAAGTCTCTCAAGGCCAAAGTCGCTCGCCTTGAGAAGGAGAAAGAGGCGGCCATTGCCGCGGAGGTCGCTGAAGTGCCCGGGATGGCAAGAGGAGCGGCTGTCTTCCAATTTGAAAATGTTGTTGCCCAGATGAGGCTGTTCAACGCCGCTCGGGGTATTCAGTATGACGACAAGGTCGTGAGCCCAATCATATGGTCGAGGGTGATGAGATCGTGCTGCCCCTCAAGAAGGATGACGATGACAAAGTGCTCCAAAAGCGATCGGTGATCTTCAACCGTCAAAAGAATTGAATAGCCTCTTCTCTTTGCCCCTTTGTGAGCGGTGTATTGTCTGTAATCCAAATACTTTTGCTCCGCCTTCGAGCGGATGAATGTTCTGGGCGATCAGCTTCGACCGGGCGTCTTTATTTTGTAATGAATTACGCTCTTTTCCATTAACTTGCTTGTTTAAGTTGTTAGTTTATTTATCATTAGTCGTTCGCACCTTTCGAAGAATTCATTCTAGGCCGATCGTCGGCCACTATTTTGGCCTTTCGAAGGCACTCTATTGGGCCTTTCGAAGGAACTAGTTGTAGGCGCTCGGTGACCTACACTCGTTTGTGGGTCATCGCTTAACCCTTCGGCCATTCGATGACACTCGTTTGGGCCATTCGATGGCACTCGTTTTGGGCGTTCGGCGACACTCGTTTTGGGCGTTCGGCGACACTCGTTTTGGGCCAACTTGGTGGATCCACGGTCGCTCTCTGCTGCTCACGCGCATGATGAGCGGCCAGCATACATTCTTGCATGAAAAAGTAAAGTACTAGTACAATTCTTAAAGGTCGTACCTCAAAGAAAAAAACCGATGGGAAAAAGAGTGCTGTCGATATTCCTTTATTGATTGATTGGGCATTACACTTAGACATAATACTTCCTAAGCTTATCCACGTTCCACGTCCCGGGATGGTCGCCCCCTCCATGGTTTCTAATTCGTAGGCCCCCTTGCCGGTCTTATTGACAACCCGGTATGGCCCTTCCCAATTAGGAGCGAGCTTCCCTTGCTGAGCATTCTTATTTCCAACGTTTGCATGCCTAAGGACGAGTTGCCCGATGGGGAAGTCCCTTTTCTGAACACGAGCGTTATACCTAGCAGCGACCTTCTGTTTTATCAACTGTTCTCTAAGTGATGCTTGGGTGCGCAGCTCTTCGATCGAGTCTAACTCTTCCCGTATAGCGGTGGTTGTTGTCGACCATAGTTGGGAGGTTGACCGTCCTCCAGTTTAGCTCACCCATTTCTTTGGGGATGACAACCCCAGTTCCGTAGACAAGTCTGAACGACGACTCTCCGGTCGATGAATGGGGAGTCGTCCTATATGCTCAAAGGACAGACTGCAACTCCTCGGCCCAGTTCCCTTTGACTTCGTCTAGCCTCCTTTTCAAACCATGCAGAATGACCTGTTGCCGACTCGGCAGTGTCGTTAAATGCGTGGTGCTCGGCCAAAGTAAAACGCTATTTTACTCTAGGTCGGCCAACATTTCTCTGAACCTCTTGTCCGTAAACTGAGTCTGATTGTCCGTTATCAACTATTGGGGGACTCCAAATCGGGCTAGCACATTCCGTCCGAACTTATGGTCGCTAAAGGCCAGTAATAGCCGCACTTATGGTCGCTAAAGGCTTGGCCTCAATCCACTTAGTTAAATAATCTACTGCCACGATCAAAAACTTGAATCGCCACGGAGCGGTGGAAACGGTCCCAGCAAATCCATCCCCCACCAGGCGAACGACCAAGGTGAGGTCAGACTTTGTAGTTCTGAAGAAGGTGCGACGTGAACATCTGCATGTACTTGACACTTGTTACATTTCAGGACCAACTTCTTCGCGTCTTCATCCATAGTCGGCCAGTAATAGCCGGCTCTGAGGGCCTTCTTCTCTATGGAGCGACCGCTCTGATGGCTACCACATACACCCTCATGAATGTCCCTCAAAACGTGGTTGGCTTCGACCGACGATAAGCATATTAGTAGTGGGGATGAAAAACCTCTTCTATACAATTTCCCTTCGATCACTGAATACTTTGTAGACCGCAGCCTCAGCAATTTGGCCTGCTTTGGGTCGCTCGGCTCTTCTCTTGCCAGGATGTAACATAATATTGGAGTGATCCAGTTCTATATGTCGATAGAGAGAACGACTAAAGGTTGGCTTGGCTTGGTTGAGACACTCGGCCGAGTTAGAGTTTCTTGGATCAAACTTCTGTGATTCCCAGGGGTTTTTGTGCTGGCGAACTTCGAAAGGATGTCCACCCGCACATTCTCGGTCCTCGACACGTGTTTTACCTCTGTCCGGTCGAATTGCCGGAGTAGTGCTCTTACTCTGGCCAAGTAGCTCTTGAGGACTTCATCCTTTGCGTCATACAACTCCTGAATCTGAGATACGACCAGTAAAGAATCTGAATGGAGTTCAACGCGTTCGACGTTGAACTCCTTGGCGAGCAGTAGACCAGCAATACACGCCTCATACTCCGCCTGATTGTTGGAAGTGTGGAAGGCGAATGTCAAAGACACTTCTACGGTGAGACCCTCAGAATTTTCCAAGATTAAACTGGCCCCACTCCCTTTACTGTTCGAAGAACCATCAACGTGCAGGGTCCAAGTGGTCATTGACTGCTCGTCCAGAATTGGTGTCATTTCAGCAATGAAATCGGCCAGTACCTGGGCCTTGGCGGCCGACATAGATTCAAACTTTATTCTGAACTCGCTGAGTTCTACCGCCCATTTGATCATGCGGCGCGCCAGATCCGGTCGATGGAGGATTTGCCTAATGGGCTGGTTAGTCCTTACGAAGACCTGATGGGCAACAAAATAAGGCCTCAACCTGCGGGCGGCCACGATGAACGCGAGGCCGCCTTCCGATCTTCTCGATATCTTAATTCTGGCCCTTGCAGCACCTTGTTGATGAAATAGACCGGGTTCTGTTTTGAGTCGTTCTCCCTGACCAGGACAGCTGATAACCCTCATTTATGATGGTTATTACTTGCTTTCTAAGCTTGTTTTTAAGTGAATTTATTAGCATGTTGTGTGAATTAGTTTGTAAATAAGTGTTTAGGATAGAGTTGATGGTGCGAGGAATGAATCGGTTTGAATTGGGCATATTTATGCCCTTTGTGCTTTTAATTGTGTTTTGTTTAAGTCTTTGCGACAATAAAGTGCGTCTTGTGAATAGCAAAAATGCGCTAGATGAGAGAAACTCAAAGAAATGCGGAAAACACGGAAATTGAGGCAGGGCGATACCGTCAAGAGTGGATGGCACGGAAAGATATGATCTCATGCGGATTTCTCACTATTGCCCTTTAACCTGGGACGCATTTCCCAAAGAAGATATTTTCTAGGGTTTCGTGCAAGGAGACACTATATAAGCCACCTCTATTCCTCATTTAAAGAGACCGGAGATGCTCTGTACAAGAGGAAGTTTAGAGATAGCTCCTCATAGCGTGCTTAACTCACCTTTACCTTACCAAATTGATACAGTGTTGAGACTATTGCGGCAGCAACCCTGGAATTACATTTCTCGTGGTGGATTTCTACTTAGAAGAGTTGGACCAGATCTCCATTGTCACCTTTGAAGCTCCTTCACTGTTCTCTCTTTATAGTATCATTTCTTACCATGAAATTTGTAAAATGACTTCTACTCTTTTGTTTAAGTTATTTTCCATGTTTTGTAAGCTCAGTATGAGCTAAATACTCATAGTTGAGATGCTGGATCTGATGTAGCTAGATTTATTATGTGATTAATGAAGTGTGTTTAATGTTGTGCATTTTACCTTGTGTGTGACAATATTTCCATTTTAGAGTAGGATTGGCCGTCTATTCTAAATAGCATTTATAAATTCAGAGATGGTTTGTAAACTAATCTCACAAGGTAATATGGGTAGTGGACATTAACGAGAGATCTTGATGTTCCTTACTTAACCCTAGAGATAGGAGAGCATAACCCATAAGGTGAACACTGTCGGTGCTCAAGTAGCCTAGGAGGTACTTCTTTAGGGTTTAGAGATAAACTCTTGCAAGGAAACCTAGTGTGAAGTATTCCAGAGAATAACGTCTTATTCTTTGCAAACACCTAATCTTTGCAAAGATTGAACATACACTTAATTGCATATTAATGAAGCTACTGAAGTGAAATGCATCTCAGCTTGTTCTCATCACTGATTTCCATTACCCTCTTACTTTTCAATACTGTTTATGTTACCCAAAACTTGTGTGTCATTTACCTTCCTCACTAAATTGTTAATCAAATTAAACTCTCAAAGTTTAGCTTAATTCCTCGTGGGAACGATCTCACTTATCCTTTATTACTTGTTTAGACAGTGTATACTTGCACTATTGTTTACCCACAACAAGTTTTTGGCGCCGTTGTCGGGGAATTATAGTTTAATTGACTGTTTAATAGTTAGCAACTTAGTGCCTTGTGTTACTAATTCTGTTTGTGTTGTTTCTATTGCTACAACATTAGATTGCTACAACATCTGTTGCTGCAGCATATGCACAGGAATAGGCGAAATACACCAGAATTCCAGTTGCTCCCAGAGATAGAAAGACATTTCAGAAGATTGAGAAGAGTTCACAGTACTCCAGGACTTATTGAATTAGGACGAGCTGCTGCTATGGCTAGTCCTCACAATTCTGAACGTGGTGATCCTACTCCACCACCTACACCACCTCATACAATCCAAGGTGAAGAGGATGGAGGTTACAGAAGAGAAGTTCTTGAAATGGGTGTGATAAATATGGCTAATGATAGGGATAGACCTATGAGGGACTATGTAGTTTTTGACCCTCAAACTATGCAAACAGGCATAGTGAGGCCAGAAATTCCTACAACCCATTTTGAATTTAAGCCTATGATGTTCCAAATGCTTCAAACAATTGGGCAGTTTGGTGGAGGTCCCCTTGAAGACCCACATTTGTATTTGAAACAATTTGTTGAAGTTTGCAGTAATTTCATTCTCCCTAGTGTTACAGATGATGCTTTTAAGCTGAAATTGTTCCCTTATTCCTTGAAAGATAGAGCCAAGGCCTGGCTTAACTCACTAGAGCATAACTCTATTGTTACTTGGAATGAGATGGCTGAAAAATTTATGATAAAATATTTTCCACCAATCAAGAATGCCAGGATGAGAAATGAAATTACCTCTTTCAAGCAAACTGAATTTGAAACTCTGTTTGAAGCATGGGAAAGATACAAAGACCTTTTGAGAAAATGTCCTCACCATGGTATTCCTATCATTATCCAAATGGAGACTTTCTACAATGGATTGGAACCTCAAACTAGGCTCATGCTTGATGCCTCATCTGGAGGAGTTTTTCGGAATGGGTCCTACAATGATGCTTACAATTTGATTGAAGACATTACTGCAAATAGCTACTAATGGCCTACTGCTAGGTCAAGTGTTCAAAAGAAGGTTGCTGGTTTACATGAAGTGAGTGAGTTCACTGCTTTGTCTGCTCAAGTGGCTTCCCTCTCCAACCAAATCAGAAATATGACAAAGAACTAGTGCTTTGCGAACACTCTTCCGCAAAGAATCAAGCAAATCAGAGCGACAATTGAGCCAGCTCCATGTGGTTCCTCTCCAAGTTGTGTTTACTGTGGAGGAGGTCATCTTTATGAGGAGTGTCATGCGAATCCTATCTCTGTCAACTATGTTGGGTACAACAAGGGTAATAACCCATACTCAAATACTTACAATCCTGGGTGGAAGAACCATCCTAATTTCAGGTGGAGCAGTAACAATGCGGCAGCAACTACTCCAGCACCTACTGATAACTCTATGGAGGCTATGTTTAAGGCTTTCATGAATGAAGCAAAGACTCAATATCAGACACAGGGAGATGCAATCAAGAATCTAGAGAACCTGTAACACCCCATTTCTACCTGGAAATTTAAATTTAAAATATCAGAGTTTAAAAATTATTTTTCCATTCATCCAAACGGGATGCTACATTCACTTCATTTAAAATAACGATAACGTAAAAACAAATTCTCTTATAAATCAATATAATACGTAACATCTAGCAAGTGGGATGGAATCCTCAAAAATACATTAATTCAATTCACATAATAGAAACTTATACATCTCGCAGCAGAATAAAATGAAATCTCATAAATCAAAATCTCAGTCTCAACAATAACATAATATCCTCAAATAAAAATTATTCTACAGCCAAGCAAAACAAATAAAAATCTAACGCCCATCCCCTGAGTGTTACGTATCAGAGCATAAGACCGACTCGGAATATGAAGGAAAACAAGCATTCACTCATGGTTACCTGTAGTAATGAACAACAAAGGGAGTGAGTCTAAACCGTATAATCAAGCTTATAATAAGTAGTATGCTAGAGTATAGAACTATACCAATCACAGCAATACATCCATTCACGTATACATCTATATATTTATATATGACAACTTTAACAATTTATACCTATATATATATATATATATATATATATATATATATATATATATATATATATATATATATGCCACACAGTCAGATTACACACCAACCAAATAATACTTATCAATGGAGTGCATGAATGTATGAAGTGCAAATATGCATGTGGTACCATCGTCATCACATATTATTTCCAATTGAGCATATCGTCGAGACCGCAGCCTTAAATCGTCGAGACCGCAGCCTTTATATCGTCGAGACCGCACCTTTTATGTATGCATGTTGTTCCCGGTGTATCAAAGAAATACGAGGATCGCCAACGCAATTGGACTCGCGCCCACCCCATCCCGATCAGCCCACACACGCCGCTTGGGAGCGCACTTCGCCGGCCGAAAATCTCGCAAAACGGTCGGACCTCGCGCAGATATATCGCCATTCGCATATGGCATCGTGCGTTCTCTAACCTTGTGCTATCTCGCGGCGAGCGACCTCTCACTAGATCGTCGGAGTGTCTTTGCGTGTACCACCCGAGGTATTCAACGCGTGAAGCCGGGGACCTGTCCCTTTCACTCATTCAACGATCGCCCATTTGACGAATCAATCAACACTTCAACACTTCATTGGTCAAGGTACGATCAATTGGCGACCACGATGGGAGGCCCGTGGCGCTATCCTACCTCATTCATGGCTCCACGCGACCGCCCAGACGCACGCAGCCACTTCTCGACTCAATCCTCCGGCAGACCAAAGAACGAACCGGAGGGCGTGGCGTCACGATCCCACGAGTCTCAAGGACTTCCGCGACAAGAGCCTTCGGTGCACAACGGCCGCGACCTATCCTCCAACAATTCAACCGCCTGTTCACGGAGACTTGCGCGGCCGATTGAAGCGGGCATTCAGAACCTCTCTTAGGACCATGTCACTCGAAGTCGCTTTGCAAATCCCGCAAAAACAAAAATCGTGTGATCGCAGAGGCGAGACGCGCCATCTCTCTCGATGCGAGAGGGTCGGCCTCCGTGCCGCTCGCGTGCGAAGGCGGAGAACCTGCTGCGCCTCGGCCGTACAAGACACCGCTCCTCCACGAAGGAGCATCTCTCGCCGGGAGAGCACCACTCACCGCTCTCCGGCAAGAAGGCGGGCGAGGCGCGCCAGGTCGCCTCGAGGAGAACGCGTGAGACGCCGCTTCGATGTCCAATGACTATGAAGATTCTAGCTACCGCCCCGACACCGGCCGCTCACCCACCGTACTCCTCCAATGAGTCGTCCGGGTCACGTCGGTCGGAGAAGCGTATCTTGGGATTCTCGAGAAGAGCCGGAAGATTACGGGGATGGAAGAATCGGGGGCGTTCGCGATCGGCCAAGGAGAGGCCAAAGCGGCGACCGTAAGGCCTCTCGCCTTCCACCAACCGCCCGTCCGAGGATTTTATGGAATGCCGGCAACGAGGCATGCCTCGCAATGCAACCCTTTGGGTCGAATCGGCATTCGAGACGAGCACGCCCGTTCTCCGGGAGATCAGCGTTACAAAATTCCGAGAGATCTCCGCAAGCCGCCTAACCTCAACAAGTTTGTGGTAGGAGATCCAGACAAACATCTCCGCTACTTCAATAATTACTGCTGTTATAGGGAATTGGGACCGACCATGAAATGCAGGCTTTTTCCCCAGTCACTGGACGGCCGAGCATTGGAATGGTGGGAGTCTCTGCGACCCAATTCCATTTCCTCATGGGACAACCTGATCAGAATATTCTTGCCTCACTACACTGCAAACCGCTGCCAATATCGATATGAAGAATACTTGGACTCTGTTGTTCAAGGAGATAATGAGACGCTGAGGCAGTATATCGACCGGTTTAACACCGAGGCCGAGTCCGTTCGTGACTTGTCAGACAAGGACAAGCTAAAATATCTGAAGCGTGGTATTCGACCGGACCACCGGTTCGTAGAAGAATTCACTCTTAACCATTACCAAGATCTCAGCTACTTCTTAACGAGGGCTAACGTCCACATGGCGTATGAAGAAACCTTGGCAGCAAGAAAGGCCGTCCGCGCACGACCTAAAGAAGAAAACAGTAAGCCGGCCAAAGGGCATGAAGGTCGCCGCGACAATCGGTCTGACTTTCGAGATAAGAAGTTCGATCATCGCACTCGGCTAAACACCTCTATTGCACAGATCTATAGCGAGTGCCAAAATAATGAATTTGTGGGAGTAAAGCGGCCGATCCACTGCGTGCTCAAGAAGCACGCACGACGACTAAAAGATATTGCCGTTACCACAAAAGCAAGGGTCATGATACTAACGATCGTATGGCCTCAAAGATGATATCGAAGAACTCATCCGAAGAGGAAGTTGGGAAAGTATGTGAGGTCGGAGGAAGGCGGCCGACCTCAAGAAAGCGAGAAAGAAGTCGATCCCGGACAGAGGAAAGAGGCGCTCTAGTTGTTTCAAGCGTCCCAAGACAAAGAACGGTCTCGAAGATCGAGAAGCCCCACGATCCGAGAGGTCGCAACGTGGCTATGGTCATTCATGGTGGCAACCCGTTGGACCGTGAGAATCAAATAAAGCCACCAAAAGGAAGTGGGGCGAGCTCCTCGATGGTCGGGCTTCAACATCAACGATCCCACCGGTCTCGAACAGACCCCCATCTCGTTTGGAGATAGCGACACGCACGATGGCGAGCCAAACGATTATGTTCGCTGGTAATCGTGGCGATTATGGCCAATACTGAAGTTCAAAGAATTCTAGTCGACTAGGGCAGCTCGGCCGACATCATGTTTGAAGGATTGATTGACAAGATCAAGGTCGATCGGAGCGAGATAATTCCCCAGGCCGAGCCTACTCCCCTGACGGGCTTCAATGGAGCGATCACCTACGCGTTGGGAACAATCGAACTCATGGTCACATTTGGTGACGACACTGGGGATAGCACTTTGTACAGGACGGTCCGCACGACGTTCCTCGTACTCCCCCTCAAATCATGCTATCAGTGTATCATTGGTAGGCCGACCCTGGGCAAGTTAGAGGCCGTGGCGTCAACAGTACATCTGAAGATGAAATTCTACAGCAAAGACGACCAGGTAGTTACCCTGGCGGCCGACCTAGAGGCAGCAAGACGGTGCCACGATCTGTATCAACAAATTTGCGACGAGGTAGACCTTGGCCCAAATGTTCGAAGCACTGGCGAAGGCCATCAAGTCAATGTCACTGATCTGGATGCTCGGTATGATCCAGACAAATGACCCGAGGGATAACGATGATGACTTAGCCCGAGAGCCGAAAACAGTTGAAAAGGCCGTAACCTCATGGAGAGCTAATAGATGTGCGGTTGGGAGACGACCAACGAAGATAGTCCAAGCTCGGTAGCGACCTAACGAAGGCAAGTGAAGCAAGACCTTGTGCAATGTCTGAAAGACTATCTTGACTGTTCGCATGGCAGGCATCAGACATGCCCGACATTCCTATCGAAGTAGCCTGCCATCAACTTTCGATCGATGAAGGGGCCGCTTGGCCGCTTCAAAGAAGACGCGTCGTAAGCGAGGAAAAATCTCAAGCGCGCAAAGGCCGCTGAGGACCTCATAAAGGCCAATTTCGTAGAAGAGATCAAGTACACGACCTGGCTATCCAATGTCGTGTTGGTCAAAAAGAAGAATGGCAAATGGAGGATGTGTGTAGACTACACCGATCTAAATAAGGCATGCCCGAAGGATGCCTTCCTCGCACTCCAACATCGACAAGCCGGTCGATGGGGCCTCGAGCTACAAATTCATCGCCTTTTCGGACGCTTACTCGTGGTACAATCAGATCACGATGTATCCCCGATCGACACAAGACGGCCTTCATGCATGACGGATCGGAAATTTTCGGTGATAAGGTGATGCCTTTCGGCTGAAGAACTTGGAGCGACTACACCAATGGATGATGAACAAAATTTTCAAGATGCAGATCGGTCGAATCTCGAGAGGTGTACTTGGACGACATGATCATCAAAAGCGTGGACCGACCCGGATCATGTGAGCGACCTCGGGAAATATTTGAAGAAGCTTAGGAAGAACTCACTTAGACCGAATCCCGAGAAGTGTACCTTTGGGGTGGTAGGCAGATTTTGGGCTTCCACCGACCGAAAGAGGATAGAAGCAAACCACGAGAAGTGCGGGGGCGGCCGATATGAGGCCGCCCACGACTAAAAAAAGAAATACAACAAACCGAATGGCATGGTGGCGCTCTATCCGTTTCATTCCCAAAGCGGCCGCAAGTCGCCGCCAATCGCTTTAAACTCCTCAAGAAAGATGTAGACTTTGAATGGACCGACCAATGCCGCGCGTGCATTGATGAATTGAAGCAAGCTTTGGTTAGCCCGCCCGATCATGACCAAGCGTCGTAGCGAGCGAGAGATTCAGATCTGTAGTTGGCTATAACGAGAAGAAGTTCTCGAGTCTTTGTGCTAGTCGAGAGAACGATCTAAAGCGTAATCCGGTCTACTTCATTAGTAAAGTCTTGCGAGGGCCCGAGCCGAGGTACGAGAAAATAGAAGTTTGCTCTTGCACTCGATTCTTTGCTCGAAGATTGAGACCCTACTTTGTGGCCCACCGTGTCGTGGTAAGGACCGATCAGCCAATCGAGCAAGTCCTTCATCGGCGGACCGGGCGGGGCGAATGATAAAGTGGGCGGTGGAGCTCGGTGAATTTGGCGTTAAATTTGAATCCGGATCGGCGCAAAGCGCGCGTGTTGGCCGACTTTATAGCGGAAATGACTCCTACCCCGTAAGATCAAGTTGAACGACCGGATCTTGCACGATGGGTCGCCTAATAGCAAAGGAAGTGGAGCCGGCCTAATACTAGAAAATTCGCAGAAGGCTTGGCCGTGGAGGTGTCTCGACTTTTCGCTTTCCATACATCGAACAATCAGGCCGAATATGAGGCGTGCATAGGCCATGGCTGCGGCACCGCCAGGACTTCAATGTCGGCCGGGTTGAACTTCGATCGACTCCTTGCTTGTCATCTCGCAGATCAAAGAATTATATGATGCTAAGGACGACGCGTCTTTGAAGAATTACCTAGCCGAGTAAGAGAGCTTCTCAGCGCTCGACCGGGTGAAGTGACTCATGTGCCTCGGACCGAAAATGTTCGGCGCACATTCTATCGAAACTTGCGAGTACAAAGACCCCGGGAATCACGTAAGTTTGATTCAGAAACTCTAAATCGGCCGAAGCGTATCGACCAAGCCAAGTCGATCGTTGGCGCCTTACGTGTCAACACGTTCGATTGGATCGCCCTATCCCGAGATACATTGTTGAAGGGGAAGAACCGAGCGATCCGGCAAAGCTAAGTTGGTCGGAGCTCGAGCGCGACCAAGTATTCGGTTATAGAAGGAAAGTTGTGCGCAAGAGGATTCTCCTCTCCATTGTTAAGGTGTCTTCACGTCCGGTCGGCCGACCATGTGTTAAGGGACATTCATGAAGGTGTTTGTGGAAGTCACCAAGGCGCCCGTTCCATAGCTAAGAAGGCTCTCAGGGCCGGCTATTATTGGCCGACCATGGACGAGGATGCCAAGAAGCTCGTTCGTAAGTGCAAGAAATGCCAAATACATGCGATGTCCACATTGCACCTTCCACAGAGTTGCAAAGTCTTGTCTCACCTTGGCCGTTCGCTTGGTGGGGCATGGATTTGCTAGGCCCATTCCCACCTGCTCCAGGCCAGTTCAAATTCTTGATCGTGGCGGTAGATTATTTCACAAAGTGGGTCGAGGCCGAGCCTCTTGCAACCATCACCTCGGCGTGAAAGTAAGCAAATTCTTGGCGGTGTGTGTTCGCCCGCTTTGGGATCCTCAAAGAACTAATAACGCATAACGGCACCCGGTTCACGAGACAAGAGATTCAGAGAAATGTTGGCCGACTTAGGGGTAAAATAAGCGCTTTCACCTCTGGTCGAGCACCTCGCATACAAACGCCGGTAGCCCGGCGCCAACATAGTAATTCTGCGTGGGTTGAAGCGAAGACTCGATGAAGCGAAAGGAACTGGTCGAAGAGCTGCAAATCCGTTCTATGGGCTTACGGGGCGACCCTCACTCAACGATCGGAGTCCCCATTCGGATCGTATATGGGATCGATCTTTGTGATACCCATAGAGATGGGCGAGCCGAATTGGAGAACTTCGAATCCCCTACGATGGTTGACAACGGCCGAGCTATTCGAGAAGAATTGGACCTAATTGAAGAACTGCGCACCCAAGCGTCACTAAGAGAACAATTGATCAAAACAGTAAGGTCGCAGCCATACAACACTCGCGTGCAAAAGAGAGACTTCACGGTCGGTCACCGTTTCTAAGACGGCCGACGTGGGAAAGCAAGAATGCACGCCAAGGGAAGCTCGCACCAAATTGGGAAGGTCCATACAGGTCATCAACAAGATCGAAAAGGGGCTTACGAGTGGAAACCATGGATGGGGCGACTATCCCGTAACGTGGAATGCGTAAAAACTTAGGAAATATTACGTTTGAATGTAATGAATGATTTGAATGTAATGGCGACCGATCTAGAAATGAAAAGCAGGCAGGCGCTCTTTTTCCCACTGGGTTTTTTACAGAGGCCTGACCTTTAGAAACACGATGTGTTCTTTACTTTCTCGCAAGAATGTATGACCGGTCGCTCAAGATTGCCCGTGGCAAATGAGCGATCGAAGATTTATCAACTTGATCGGATCGTCGAAACGATCCACCTCGAGAGCCATCGAAATGGCCCAAGGGTTAAGTAACAACCCACAACGTTAGGTCGTCGAAACGATCTATATCGAGCGCCATCGAAGTGGCCCAAGGGTTAAGTAACAACCCACAACGTTAGGTTGTCGAAACGATCTATATCGAGCGCCATCGAAGTGGCCCAAGGGTTAAGTAATAACCCACAAACTTCAGGTCGACGAAACGACCTATGTCGAACGCCACCGAGTTGGCCCAAAAGAAGGTCACCGAGTCGACCCGATCGAGTGCCATCGAAGTGGCCCTATCAAGGGTCGTCGAGTGGGCACCGTTTATCGGATAAGAAATGCCGAGCGACCTAAATCTAAAGTTCGTAAACTTTGAAAAATAGATGCTAAACAATCAGATTCAAGTAAACAAAGTAAATGAAAAGAAATTGTCATTACAAACACGGGGCCTTGGCCGGCCGAGCGCCACTAATCAAAAACCGCACGGCGCAGAAAATTGTTGTGCCCGAAGGCAAGTTAAATATTATAAGAATTACACCGCCGCAGCGGGCTTCGAGAGGCTTCGAAAAAGAACGGTGGCCGGGCCGAACAACATTTCCTGTTTCGTCAACTTGCTCGAGCAAAGCATGATCTTGTTCTCCACAACGTAATGGCGGGGCTTAATCATCTTCTCGCCGAAGTTAATCTTCAGATCGCATTCGGGGCCCGCGCTGAGCAAGAGCGTTGTAGAACTGCTCGATCGCGCCCCGACTTACTGCGCCACCATTTGGATCTTCGCGCCACCTCGGCATTCTCGGCCTCGGCTGGCCTTATCCTTCTCCACGGATTCAAGGTCGGTTTTGGATCGTTTCACCCGCCAAAGAAGCTCCTTATTCCTCTTGGCGAAGTTTGGCCCGTCCCCTCCTCGCCCACAAGAGCTTCTTTCTTGGCCTTGCAAGCTTGTCGTACTTCACTTGCAGCTCGATCCAAAGCCTCCTTAGCAACGCGAGCCCTCGGCAAACGAGATCGTCCACCTATTAGTCGGTCGATCTAAGACAAAAAGAAGTAACGGACAAAAAATAAAGTACCTTCGGCCGGCCCCGACCTGCTCGCCATGATTTTGTCTATCCCCAAGCGAGAGAAGCGCAGACCTCCATCGGCCTCTTCCCGAACCACTCGAGCTCGACTGTCCCTAAACCCTCGAGTGAGAGAATAGGGAGGTCGGCCTTGGCGAATCCATGGTCCTGGTCGTCGAGCCTTATCCGCTTATGAGCGATCGTCGCCAGCGAGGCGACCGAACACCGGCTTTTTCTTTTGGCCCTCGGGAGTGGGGGCACCTTGGAGGACGACTCGGGGACATCCTCGGCGAGATCCGTCATACCTCCTAGCTCCTCGGAATTGCGGCAGGTTCGTAACCGACTCGATCACGGCCCAATTTTTACCGCCATTCTTTCGCAAAATAACGAGTTATGAGTTAGAAGAAAAGATTGACAACGAAAAATGTAAAGGCAAAGTTCAAAAGCAAACCGATTTCGGCCTCCAGTTCCTGGCCCTCGAGCAAGACAAAGGGTCGGCAAGGTATGTCGCCCTTAGGATCTGGACGCATCATGCCCGCCAGCGCTTTGATCATATCCAGAGACTGCAGGTCGGCCTCCCCCAAGTCTTTGACAGTGTAAATGTAATCCCCAGGCCGCCTGCAGAAGTGAGCCTCGTTCCACATGATGGGGAAGTAAGGGGGACCGAGCATTCCGTCCGGTTGAACCTCCGATACGGCCTTACCAGCCTCCTCAGTGGGAACGATCCAAAAGTACTGGCTTCTCCAGGCCGCTCCCAAGGATTCTTGGTATGCTTTGAAGAACCGGTGATGAGTCTTCTGCATCTTAAAGGAGACCTGCTCCCTCTTCTCCTTGTTGGCCTTCTCCCGAGCCACCACGAAGAGGGTAAAAATAAAGATCATCGACACCTACCACCCACTTAGTCAAGAGGACCTCGAAAGTTTTCAGGAACGCCCATGCGTTAGGATGGAGTTGAGAAGGGGCGACCCCGATGTGACGCAGGACGTCACGTTGAAATTCAGTAAAAGGAGGGGTAATCTTCATCCTCTCGAACACGAGCCGATGCATCGTGAACTTGAAGTTGGGAGAATAGGTTGCAATATCTTCGCCGTCCTTCATGCCTCTCACCCTCCAGCCCGGTGAAACATCGAGGCGGCTCCGCAGATCGGGCAAGGCATCGTGGCCGACAGTAATGATGCTCCTATTAGAGCGAAGAGTTTCCGATACCCAAGACATGTCAGATACATCTCGGGCTACATCGCGAACTTCGCCGACCGCCGCTCGACCCTCCGATGTTTACCTCCAGACCAGAACTGCTGGCTTCGGGCTGAACCACCTCTTCCCCGTGGACTTCTTCAGCTCGGCCGCCTTCGGCCTCCACCATCTCCTCGTCCGCGACTGGGACGGCACTCTGCGCTTCATCATCGTCAATGATAACCACTTCGACATCTCCTTCCCCTCCTTCCGCTCGAGAAGCGACGTCCGCCGGCGGTGGAGTGTTGCACGGCCGCTCTTCAGAATGGACGGACTCGAGCCGTGAGCTTGAGCTGGTCGATCCTCGACCGGAAGATTGGGAACTCGAGCTCGTACTGCTCGAAGAACTGCTTGAAGAGCTAGAACCTTTGTCGCCCGAAGACGACTTAGACTCCGCCTCGTGGGGGTTGGGCTCGCCCGGCCTCGACATATGGGTAGCAAAGGATTGCGGTGGTTTTCCGGGAATACGGGCGGTCAGTTTCGTCCGTGGCATGCAAAAACACCTGTGATAAAGGGAACGAGTCAGGTCGGTCGAGCAGAACACTCATGAGAGGGGGCGATTTGGCCATCCCTCGACCTGACACTCCCTATCACGAGGCGTGGAAAGTACGAAATACTTTCAAAGAAAAAAAACTCAAGTTCAGAAAGTAAAAGTAAAGATCAATCCATACCTTGAACAGATGTTGTGGATCGGTCGCGAATAGACAGAGACGGCTATGAATGCAAGTCGGCAGCAGACGAGTCGGTCGCTGGCAGAGCAATTCTTGGAAGTGTGAGAAATGAACTCAGCTGGAGGGCTATTTATAGTGCGGACTCATGGCGCGAAGGGGACCGGAGACGGTTGTCCGCAACGCTTTCACCTTCTCACCAATGGTTACCTCCGCGACCTCGGAAACACCAAACGTCATGTCCGGAATGTCGGTGAAGACCAACCGTCAATACAAGACGGCCGATGGATGGTTAGCGGCGGTCGACACCGCCCTATCAAAAAAGCAAGCGACCGCGTCCGTTTCATCAAAATAACCTCACTCCTGGGGGCATCGATTCAAGCCTCAGCCCGCTCTTAAGCGACCTAGGCTTGGGGGGCAACTGTTCCTGGGTGTATCAGCAAATACGAGGACTGCCAACAGCAATTGGACTCGCGGCCCACCCCATCTCGATCGACCCCCACACACGCTGCTTGAGCGCACTTCGCCGCCGAGGCCGAAAATCTCGCAAAACGGTCGGACCTCGCAGATATATATACGCCATTCGCATATGGCATCGTGCACGCTCTCTAACCTTGTGCTATATCCGCCCGAGCGACCTCTCACTAGATCGTCGGAGTGTCTTTGCGTACCACCCGAGGTATTCAACGCTGCGTGAAGCCGGGACCGGTCCTTTCACTCATTCAACGATCAGACCCATTTGATTTAATCAATCAACACTTCAACACTTCATTGGTCAAGGTACGATCACATGTGACTCATGAACAATCAACAAATATAATGTCACATCATCACATCATCTATAACATCATCGTCACTTTGGCATTAAGCCCATCATCAACAACATCGTCATTTAACAACAACATTGGCAACATAAAATTGTGCCATCATCAGCCCACAACACCAAAACAGCACACAAGACACAAACAGGAAGCAACAGGCGCCAAAAACAGCCAAAATCGCGCGCGCTGGCAACACAAACCACAGCGCGCCAAATAAGAGGAAATCGGCGCGCCAGTGGCAAAGACACCACACAGCGCCAAATCAAGTAACACCGGCGCCAAACGCAACACAACACCTAGGCACAAACTAAGACATAAATCGAGACACGCTCTGCACTCAGCGCCACACAGCGCCTGGCAGCAAACCGGCGCCAAAGATAGACACGAGCAATACCATGGGCGCACCAGGGCAACCACTTGGCGCCCTGGGCAGCACCACACACACAGCCACGGGCGCACACTAGGCACCCTGGGGCAGCCACATCAGCGCCCCACACACACACACACACATACGCACACAAAGAATATGGTGCCTCACTAGGCGCCCTGGGGCAGCCACATTGGCGCCCAGCACACACGCACACACACAACAACAACACGGCACCTCACTAGGCGCCCTTGCCTAGACACCAGGCGCACACAGGCTTGATTCCAGATTGAATATCCAAATTGAAATTGAAAACGAAAAAATCGAAAAGGTACAACTCTAGAATTGGGTTTTGATTTCCAGATTCAATCCAAATTGAAATTGAAAACACACAGACTTAGAATCGCAAGGAAATTGAAAACGCAAAAAATTGAAATTGCCCAAATTGAATCCAGATCTGCATAACTTCATTTTCTTCACATCATCCTCTTCATATTCTCAAAAAAATTGAAAATGGGTTTTGATTTCGTTTTTCGAAAATGGAAACGAAATTGATTTAAGATGTTGTTCTTTATACTGAATGCGTACCAATTGTTCTTCGTTTGCAGATTTTTTTTCTTCGGGCTGAAATTGGGAGTAATGGGTGAGAGGTTAGGGATTAAGTTTGAGAAATTGGGGGTTTTTTGGGTTTAAGGGAGAGAGGTTAGGGATTAAGTTTGAGAAATTGGGGGTTTTTTGGGTTTAAGGGAGAGAGGTTAGGGATTAAGAGTTGAAGAATGATTAATTTGTGGTGGTGGTGGCTCGCCGGAGGTGGTGGTGGCTCACCGGAGAAGATGAATATGGTGTTTGGAGGAAGAAGATGAAGATGAAAGTTCTTGGATTTATGTCAATTTGGTCCTTTATGTTTGTTTTTAGTTTCAATTTGGTCCCCCACTTGCCACATCACTTCATAAATTCCAAGTCAGCCCTAACACTTAAGACGCCACGCCGCCATTAATCGCCAACATATGGCGTCTGTTAATGTCATGGACAGAAAATTACAAAAAAGGACCAAATTGACACAAAAATGAAACATCAGGGACCAAAACGAGAAAAAAAAAGATAAAGGACCAAAATGAAATCAAGGCCAAAGATAAAGGACCAAAACAGTAATTTAGCCTATTTATTCTAACACCCTCATATACACGTTTTAACAAACAATTCGCATGCATTACAATTCTTACACACTTCTCACAATTCACACACTTCTCAACAACCACATAGAGAGTATAATTTCATCACACATTCAATCATATGTCAAAAACAACAATTACATCAAATAGAGATCAATATGAATCATACAATATACATACATCCCATTATAGACCTCATTACAAGGTAAGACCCACCCTTACCTTAAGTTTTTTGAAGACGAATTGATCTCTACGAAGCACCAAAGTAACCACAGCAACAAAGACTCCTTCTCTTTCTTTTTCTCTCAAGCGATCTCCCTCTTCTCTCTTTGTGCGCCGATTTCTTCTTCTTCTCTTCTCCCTTCTCCCTTGCGTTTCTTTCTTTGTTTCTCAATTGATGCGAAAATGCATCAACCCTAGCGCTTAGGAGCCTAAGTTAATGGGCTTGGGCTCTTGGGCCATTCCTTACCACCCCGGAATTACCGACACCACTTCCTTCATTTTAAAAATACAACAATATATTAATATTTTAATATACAATATTAATGCAACACCTAAATAATTCAATTAAATAGTTAATTAAATTATTTTGGGTGTTACAGAACCAACTTGGTCAAATAGCTACTGCTCTAACCCAGAGACCTAGTGGGGCATTGCCCTCTACTACTGAAGCTACATCTTCTAAGGGGAAGGAGCAATGTAAGGCTATATCTCTAAGGAGTGGAAAAGATTTGAGTGCGCCATCACTTGATACAGGTGGTGGTGTCAAAAGAAAAGAAAAAGATTCAAAAAATGAAAAAATGAAAAAGAGTAAGATGATGCGACAAAGAATCGATGCCGCAAAGATCGATGCAACACTGATGCACTGACATGTGCTTGATCAAGATGTGCCACCTCCACCATTCCCTGAGAGATTGAAAAAGGCACAGCAAGACAAGCAATTTGGCAAGTTCTTAGAGGTGTTAAAACATTTTCACATCAATGTTCCTTTTGTTGACGCTCTCCAACAAATGCCTAACTATGCAAAGTTTATGAAAGATGTCTTGACCAAAAGGAGGAGACTTGGTGAGTTTGAAATAGTGGCTATGACTGAGAAGTGCAGTATGATCATGCAGAGTAAGATTCCAAGCAAATTGAAGGATCCAGGCAGTTTCACCATTTCTTGTTCTATTGGAGACCTATACTAGCAGAGCTCTTTGTGACTTAGGTGCAAGCATCAGTTTGATGCCTAAGTCTATATTTACTCAGCTGGGTATAGGTGTTGCAAGGCCTACAACTGTTACACTCCAGCTTGCAGATAGATCTATTTCTTATCCTGAAGGAATCATTGAGGATGTGCTTATAAAGGTAGATAAATTTGTTTTTCCTGCTGACTTTGTGATTTTAGATTTTGATGGAGATAAAGAAGTGCCTATTATTCTTGAAAGACGTTTCTTGGCAACTGGAAAAACTATAATTGATGTGCAAAAGGGGGAATTGACTATGAGAGTCAATGACCAAGAGATTAAATTCAATGTCATGAATGCTCTTACGCTTCCTGATAAAGGAACTGAGGAGTGCTCTTTTGTTGTATCTCTAGACTCTGTAGTACAAAAGCAGTTCAACAAGCAAAATGATCACTTGGTGAAAGCTCTTTCTCAAATGGATAAAAGTGAACTTGTGGATGAAGGATTGTTGCATGAGGAGGCTACTGTCAAGGAAATTTGGACTAAGCAATATGGGCCTCTTGAACTTGGAGATTCTACTATCAAGAGGAATGTGTCTTCCATAGAGAAACCCCCTGATCTTGAATTGAAGGAATTGCCTAAGCATCTCAAATATGCTTACTTAGGGGAAATGATACATTGTCTGTGATCATTGCTTCTGACCTCTCCAAAGGTCAAGAGCATGATCTCATTACTACCCTAAGGAGGAATAAGAAGTCAATTGGGTGGCAAATGGCTGATATAAAAGGGATTAGTCCTACACTCTGTATGCACAGAATCATTCTTGATGAAGGTGCTAAAAATAGTATTGAAGGAGAGAGAAGGCTGAACCCTATCATGAAAGAAGTTGTGAAAAAAGAGATAATCAAGTGGCTTGATGTTGGCATTGTGTATCCTATATCTGATAGTGCATGGGTGAGCCCTGTGTAGTGTGTTCCAAAGAAAGGAGGGGTCACAGTGGTTGCCAATGAAAAGAATGAGCTTATTCCTACAAGAACAGTAACTGGTTGGAGGATTTGCATGGATTATAGGAAGCTCAATAAGGCCACAAGAAAATATCATTTCCTTTTTCCCTTTATTGATCAAATGCTTGATAGACTTGCTGGTAAGGAGTTCTATTGCTTTTTGGATGGTTACTCTGGCTATAATCAAATAGCCATAGTGCCTGAAGATCAGCAAACGACTACTTTCACTTGTCCCTATGGTACTTTTGCTTTTAGGAGAATGCCATTTGGGCTATGCAATGCATCAGCAACTTTTCAAAGGTGTATGATGTCCATTTTCTCTAATTTTATTGAAAAATCTATGGAGGTGTTTATGGATGATTTCTCTGTCTTTGGAGAGACATTCCAATCGTGTCTTGATAATTTAGAGAAAATTCTGGATAGATGTGAAGAAACCAACTTGGTATTAAATTGGGAGAAATGCCATTTCATGGTCCAAGAAGGTATTGTGTTGGGTCACAAGATTTCTAAGAGAGGTATTGAGGTTGATAAAGCTAAGGTGGAAGTTATTGAGAAGATGCATCCTCCAACCAATGTGAAAGGTGTCAGAAGTTTCCTTGGGCATGCTGGGTTCTATAGAAGATTCATCAAGGACTTCTCCAAAATATCTAAGCCGTTGTGTCAATTGCTGCAGCATGACACTCCATTTGTCTTTGACGAGGCCTGTGCTGCAGCATTTCAAAAATTACAGAATGCCCTGATTATTGCACCTGTTATTGTGACTCCAGACTGGAGCAAACCTTTTGAGCTCATGTGTGATGCTAGTGACTATGCCATAGTAGCTGTCCTTGGCCAAAGGTATGGAAAAGTCTTTCATTCTATTTATTATGCTAGCAAAACACTTGTAGATGCTCAGTTAAATTACACTACTACTGAAAAAGAATTGTTAGCTGTGGTTTTTGCATTTGATAAGTTTAGATCATACTTAGTTGGCACAAAAGTAATTGTTTACACTGACCATTGCCATTAAGTATTTGATTGCAAAGAAAGATGCAAAACCTAGGCTAATAAGATGGGTTCTCCTCCTTCAAGAATTTATTCTTGAGATTAAAGATAAAAAGCGGGTGGAGAACCAAGTTGCTGATCATTTGTCTAGATTGGAAAATGAAAGTGTAGGTACATTTGGTGAAATCAAAGAACATTTTCCTGATGAGCACTTACTGGGTCAGAAATACTTTAAAGATCTTTGCGCCGCAAAGATTCGACGCAAAGACCGTGGTATCTTTGATATTGTCAATTTTTTGGTTAGCAAGGTGGTTCCCTGTGATATGAACTACCAACAAAGGAGGAGGTTTTTCCATGTTGTCAAACAATACTTCTGGGATGAACCCTTCCTCTACAAGAAGTGCCCTGATCAATTGTTTAGAAAATGTGTGGCTGATGAAGAACAGCATGAAGTGCTGCAGCAATGCCATGTTGCAGCATATGGTGAACACTTTGGAGGTATGAGAACAGCAGCAAAGGTGCTGCAATCTGGTTACTACAGGCCTACCATTTTCAAGGATGCCCATGAGTTTGTTAAACAATGTGATAATTGCCAAAGGAGTGGGAACATCTCCAATAAGCAAGAAATGTCATTAACCAATATTTTAGAGATTGAACTCTTTGATGTTTGGGGCATGGATTTTATGGGACCTTTTCCCCCTTCATTTGTCAATATTTACATCCTTGTTGCTGTGGATTATGTGTCAAAGTGGGTTGAAGCAGTTGCTTTACCTAACAATGATGCTAAGTCTGTTAGCAAATTCTTGCAAAAGAATATCTTTACAAGGTTTGGTACTCCTAGGGCTATAATCAGTGATGAAGGCTCGCATTTCTGCAACAAGTTGATTGAAACTCTTTTAGCCAAGTATGGGGTCAAGCACAAAATTGCTACAGCATATCATCCCCAAACTAGTGGCCAAGCTAAGTTATTAAATAGAAAGATCAAGAGGATGCTAGAGATGATGGTAGGGCCTACAAGAAAGGAGTGGTCTACTCATTTAGATGATGCTTTATGGGCCTACAGAACTGCTTTCAAGACTCCTTTGGGAATGTCTCCCTACAGATTGGTTTATGGCAAAGCTTGCCACCTGCCTTTAGAGCTTCAATACAAATCTCATTGGGCAATCAAAAAGCTCAATTTTGATCATGCTAAGATAGGGGAAGCTAGGATATTGCAATTGAATGAGTTAGAATAAATGAGGCATTTTGCCTATGAGAGTGCTGAATTGTACAAGGCCAAGACCAAAGCTTGGCATGACAAGAGGATTCAGAAAAGGGAGCTAAGGGAAGGTGACCAAGTGTTACTATTCAATTCAAGACTCAAGTTGTTCCCTGGAAAATTCAATTCTAGGTGGTCTGGACCTTTCAAAATTGAGAAGGTGTACCCTCATGGTGCTGTGGATTTGTATTGTGAGAGAAATACTATGGTGAACCAGTGGTGAGGAGCAAAATCACCACTGATGTGCAAGACCTCTAATCTTGGAGGATAGTCAGGCTGAGGACTCTTAAACCAAGTGCTACTGGGAGGCATCCCAGGGTTTTTAAACTAAACCAATGTTGTTGTTGTTTTATGTTTGTTTTTGTAGGAAAATTAGTTGGCAATTTGAAGTTTGAGGGTGTGACAGCAATCAGTGTTGCTGCAGCAATGAGTAGCAGTTTAGGAAAAATAAAATAATAGAAGTTATTGTACTAAGGTCTGATGCACCAACAGTGGGTTGTCAAATCGAAGTCATTAACCGCCCCAAATTCCAATCCTAGCCGTCCCACTCAACCCTTAAACCAACAAATTACTTTTGAATTAAAAGCGCCAATCCCTTTTCCCCATAAAACTGTCCCATCACCTTACTTATAACCACCCTCCATCACTTCTCTCACCACGCTCTCTCTATCAAGTGCAACTAACTCTCCAAAATCCCTAATCTGAAATTTCCCCCATTCAAACCGTTCTCAAAACCTACCAACTCCTTCCCACTCTCTATTTCAATCACCATGGCAAGATCAAAATCAAGCGCTCTCAAATCCTCTAGAAAGCACCAATCAAACCCTGGGCATGGAGAATCAAGCCAAATGCGAAGGAAGAATACCAAAAACCAAGACGGGGATGCATCTGAGAAGTTCCAGAATATGAATTTCTGGGCGGAGCGCGGGTTCGAGTTAAAAGGAGCCCCTGATGCGTTCACATCTATTGTGACCGCATTAGGTTGGGAAAAGCTGATTCAACAACCCTTGTTCTTCTACCCCTCTGTTGTTCGCGAGTTCTACAAAGGAATCGTCCTCCTAAAGATGGCAAGCGTAAATTCATCTCCAAAGTGTGTGGAGTGGTCGTGAAATTCGACTCTCTAGCAATCAATGCTAACTATGGGTTGGATTTTCATAGCTTGGCCTTCACCAACAATGTGGCCAAATGG
The DNA here is from genome assembly GCA_020916435.1 of Oxytropis ochrocephala. Taxonomy (NCBI): domain Eukaryota; kingdom Viridiplantae; phylum Streptophyta; class Magnoliopsida; order Fabales; family Fabaceae; genus Oxytropis; species Oxytropis ochrocephala. The sequence goes on along the minus strand of CM037091.1, from coordinate 67,026,914 downwards.
AAGAAGAGAGATGGAAGGAGTCAAGAAGAACATTTATGTGCACCTCGAACACCATGGGAACCATGCGGTGCCAATGAATTCAAGGTGAAAAGGGTAATCTCACCCCTGAGGCTCAAGTGTGGTTCAACTTTGTGAAGCAATCCTTGTTGCCGACCTCCCACACTACTAATGTTGAGAAGGAGTGCATGATGTTGTTGGATGCTATTCTGAGCAAGAAGAATGTGGATGTGGGAAGGCTTATCAGTAGAGAAATCATGGTGTGTAAGGGTAAGACCGCTGGCTATCTGTTTTTCCCTTGTTTAATAACAACCTTGTGTATCAATGTTGGCGTGGAAATCAAAGGAGAAAGAAAGAGTTACCTCAGAAATGCCTTCCCAACTGTATGAAGATGAAGCCAATCTAAACATTGAGGAAGAGGTGCTAGTTGAGAAAAAGAGGAAAAGGCAAGAATTAAAGAAAGGAAAGAAGAAACAGAGTGAGCCTGTGGAGGAAGAGGAAATTTTAGAGTCTGATGATGAATCGTTGAGTGAAGAAGAGAAAGAAATGAACAAGGAGGTGATTGAAGAGTTGAACAAGGAGAGTGGTGAGGAAGACCCTGATTTCTCGGAAGAAGAAAAGGAAGAAGGTGAGGAAGATGGTGATTCTGCTGCATCTTCTGAGTTTGAAGAAGATCCCAATTTTGACAACTCTAGAAGGGTTGTACCTGCTGGCGACCCTTTATCTCCACCCAAAACCACTCAAAACCAACCACCACCATCTCCACAACCTGACACTGTACCCTCCCAAATCCAATCACCCACCACTAACCCTACACCCTCACCTCAACCCCAAAACCCACCACAAACACCGACCCAAACCCCTGTTATCCCACCAACCCCTGATGTGCCCTCTGCTACTCCTGATGCTGCAGCAACTGACAATGCTGCAGCAAGTTCTGATTTGTTGGTCTCACCCAAGAAGATAAGGACAAAGAGAGCTGCTAAGAAGAGGAAGATTGAGAAAGTGCACAAGGAAGTTGAAATCAACGTGGAAGGGAGCTCAGTGTAGAAGGAGCAAGAGGACAACTCTGTAATTGCTGCTGTCATGCAGGGATTGGCAAATGTTGCTGCCAATGAGGCTCTGGCAAGGGAAAGCTGCTGAGAAAATGAAGGCTAAAGCTGACAAGAAAGCCAAAGAGGCTTTGGAATTCGTGCTTGCCCACAAGAAGGCAAATGTTTCTGATGCTGGTCATGTTGTTGCAGATCACAGAGGATCGATCTTTCGCGAAGAATCCACTCACTGCGCAAAGAAAAAACTCGGATATTGCAAAAGCCTCTGGGGCTCAATCATCAAAAGCCTCTGGAAAGAAACAAAGCAAGGGTCCTACAGTTCGAGCAAGCCCAAGAACTAAACCAGGAACTCCTGCACCTTAATCTCTTCTGTTTTCTGTTTTCTGTTTTTAGCTTGTGTTTCAATTTCTGTTCTAGTATTTTGTTTCTGTGTTAGTTTGTTTCTGTTTCGAATAAACCTGTTGAGTGCCCCTTTCTGTGTTAGCACTCAACAATATTGTGTTAGTTAGTATGCTTGTTAGTTTGCTTCTGTTTTTGCTGTTTTGTTGTTATCCTATAGCTTTCCCCTTAGTTGATTACAGTGCGGACACTGCACAGTTCTAAGTGTGGGGGGAGCTACGCATAGGCTTTGTACTCTGTTTAATGGCAAACAAAGTTAGTGAATTTTAAAATTTTAGAAGTAAAGTTGAGCAAAAACTTAGTGATGATATGGTGAGAATTGAGTGAATAGTGCCCCTGTTTGGTGAGTGAACTATTTTACTTCTGCTCCTACACTTAAGCTTGAACTTAGGAAGGAACTTAGTGAATTAAAGATGATCTGAAACTAGGCTAGTGTTGGTAGACCTAGGGAATTGCTAAATTCCTACTAAAAACTTATGGCAGCATAAGAAACTAAGTTTAGGGGTTCTCTGAGATATATTAAGGCAAAGCTTGAAGGAATGCAGTGTTGTAGCAACCCATGCTACAGCAATGCTGGGTTATGTGCACATAGTCTTAGGATGTTTAAATGTAAGTCTGAATGTAGGTGCAAAGCACCAAAGTCTGTAAATGTGTAATGTGCTGCAGTGGCCCAGTCAATTGTGCACAAAAAAAATCCGAAAAAGAAAAAATGCTAACAAAAGAAGTTCAAATAAAGGCATTCCAAAGACAAAAATAGAGTCAAAAGTCCGTACAAAACTCTTGTCTTTGAAGTCTGTAATGCTTTGCGACAATCTGTTGCTCCAAAGAATGTCAAGTTATGTTAGAATAAGTGCACTGGCCAAAAAGTTCTGGATTGCTGCATCAAAGCCCTTAATCATGCTCAACCCCTCTTTCTGAGCTTGAATTGTTAGTCTGCCCTGATTCTTGAAAAATCTTTAGCATTCCCAAAAGAAAGCCTCTCTAAGTCTTAGCTAAGTGAAATCTTGAACCTTGCTATGATCTGAAGTGAGTTAAGTATCACACACACACTATTTGAGCAGGAGTAGGCTAGGGAACTCATTACAGAAGGTATGCAATTGAGTGTTAGTTTGAAAGTTGATGCTCAGCTTGATTCTTCCACTAGTGCAAAAATGACTTTAGACAGCACCATTTAGCATCGGTTGTTTAAACAGTCGATGCTAAATTTAGACGCGGTGGCAATTTTGAAATTAAATTGATGTTTTCAATTTTCACGCTTACATTTAGCATCGGTTGTTTAAACAACCGATACTAAATGGGTGTCTCTAACACATTTAGTATCGGGTTTCAAGTCAACCGATACTAAAGGTCATCTAATTTAACACATTTAGTATCGGCTTTTTAGTCAACCGATACTAAAGGTCATCTAATTTTTCTTCCTCACGCACTCTCCTCACTCACATTACAGAACGCTCTCTCCTCACTCACGTTCTCTTTTCTCAACTCTCATTCTCGTTCAACTCTTTTTCACAACTCTCAACTCTCCATCTTCCTCACAAAAGAAACCCTAGCCTCACTCCCATCTCCATCTTCTCTCTCACTCTCGCTCATCTCCATCTTGCTCTCATTCACCTCCATCTCACTTTCACATCATCAATCGCTCCGCTTCGTCACTTGCTACGCCATGAGATCTGACATTCTCACCGTCACTCCGCTTTCCTTCATTACTCTCGCCCAATTTGGAGGTAAAGCTTCTTCAGCAGATTCTCATGAGAATCTCGATTGTCTATTGTCTATCTCGTGAGAATCTCGATTGTCTCTGGCTTCTTCTTCAGCAGGTACCTGTAAAGTGAGCACCTCTCTCTTCTCCCCTCTCTGGCTTGCAGCAAAGGTTTTGTTAGGTGAACCCTAATCTTCCGTGAACATCGCATAGTGTGAATCTCAATTTATCCATGTTGATTTTAGTTTTTGAATAATTTCCCCCTTTCTTGATTTTGATTGATTTAGGTTTAGTTTAATGGTGGTTTTCAGATTAGATGGGAGCGATTAGCAGATGGTGGGTGAAGAGGAAAAGCAATTGTTGCCATGGATTGAGAAGGGGAAGGGAAGGCTACAAATAGAGGGTTTTTTTCAATTCTTTTAATTTCTCTTCCTTTGATTCATGTTGATTGGTTGATTTTAGTATGAACGAAAGTTTTGTTTCAAAAGTATGAAGAATAATACATCAATTTCAAACCAGCAAAATCAATAAAGGGTGGTTTCATTCATATTTCAATTATCTTATTATGTTTTTGTTGCTATGATACCCTCTCTTTTTATGGTATTTGGTTGCTTGAAAGTTGACAGTGACACTACTGACTCTTTGTCTCATCTCTTACGGTGATTTCTATATGTTTTTTTTATGGTCATATGCTCATGATAAAAACAAGAGCTTTATTTCTGTTTGTTCTTCTCAGGCACAAACTCTCTTCTGGATGCAGAGGAGGCAACTGCATTATATATATATATACGGGCTGTAGCGTGCATATATGGTACCTTGAGACTTGAACACGAAGGTTCTGTTTTGGCCTATGGTTTTATGAAATCAATGTTCTTCTACCATAAGTTAGTAATATCATGCATGCCTGATGGTAAGACCTATTGTTTATGGAGATTTAAATCTTATTTGATAACTATTGTTGCTAGGTCTGGAAAGAAGATCTGATATTAGTATTTGATTTAGTTGCTTTAACCATGATAAAATTAGGGGGAGTCATGCTTGGATGCAGTAAGGTGGGTTCCATATTTTAAACTAGAAGAATTTATCATGGCATGTCTTGTTTCAATTTGTTGTGCAAATAACATATCAACTAGCTTTCAATGCTTACCAAGTTCTATAACGGCTACACGAATATATAGATCGAGTCCTGCTAATGAGAGTTGTTGAATGTCAATTAGACTTCCACTCCAAGACATACAACCAATGTCTGCATCATATGAATATGCAACACAAGAGCAAGTCTTAGTCCAATTTTGTCAATTTTGCAAAGGAGCCCTCTTAACACACCCATTAGTCCAATTCTTTCTATTCCATTCCTCTTTAGAAGTGTGCATTTTTATATGTGATGCTCATTAGCATTTTACCTCACTTGCATTCAACTATTATCATTCATTATATTCAGATCCAACTCACCATTTATAGAAGTGTGCATTTATATCTTGTACTTTTTGATATCACACAATCTGATTACTATTGATAATGTGAATTTCCCAGATTCATGTATCACACTATTTGAAATCATTTGTGATTCAGTATATGATATTCATCCAGGGTTTGCTGAATTGTATCGATTCATGAGTTTTTTTCTGTTTTAGATAAGTGATTCATGAGATTTAGATCTGAACCACATGAATGACATGATTGTAACGTGTCTAGTTGCATTTGCTTTTCAACTCTGCAAACTATAGATACCAAAACTATTTCTAGTTGCCTCAGATAGTCACACTTATAAAATTGGGTCCAAGGGATAGTGGTATTTTCTACCATTTGATAAAAATAAGTTTGAGACCTCTGCATACTACCTAGAGCTGTCAATTTGGGCTCGGCCCAATGGGCCAGCCCAATGGCCCGAAATTTTGGGCGGGCTTGGGCTCTAAAAATAGTAGCCCAAAATCAACGGTATGTTTTTTGGCCCGGCCCGATTGGCCCGATGATGTTATTGGGCCGGCCCGGCCCGACCCATGGGCCCATGGGCGGCCCGTTTGTTTTTTGTTTTTGTTTTTTAATTTTAAAATATGACAAGTGCTATACATGCTGTTTTTAATGTTATCCAATCAAAATATGACAACTCAATTATTTATTCCACGCCTTCGATTTTGGAGCTTAACGGATCGTCCTTCGTCTTCTCTTCAAACCATTTTGCAACTCCATTCATAAATTCTTGAAGCGATTCGACTCAAAAAAAAAACACCACCACCAAATACCGATCCATAACTGTTCGATATGTCTTTGTCTTCTTCTCTATTGAAATTGTCCTATTTCAAAAAAAATACCAATTCGGTATAAAGGCAACCAACATCCTAATCTAATCCTAATCCTAATGAATCACACTCAAGAAACAAATAAATTAGAGGCAAAGCGAATAAGATTTGGTAACTCAAATTTTGAGTCGGTAATATCATGAGAATTTAATCACAGTATATCAACTTTCCACCTTTTTTTCATATATATGAAATCAACTTGATATGCAAGTTCAAGCATTTGTGTTTGAAGTTCTAGACATAGTGGTTGGAAATAGGACAATTTCAATAGAGAAGATTTATTTATTTGAGCTATTTTGGATTATGGACAATGTGTTTTGCAAAACCAAGACGAATTTATTTATGTATGCTATTTTGGATTATGGACAAAGATATATTGTGTTGCTGAATTTTGTTTATGTATGTTGTTCATTGATAGAAACAATATATACTTAAAATTTTAAAAAGTCAATGGCTTATGGCCGTTGGGGCGGGCCATTAAGTGGGCCCATTGGCCCATGGGCTGATGTTAGGCGGGCTTGGGCCTACATTTTGCAGCCCATTAGAATATTGGGCTGGCCCGACCCTGCCCATATACACTGTTTGGCCCGATGGGCCTGGGCGGGCCAGCCCGAGCCCGGCCCATTGACACCTCTAATACTACCTATCTAATTACGTATGTATCTCTATTATTTAATAATTTGTGGTTCATGCAATATCTTATTAGGTTCCAAGTTCCAACAAAAACAAAGGCTGTGTGGATCCGGCCACATGCAAACATATCATGAAGGGCACTCCTTATTCCATGTATCTGCAATTTTTGACAATTAAAGTGTGTTTTACTATTGAGTACTTTCTCTCAGCAAACAGGTATGTATTCAGCTTTGTTATTGAAAAAGAAATAATGTTCAAACTAATATTGGAGGTATCTTCTTATTGATTGTATAATAGTATTTAGGATATTGGACTCTGAGGATTTGTTGTGTAGTTTATTCATATTGCCCAACTTTCATATTTTAATTTTTTCTCTTTGAAGTATTGGGTTTGAAACTGTGTAGTTTACTGGTTAGTAGTAAGTAATAACGATAGTTGTCCAGCATCTGCCAATATATTATCAGATTGTCTATTATGTGCATACCCACGCACACTATTTTAACAGAACTGTTCTGGACTGGACCTAGACGCAGGCCCATCCGACAATAAGGCCAGACTTGGCCAAAACCACCAGGGTGGTCAGATCCTGATCCACCTCACGTTGGATGGTCAGGATCCTTTGCACACTCCCGTCAACGGCAGGATCGTGTCACAGAAGATCGAACGGCCCGTGGCCACTCGGTGTACAGTATTTATTCCGTAAGTCAGACACTGACAAGGTAATTAATTCTTACCCAATTTTACGATTCACGCTTTACTCTCACCCCACCGACTTGGGCGCTCGAGTGCAATTGCGGTACACCACCACTTCGAGCGAAAGAAGGCGCCGACCACCAAGGCGTCTCACACGCTCACTACTTGAAGGTCTACGACGGATCATTGGCGACCACGGTGGGAGCTAGAGTGTCCCACGTATCTTGAATGGCACCCGAGGGCGACCAAGGAAAGAACGCCCTCTGGCGACTTGTTCCACCAGCGAGCTGCCGGGCCGTTCTGGCGACCTCAAATGACCCCGAAAGGTGTGGCGGTCACCATGGAGGATTGATTCAGGGAGTTTTCGAGGAGCCGATGCGCCCAGATCACGATATCTTGGCGGCGGCCCGGTCTTCCCCTAACATCACGCAGCAGTTCATACGGTTGTTGAACCAACGTGATCATGTTATTGCAATGCACGAATGAGAGGCTCAACCAAATCGAGCGATGAGGTTGCAGTGGGCCGACGAGCAAAGACTCGCCACTGGCGGGTAACACCCGTCCTTGGACTACCACCCGCTATAGAAGCACGCAGAGAACCGAGAGGCTCGTGAGAGCAAGATCTCCCAAGAAGACATTCCAGTACCACGGATCGCCTCCGCGAAGGAATCATGTGCACCGATCTCCACCCGTGGGGGGTAGAAATTCTGGCGCTCTCAACTTCCGTCATCCACCGATCCAACGTCTGATCCTAATCACCCTAATACTCCCTACTAGATACTCGTCAACGGAATCTCCGGGCGTTCGAGGAGTAGGTCGTTCGACCCATATGGACCTTGTCCTCGAGTGAAGAAAGTCCAGGCATTACGCTCCTCCCGATCAAGATATGAAGTGGATAGGCCAGAGTCCCAGCATCGGGGATGGTATTCCCGTGTATCGGGATGTAGGAGGAGCAAGTCCTTTCACTCGTGAAATTGAAGATTATCCAATCCCGAAAAAGCTGGAGAAACCTCCTCCTCTGAAGATGTACAATGGGATCGGTGATCCGGATCGACACATCAGATACTTCAACAATATGATGCACTACCGGTCAGCTGCTGAGCCGGTAAAATGCAAACTTTTCCCTCTGTCCCTAGAAGAAGGTGCTCATGATTGGTGGGAGGAGTTGGAGCCCAACTCCATCTCTTCATGGAGAGAACTCTGCAGAGTCTTTTCTGCCCAGTTCACAGCTCATAAGAGCAAACCCAAGTCTGAGCACACTTTAGAAGTAGTAAAGCAGGGGGAGAATAAAACCTTACGGGAGTACGTAGATCGGTTCAACAAGGAAGCAGCCTCAGTTCGCGGGTTGAACGACTGAAAAAGCTAAGTTATTTGTGGCGTGGTCCGAGGCACGGTAGCTTGTTGAAACAGCAGGTCGGGATAAATCAACCAGAGGACTTAGCCACTTTCCTTCGCAGATCGCAGCGTTACATGAATTATGAGGAAGTAAGGATGGCCAGGGGGCGACCAAGTGTTGGGAACGCCCAAGACAAACCCAGAGAGGACCGGGATCATCGGCAGAGGCGAGATCGAGAAGGCCCTTCCCGCGATTTCAAGTCAAAGAAACAGGCGGAGCGCACCAGATTGAACACCTCGTACGCCCAGATTTATGCCGACTGTGCCAACACGAGAATTCAAAGATGTAAAAGACTGAACCATTAGTAATGAAGGATGGGCAGCGAAAATCACGAAAATGGTGCAGATATCATAAATGCAACGGGCATGACACCAATGGGTGCATGGCGCTCAAAGATGATATAGAAGAATTGATCCGGAAAGGGAAGTTGTCCCAATATGTAAGGAAAGATCGAGGTGACGAAAGGGAGGATAAACGGATGACCAAAGAGCGGCCGATCACCCGGGAGGGGCAAGCGCGATCGAATGAGGTGGATAAGAAGAACGGCCAGTGGTGGCGACAAGTCGTCGATGACGAGCCGATTCCGGAAAGCCAAAGGGGCGACCGGTGGCGATGTCCATCACAGGAGGATACCACATCGGTGAGTAACGCAAACAGAGCGATCAGCGACACCGGCAAGAGATTATGAGTGTTGCCTCCACATCCGAAAGAATACCTTCAAGCAGGCCACCCTTAGCCTTTGGGGACGATGAGTTGCTTGACAATAAGCCAAACAAGTATGTACCCCTGTTAGTAACAGCAATTATGGCTAACACTGAAGTTCAAAGAATACTGATTGATCAAGGCAGCTCGGCTGATATTATTTTCGAGGATCTCCTGGAAGTTTTGAAGATTTCGAAAGATGAACTATCTCCTTATGAAGGAACAGACTTGACTGGGTTCAATGGATCATCCACCACTCCTTTGGGTCATATCGACTTAAGGGTAACCTTCAGAGATGACACTGATGGTAAGGGACTCTATCGGACCGTAAAAACCATGTTTCTTGTCTTACCTTGTAAATCAGTGTACCAATGCATAGTAGGCCGACCAACCCTGGGAAAGTTAGGAGCGGTGGCTTCAACGGTGCATCTCAAAATGAAGTTCTACTCTGCTTAAGATAAAATTGTGACCGTTTTGGGCGACCTAAAATCTGCTAAGCGTTGTTTCTACCTCAGCCTAAAAGAATCAGAAGGGTTCTCGGTCAACCAGGTGGCAACCATAGAAACCGAAATGGTAGGTCGACGCGTCAATCCGGCCGACCTAGATGCAAGGTATGACCCAGATAGTGAGGAAGAAGAAGGAGACGCTGATCTGGCTAAAGAACTTAAAAAGAAAATAAAGCGACCAGAACCGGAGGGTGAGTTGATAGACATAGTCCTAGGGGACGACCCACTGAGGACGATCAAGATTGGAACTGACCTCCCAGAAAAGATAAGAGAAGAGTTGATCCACCGCCTGGGGATCATGCGCATTTGCCTGAGCGCGCGGCGAACATGCGAATACCGCCTGGCAAGTAGCTTGTCATAGATCGGCATTGACCCAAAGGCCAAACTAGTCGCCCGAGGCGGCGTGCTCGAAGCGAACAAGGCTTTGGCAACGCCAAAGCGGTGGATGACTTGATAGCAAAGAACCGTGAAAAGAAATAAAATATACCACTTGGTGTCTAATGTTGTCTTGGTCAAGAAAGCCAATGGGAAGTGGAGGATGTGTGTTGATTACACGACTTAAATAAAGCTTGCCCAAAAGACGCTTTTAGGTGCCCGCGTGGGCGGGTTAGTTGACAATGCCTCGTGGTTCAAGCTACTCTCCTTTCTCGGATGCCTATTCGAGATATAATCGAGATCGCCCTGTATCCACCTGACCAAGAAAAGACGGCTTTCATGACGGACAAGGGTAACTTCTGCTACAAGGTCATGCCCTTCGGGCTCAAGAATGCAGGTGCCACATACCAAAGAATGATGAACAAAGTTTTTTGTGGCCAGATTGGGCGAATAGCTGAAGTATATCTTGATGATATGATAGTCAAAAGCAGAGCAGATTCTAACCATCTGAGCGACCTGAAGGAAGTTTTCACCGAAGCTCGAAAAAATTCTTTAAAGCTTAACCCTGAAAAGTGTACTTTCGGAGTAAGGGCGGGCAAATTTCTAGGTTTCTATTTGACGGAAAGATGCATCGAAGCCAATCCAGATAAATGCAGGGCGGTTACTGAGATGAGACCACCCAAAACAAAGAAGGAGATACAAAAGCTGAATGGGATGATTGCAGCATTGTCAAGGTTCGTGGCCAAGGCGGCAAGCAAGTCGCTGCCATTGTTCAAACTACTCAAGAAGGGGCGAGTTTGAATGGACACAAAGTGCGAGCAAGCCCCGACCGATCTCAAGAGCGCTGATGAATCCCCTATCTTGAGCAAACCAGCGCCAGGAGAAACGTTGTACCTATACTTGGCCATCACAGAGGAGGCGCTCAGTGCAGTCTTAGTAAGAGAAGAAGACTCCAAGCAGAACCCAATCTACTTCGTCAGTAAAGCACTCCAAGGTCCTGAGCTCAGGTACCAGAGGGTGGAAAAATTGGCTCTAGCACTTGTAGTGGCAGCCAGGAGGTTGAGACCCTACTTTGTTGCACATCAAGTCGTGCTAAGAACAGACCAACCCATCAGACAAATCCTGCATAGACCAGACTTGGCAGGAAGGATGATCAAATGGGCAGTAGAGCTCTCCGAATTTGGGATCAAGTATGAGCCTAGATCGGCAGGCAAAGCACAAGTGTTGGCAGACTTCATAGCAGAGATGACGCCCACTCCAGACGACAAGCCTCCTATGATTTGGACGCTCCATGTAGATGGATCCTCCAACCGAAATGGGAGTGGGGCAGGCCTAATCTTAGAAAATCCTGAAGGCTTAACTGTTGAAGTATCCTTAACCTTTTCTTTCAGAACGTCAAACAACCAAGCAGAATACGAGGCTTGCATATGCGGATTGCGCTGCCCGGGAATTCAATGTGGAGCGGGTTGAACTCCACTCAGACTCTTTGCTGGTTGTATCACAAATAACAGAATCCTTTGATGCAAAAGATGAGATACTGCAGAAGTATTTGGCAAGGGTCAAGGAGTTGCTCGCACTTTTTGACCATGCTGAGGTCAAACACGTCCCAAGAACGAGAAAATGTAAGGGCAGACATTCTTTCAAAACTCGCCAGTACCAAAAACCCGGGAAACCACAGAAGCGTGATTCAAGAAACTCTGCCTCGACCCAGTGTGGCGCTCAAGGGTCCCTCCTTACCAAGTATCTGCGTGATTGAGGAAAAGGAGGAATGGCTCGACCCAATCCTTAACTATATTCAGAAAGGGGAAGAGCCTGAAGATGTCAAGCAAGCTAGGTTGATCAGAAGAAGGGCATCCCTCTACTCAGTTATTGAAGGGAAACTCTTCAGGAGGGGGTTCACAACCCCACTGCTGAGGTGCTTAAAATCAGATGAGGCCAACTATGTACTCTAGCGACCGAAAAATCCGGGAATGGATTCTTCGAAGTTCGAAAGGAAGCCGCCACCAAATTTTAGTTTAAGGGCAAATTCGGAAAATCCCTTTTAGTTTTAGGATAAGGCAAGTTTAAAGGTTAGGAATGGATTATGCGTGGGGAAGGTATTAGCACCCCACGACATCCTTCGTCTAATTATTTATGGTTTATTAATATTTACCCTTTTTATTTATAGTGAAAAAGACTTAATTAAATTTTTAATTTTTAGTGCTTGACAAGAGTGGACTCTTGCTCCTACGTACCTCCGGATGCAATGGAGGAATCAAAGCTACGTAGTTCTTCCTGAAAAAGGTTTGTTGGTTGGTGTTTTTTAGTGTAGGGGTCCTAGGACTCCTTGAACTGCATGACTCACATTGATTCTAGGACGCGACTAACCCGATTGTACAACCGACTTAGTCCCCTACTTTTTGAAAGTATTTTTGAGGTTTTTTGAAAGAAGTTTGTTTGATGTGAGGTGAGTTGGTTTTAGAATAGGTATTCTAGAACTCCTGAACTGTACAGCTCATTAGTTCTAGAACGCTGACTAACCCGGTTGTACAACCGACTTAGTCCCCTATTTTTAGGAAAAGTGGTTTATTTGTATTTATTAAGTTTTTAGGGTTACTGAACTGTACAGCTCATTGGCCTTAGAATAATGACTAACCCGGTTGTACAACCGACTTAGCCGTTTATTTTTGGAAAAAAATAGTCTATTCGCATTTATTAAGTTTTCAGGGTTACTGAACTGTACAGCTCATTGGCCCTAAAATAATGACTAACCCGGTTGTACAACCGACTTAGCCGTTTATTTAATTTCGAGAGAGAAAAAAAAAGTATTTATATTGGAAAAGAAATAAAAATGGAAAAAGGGGGTGAAACTTGTAAAAGGAGGTTTTATTAGTTGCAGGGGGCTGTATAATTAATAGGGGGTGTGATTAGGAAGCCCAGTTCGCATGTGGGAGCCCAGTATGCGAAACTGGGCTTAAGTGAGGGAGGGTGCGCGCATCAAATTGTGGGGTGCAAGCAGTAGTCTGATAATTAAAAATAAAATAAATAAAGGGAGACACTATATAAGGCCCAACCCTAAAAGCCAAAACCGTAAAAACACAACCCCAACCCTTTCCTCACATCAGCTGCCGCCGCAGCCACTCCCAGCAGAGGGAGAGAGATTGCTTCAATGCCCGTTGTTTTCAAGAGGGAATTGGCAACTGGAATAACAGTTCGATACAACATCTAAAAGAATGCCTCTTGATCTCATATACAACACACAGTTCTGTATCTTCTATGTCCCCTCCCCTAACTAATAATAGCTCAACTGGGATGTGCGTCAAAGAAAGAAAAAAACCTCCGCTGGGATAACTAGTTATTCAACTACCTAACCCCTATTCCTTCTTGACTACGCTGGTAATACTGGAACCTCTTGATCTGGAAACCAGTAGCGTTGCAATGAAGTGTGTTTTGGTATTTGATGAAAACAATTATTATTATCACTGTACTATTTGATATATGGGCCCATGAATTGATGAAATGCCAAGCGGACTTACCACAACGAATTGTTGTACTTGGTGGGACACGTGGATAAAGAGAATTAGCACATATACATTCAAGAAAGAAACTGCATGTATGTCTACAATTATTTTTACTTAGGAAAAACATTTTCAGCACTGAGATATGGTTTTCAAAGAAAAAAAAAACCGAAAATGATCTCAATCTTAGGCAAGTAATAACCGTGGGTTATCTAAAATAAAGGAACAATACTGGCAAAACATCTTACATACACGATAACATGCCGGAAAGAATTCAACCACTTATGACCACAACAATGTGTTCAGCTGGATAATTATTGTGGACAACTGAAAGAACTAGTACAGTACCTTGAGCATTTGAAGTTCGTCTTCACCAGCATTACAAAATTCCTCCATGTCATTTATAAAACCTTCAATCAGAATCGCAAGACAACGCTAGAGTACTCTCCACACAGTACTCTTCTTTGCTACTACCACCCTTTTTTAGATCCGCAATTTAGAACTGTGTTTAGCGGATTAGGGTTTCGATGTGAAACTCTAATCCTATTTTAGGGTGATTTTCGCAGTAGTTTTCTGCCTTCGTTTTTGTGTGTTTTAGACTCTAGGCTAGCCGCTTATTTATAGGTAGAAATTAGGTTTCAAAGATTAATGGTCGTTTTTGGGCTTTTGCGAGATCGATAATGTGGGCTCTTTGAGTAGTCTTGGAGAGCAAGAACGGACCCGAGAGATTCGATCTTTGCTCATTTATTTAATTTTCGTTTTTTATATTCTTTGTATTTTTTATATTATCATTTTTTGTATTTTTGGACTTTTTGGACTATTAAGTGATCTTAAATTGTAAATTAAACTAAATAGAATTTTTTGGCATTTTTGGGCTGTATATATGCTTAAATAAATTAAATAAACAAAATACGAATAAAATAATAAGAAAAAGGAGTCATGCCAAATACAAAGACGAGGACGGGCCGGACTCGACAAATACGCTAAAACTAAACCAAAAATGGGCGTGTTAACTACAAACCCCACAGTTAACTCGGAATCGCATTAGTCTGAATTTAGACCAAATTTTGAGAAAAATGACTTTAGGTAGACCTGCTTACGTACGACTAAACTCGAATACGGACGTTAATTTGAAGAACGCGCGAGAAGATCGATCATTCGCGTGCGTGCCCAATTTAAACAACGGCGTTTCGATTTAGTTGAACGGAGTGATTGAAATTAGTAACCGAGACTCTACACTAATAATTCTCGTAATCATGCGACTCCGAAACATGCCCTTACTAAAAATAAACGACTAAAGCGAGAAAAAGAAGACGGACAAAATTGGGGTATAACAGCTGTCCCTCTTTATTAATATTTTACTAGAAAGTGCTGAGCTCTAGAACTTTCGTAGTAGAAATAGGAATAAAGATAAGATAGACGCTAATTTTGTCCGTTTAAGGGGGAAGTGGAAAGTTTGAGAGATAAGAAGGAGTGGTTGATACTTGGCGCATTAACTGAGATTTGAATGAAGGGTCGACAAGGACCTGAAGGAGCACTAAGGCTCTGAAGGACCACTTAGGGTCTGAAGGAGCGACAAGGCTCTGAAGGACCACTTAAGGTCTGAAAGGCTGCCTAGGCCTTAATTGAAGGACCATCGTGGTCTGAAGGAGCACAATTAGCTATGGTACTAATTAAACGGTCTGAGGGGGCCTTTATACTCGAGCGGCCATGATGGGTCAAGATCGGTCTAGAATCGATATGTTGACCATGAAGGGCGTACACCTTGTGTCTTAGGTGACACAACTAGTCCGAAGGACCACGCGAGTGCGGAAGGTCCGCGGGCTCGACTCGACGCGTTTGCGACACTGGGCCACTTAGGGCGATCGAAGGCGTAGTGCTCTGAAGGACCACTCGGTGCAGGATCGGCTCGGTGATCTGTCTTTGTGATCTGGGATCAACGCTTAGAGCTTTGATCTTAGAGGAACAAAATACACTTGAAGTCGATTCGAAGTAATACATCATGTAATGGACATACAACGCCAATAATACATGCACATGCAACAGTGATTTTGGTGGGGTGATGGATGAAATAGGTGATTCCTTTCTCTTTTTTTTTTTTTTTTTTTTTGTTTGCTTTTTGCTTTTTATTTATTTATCGATGGATGCATGAAGTATGAATGTTAATATGATGCAAATGAAATGTTTGAATGCAAATGCTATGGTGCATGGTGTGATGATATGAAATGACCGATTGAGTGCGAAACATTTTTTTGTGATGATGAGATGTGAGACTTTGGATGCGAGAGGCGGAGATGAATATTGATAATTCTTTGGAAAGATTAGATTTGATTCAAACTTCGCAATCTCAAGGTTGTTATTTTCTGAGACACCGATGTGAAAAAGTATTTGCAAGCTCGCTCACTTTTTCTTCCATTTTGATGCCCCATGATGACCGAAGTTTTGGTCCACA
Source organism: Oxytropis ochrocephala (assembly GCA_020916435.1). Classification (NCBI taxonomy): domain Eukaryota; kingdom Viridiplantae; phylum Streptophyta; class Magnoliopsida; order Fabales; family Fabaceae; genus Oxytropis; species Oxytropis ochrocephala. The sequence continues at coordinate 67,011,213 of CM037091.1, read as the reverse complement.
AAGCTAAATAAGTGGATTTCCAACATCATATGTCCAACTTGTGTTTTCTCTCTCTAAAGCATTGTTTTGTGAAGATGTATAGTAGTGCGAATATAGATGAATGAGTCGATTAACTTGGGGTTCTAAAGACCTAGGGTGTGGACATCATGTGGCACATGAAGGGGTGAATGACTGAATGGACTTTGTCAATGTCATGAAAGGTAAGTTTTTCCAAGCCAAGGAATGCAGGACTGCCCCAATTTAGATTTGATGGCGGTGAGTATCTGCCCCTGTCTAGTGGTGACAAGCTAGGGGTGTAGAAGATGATGAGTTAGGAGATGTTGTCTCAACCCATAGAGTTTGATGTTTCCCTAATTATGGTAAGGACAATATTGCCCCGACTAGAGTAGAAACATTTAGGATAGTGAGTTGAGAAACCGCCTTGTATGCTTTTTTTTGTGTGAATATGGCAAGGGGATGAGATGGGTGCGGGTGAATTTCCCATTTGAAGGTGGAGTGAAGAGCGGCGGGGATTACCCCACTTGGAATGGTATTTCGAATGGTTAGGTGACGGAGTTAAGGTTATGGGTTGTTGGAATGGTTAAATGCAATTTGTATAGACCTGGGGTGGCATGGGATGGATCTTTGGAAAAATTTCCCCAAGTTCAAATGGAATAGATGGTAAACGGGATGCCCCACTCTAGGATGACGATCCTAGTATAAACTTTTGGTTCTCTATAAAATGATTCCCAGACTATGATAGTCTTGAGTTTTCGCTATGATGACAACACCACTTGGTGATCACTAAACCTTGTCTTAGTATAACTGTAATTTGAATGAATCTTGTGGTGCAAGCCTTTTGATTTTTTTGAGATATATTTTTTTGAGCAAACATATTGTAAATAAATAAACTTATTTGTCCTAAGATTAAAACTTTGAGAAAACAAAAGCAATCGGTCATTGATCGGAATGTGGCCGATTGTTTAGTGATTTATGAGGGAAATGATAATTGGGCTCAAGGTAGTGTTTGGGGATTGATGGGACGAATGATTTTTTTTTGAGCGGTATGATTTGGCTAATGGTTAATGGTTTGTGAAATAAGGTGTTATTAGGCTCAATGAAGTGTTTGATGATTGATGGGACAAATGATTTGGTGAAGTAACTTGGCTAATGGGTGATGATTTATGAAGGAAATGGTTGTCAGGCTCAAATGAGTGTTTGAGGGCCTATTGAGGCGATGAATTGATGTGTCGATGGTAGGATGGACTTGTTTAGGGATGTGACTTGGCCAAGGGTTTATGAAGGATAGGATATTGAGGACAAGGGAAGTGTTTGGGGGTTTATTTCAGACGAGGATCTCTTATGCATTTAATGGTAAGAAGTACCAGCTCATAATTGTGCCACTTTTGCTTTTTCGTGGTTTTTCGAACCTTTTTTTTTTATTTCACTTTTTTTGATTTTGATTTTTTTCTTTTTCTTTCTTTCGAGCTGAGTGACTTGATAAAAATGATACACCATTTTTTATGTGGAATTGATCCTTGTCTAGGGTGATTGAAAGTTTCTTTGGATTTTGGCTTAAGGTGGGTGGCAAAGGATTTTTTTTGAGGATAGGGGAAGATGGTCAAACTTCATTTCAAAACATGATTGCTAGTTTTCTCAAAAATTAACTTAAGGACCATAATTCATTTACTTTTATATATTTGCTCTTTTTTCTTTATTTCTCTTTTTTTTATGCCCTAATTTTTGCTTAGGCCGCTCTTACGAGTTTTCAACCTAACGGGCATTTTTATATTTTTTTTGGTAAAGGATTTGCACCAAGGGAATACAACATTGACAAGGTATTTTAGAGATCACACATTTGCCCCAGCATGGAGGGCCTAAAGTGTTATTTCACTTAGGGGAACCAACCAGAAACGTCAACTATGTACAGATGTGGGGAGTATGTACTTTATGGGTGGTCGGGGTGGGATTAGACTTTGACAGGGGATGATGGTAAGGTAGGGACTCTAACTGACTCAGACAAAAATGAACACGCATGTTACCCAAGTCACTACACAAATGCTTCGCAGAGAGTTAACATTTAAAACATAATAGAATTTTTTTATGGGCATTTCGGTCATTTATCATGGGATGGAAGAGATGCAACGTTTGGTTAAAATGTGAGCAAGCTAAGAATTTGAGAAACTGAGTGACTTGAAACACCTTGAGCTTGCAACGAAGTATGGCTAAACTCTTTCAAAAGAATTATTTATCACAATTTTTCTCTCAAAATTATGTTTTTTCGTTTTTATAATGCATGATGTAAGTATGCAAATGAATGAATGTGCATGAAATGAGAATGCAAATGAATGTATGTGAAATGCGAATGTGATGTATGTGTATGAAATGTGAATGAAATGATAATGTATGTGCATGAAATGATAACATATGATTTTATTTATCATGTCGGGGAATTATAAACTTTTCATTGGAGAGTAAAGTACAAAATTTAATTCTGACTTCAGCGTGCACGGCTTCTCTCCAAGGTAAAGATTTTAATTCCCTGACGGTCATAAAAGTGCATGCAACAGTAGATGTTTATTTGCTGTATGCATGTGGTATATTTTCTAAAAGAGTAGTAAAAAATGATTTTTGTCTTTTTTTGATTATTATTTTTTTTTATAGAAGACGGTATGCATAAATATTTGTTTGAATGCGAGGGTATAAAGCTCCTTTGTGACCCTAGAAATGCATCTTACAGAGTGGGTCTAAGGTTTCTTTTATAGTGAACCTCACGGGGATAGTTCTAAAGAATCCTACACATGGTCCCTAGAGCCAAGGACTCCAGTCAAGAACATCGACCCAAAGAATAGGCAAGCTATTAGAAGGGATAGCATCCTCAAAAGGGATCAAACTCTAGGTGAGATTTTCGTGACCACCCAACGAGACGTACGTCCCGCCGGCCATCACTACGCAATCTCGTTCTAACTTAGGTTTATGCTCGAGTCCGGGTAGAGGACCTTTCTCACGTGTGTGAAGTGTAGAAGTGAAGTGTGTGTAGGAGCAATTTAAAAACAACCCAAAAGCTGCAAGCAGACAAACAAACGTATATGCAAATATCGTCTTCTATCCTAGAGTTTATATATAACATAAAAATATAATATGCAAAGAATAATAATAATAAATAAACAAATAAATAAAGGGAAGGGTAAAAATTAAGTTAATCCTAAATAATTAGACTAGGTTTTGACTCTCTAAAAAGATAAGTCCCCAGTGAAGTCGCCAGCTGTAGCGACCGAAAAATCCGGGAATGGATTCTTCGAAGTTCGAAAGGAAGCCGCCACCAAATTTTAGTTTAAGGGCAAATTCGGAAAATCCCTTTTAGTTTTAGGATAAGGCAAGTTTAAAGGTTCGGGAGTCGTTATGCGTTGGGAAGGTATTAGCACCCCACGACATCCTTCGTCTAATTATTTATGGTTTATTAATATTTACCCTTTTTATTTATAGTGAAAAAGACTTAATTAAATTTTTAATTTTTAGTGCTTGACAAGAGTGGACTCTTGCTCCTACGTACCTCCGGATGCAATGGAGGAATCAAAGCTACGTAGTTCTTCCTGAAAAAGGTTTGTTGGTTGGTGTTTTTTAGTGTAGGGGTCCTAGGACTCCTTGAATCTATCTGACTCATCGATTCCTAGAATGACTAACCCGATTGTACAACCGACTTAGTCCCTACTTTTTGAAAGTATTTTTGAGGTTTTTTGAAAGAAGTTTGTTTGATGTGAGGTGAGTTGGTTTTAGAATAGGTATTCTAGAACTCCAGAACTATCTGACTCATTAGTTCTAGAACGCCGACTAACCTTGGTTGTACAACCAGACTTAGTCCCCTATTTTTAGGAAAAGTGGTTTATTTGTATTTATTAAGTTTTTAGGGTTCTTGAACATGCATGACTCATTGGCCTTAGAATAATGACTAAATTAGGTTGTACAACCGACTTAGCCGTTTATTTTTGGAAAAAAATAGTCTATTCGCATTTATTAAGTTTTGGGGTTCTTGAATCATGCAGACTCATTGGCCTAAAATAATGACTAACCCGGTTTGTACAACCGACTTAGCCGTTTATTTAATTTCGAGAGAGAAAAAAAAAAAGTATTTATATTGGAAAAGAAATAAAAATGGAAAAAGGGGTGAAACTTGTAAAAGGAGGTTTTATTAGTTGCGGGGTTGTATAATTAATAGGGGTGTGATTAGGAAGCCCGGTTAGCATGTAGGAGCCGGTATGCTGGCCGGGCTTAAGTGAGGAGTGAGAGTGCGCGCATCAAATTGTGGGGTGCAAGCAGTAGTCTGATAATTAAAAATAAAATAAATAAAGGGAGACACTATATAAGGCCCAACCCTAAAAGCCAAAACCGTAAAAACACAACCCCAACCCTTTCCTCACATCAGTGCCAGCCCACTCCAGCAGAGGAGAGAGATTGCTTCAATGCCCGTTGTTTTCAAGAGGGATTGGCAAGCTGGAATAACTGATTCGATACAACATCTAAAAGAATGCCTCTTGATCTCATATACAACACACAGATTACAGATCTTCTATGTCCCTCCCCAACTAATAATAGCTCAAGCCGGGATGTGCGTCAAAGAAAGAAAAAAACCTCCATTTGGGATAACTAGTTATTCAACTACCTAACCCTATTCCTTCTTGACTACGCTGGTAATACTGGAACCTCTTGATCTGGAAACCAGTGGCGTTGCAATGAAGTGTGTTTTGGTATTTGATGAAAACAATTATTATTATCAACGTACTATTTGATATATGGGCCCATGAATTGATGAAATGCCAAGCGGACTTACCACAACGAATTGTTGTACTTGGTGGGACACGTGGATAAAGAGAATTAGCACATATACATTCAAGAAAGAAAGCGCATGTATGTCTACAATTATTTTTACTTAGGAAAAACATTTTTGAAGATTTGAGATATGGTTTTCAAAGAAAAAAAAGCGAAAATGATCTCAATCTTAGGCAAGTAATAGCAGTGGGTTATCTAAAATAAAGGAACAATCTTGGCAAAACATCTTACATATACGATAACATGCGGAAAGAATTCAACCACTTATGACCACAACAATGTGTTCAATTTGGATAATTATTGTGGACAAGCGAAAGAACTAGTCTGATACCTTGAGCATTTGAAGTTCGTCTTCACCAGCATTACAAAATTCCTCCATGTCATTTATAAAACCTTCAACTGTAACTGCAGCAACGCTAGAGTACTCTCCCTGAGCTGCTACTGCTGCTACCACCCTTTTTTAGATCCGCAATTTAGAATCTGTTTAGCGGATTAGGGTTTCGATGTGAAACTCTAATCCTATTTTAGGGTGATTTTCGCAGTAGTTTTCTGCCTTCGTTTTTGTGTGTTTTAGACTCTAGGCTAGCCGCTTATTTATAGGTAGAAATTAGGTTTCAGCATTAATGGCTGTTTTTGGGCTTTGCGAGATCGATAATGTGGGCTCTTGAGTAGTCTTGGAGAGCAAGAAGCAGGACCAGAGATTCACGATCTTTGCTCATTTATTTAATTTTCGTTTTTATATTCTTTGTATTTTTATATTATCATTTTTGTATTTTTGGACTTTTGGACTATTAAGTGATCTTAAATTGTAAATTAAACTAAATAGAATTTTTGGCATTTTTGGGCTGTATATATGCTTAAATAAATTAAATAAACAAAATACGAATAAAATAATAAGAAAAAGGAGTCATGCCAAATACAAAGAGGCGAGGGCGGGCCGGACTCGACAAATACGCTAAAACTAAACCAAAAATGGGCGTGTTAACTACAAACCCCACGATTAACTTCGGAATCGCATTAGTCCGAATTTAGACCAAATTTTGAGAAAAATGACTTTAGGTAGACACAACTACGTGCGACTAAACTCGAATACGGACGTTAATTTGAAGAACGCGCGAGAAGATCGATCATTCGCGTGCGTGCCCAATTTAAACAACGGCGTTTGATTTAGTTGAGCGGAGTGATTGAAATTAATAACCGAGACTCTACACTAATAATTCTCGTAATCATGCGACTCAAACACGCCCTTACTAAAAATAAGCGACTAAAGCGAGAAAAAGAAAAGGCAGACAAAATTGGGGTATAACATGTACTTAGAAAATTCACGAAGGAATTTGTGGGAATCACCTTAGCGAGCGGCGTTGGCCAAAAAGCGCGCCAACATGAGCTATTCTTGCCCACTATGGAAGAGGATGCTAAGAATTTGGTCCAAAAATGCATAAAGTGTCGGATGCACGCGATGTCCATCTTGCCCCTCCCACGAGTTAAATTATCGACCTCCCTTGGCCGCTTTGCACGGTGGGGAATTGATCTTCTTGGACCTTTCCCCCCTGCGCCTAGATAGTTTAAGTACATGATCGTTGCGGTGGATTATTTTACCAAGTGGATTGAAGCTGAGCCCTTGGCGACAATCACTTCAAAGAATTGTATAAAGTTTGTGAAAAAGAATATTCTGACCAGGTTCGGAATCCCGGAGATGATCGTGACAGACAACGGCACACAGTTTGCTGATAAAGGTTTTCAGAAAATCTTGGCCGATCTAGAAGTGAAACAGCGTTTCACATCCGTAGAACACCCTCAGACAAACGGTCAAGCGGAAGCTGCAAATAGAGTAGTCCTTCGTGGGCTGAAAAGGCGACTGAATGAGGCTAAGGGCAACTGGGTAGAAGAGCTCCCCTTCGTGCTATGGGCGTACCGAACCACCCCACACTCTTCTACAGGAGAATCCCCCTTCAGAATGGTGTATGGTACGGACGCCGTCATCCCTGTAGAAATGGGCGAGCTGAGTTGGAGAACGGCCAACCCTCAGACACCAGAAGAGAATGCCATTGCCTCTAGAGAAGAGCTGGACCTCATTGAGGAACTGCGCACTAAGGCGTCCTTGAGGGAAGAGTTAATTAAGCAGAAGGTGTCCGCAAGATACAACTCGAAAGTCCAGAAAAGAGAATTTGAAGTAGGACAGCTGGTCCTAAGAAGAGCAGATGTTGGACTGAAGAACGCTCGACAGGGAAAGCTCGCCCCAAATTGGGAGGGGCCATACAAAGTCGTCGCTAAAACAGGAAAGGGCGCCTACCATGTAACACCCAAAATAGTTCAATTAATTATTTAGTCGAGTTATTTATGGTTTACAACTTTTTAATTAAGCCAAGTATTAATTAGGAGTTTATTTCTTTAGGAGATGCTTAAGTAAATGGAGAAGGTGGACGTAGAGGCCAAGAGCCATTGGAGGCCCATGAGTCATTAGAGGCCCAAGTGTGTGCCTTAAATGAAAGTGTCGTAGGAGAGGGTGCATGTTTCCACCAAAAAGGAATCTAAGAAAAGTAAGAGAGAGAAGTTGGTAGGTGAGATCATTTTCTAGAGAGAAGGAGGAGCTTTCAGCGAAGAAGAAGCTCAAGTTCAAGGGAGAAGTTGTTGTTGCGAGTGTTAACTAGAGGATTTCGGTGAAGAAAGAGTGTTCTACTCAACTGAACAAGGTTAGGGGGCTCGTTTTCACGTATAATCATGTATTATGATGAATGGTTATGTGTGAGTAGATTTGTAGCTATGTTTCTTTGAGTTGTTTTGCATGCTGATGTGTTTTATGTTTTGATTGTTGTGTTTGGCTCACTTGGTGGGGTGGTGTAGAGTGAATGAGAGAGTTAGTCATACGAAGGAAGAAGGAGTGAAATGGGAGCTGAGGAAGCTCTCAGTCCCAGTGAGCGAGAGTGAGTGAGGGTGGGTGACATAATCTTGGAGAGGTCCTTAAAGAATAGACTTAGGATAACGAAAGAGTAGCTGAAAACGTACAACATGAGGCGTCGAATATGCGTTGAGTTAAATGGAGTAGTCGGTTTAGGATTGCCGAGGTGAAGTTACCTTCCCATACGTAAGCTGGAACTTCAGTGAATAGGTAAGCGTCGAGAGATGTGAGCGTCGAAGTATGTAAGTGTCGAGAGATGTGAGCGTCGAAGCATGTAAGTGTTGAGAGATGTGAGCGTCGAAGCATGTAAGTGTCGAGAGATGTGTGCGTCGAAGTATGTAAGTGTCGAAAGATTGAGTGTTTGCGTCGAAGTATGTAAGTGTCGAGAGATGTGTGTGTCGACTTATACACATGAGTCGAAGGAGTGTACGTAGAAGTACAAGAGTGCGTTGGACTAAGTATAGGTATCGAATTGTACTTGTCGAAGTGAGGCGTATGTGTGCCAATGCGTAAGTATCGAATATAGGTGACGAAGCGTAAGGGATGATGCATAGGAGACGAAGGGTAAGGGAGTGTAAACCGAGGTGATCGGTGAGTTGAGGGCGACAGTCCTAGTGCTGTAGGCCGTTATGGGGACGTCGGCCTTAGTGCCGTAATGACGTATGAGAGTTGTTTTGGCCGTAGGGCTACGAGTAGAGAATTAATTAAACGTTGAAGTCCCTGAAGGGCATTGAATAGATGAAAATGGTGAAAGCAGAGGACTTCGGTCCTAGAGGTGAGCAGAGGACTTGGGTCCTAGTATGAATAAAAGGCTGCGGTCTAATTGGTGAGTGAGTGAAATGGTGTTATGATTTAATTGAATAATGTATATGTTGTGTGTTATGCATTGTTCATGGCGTCGCATAAATCATAAGCATAAGGTGATAGCGAAGACTTGGTCTTGGACTTGATCCCTAAGGTGATAGCGAGAGGACTTGGTCCTAAGGACTTGGTCCGAAGGTGATAGCGAAGACTTGGTCTTAATGGATCCATCATGCATATACCACAGAAGTATGGAGTGCATCATTCATATAACTCATGCACTAAACAATCGTGTTATTTGTGTGTTGTGCCGAGGTGTTTATATGTGTTTGCTTAGCATGATACTTGTCATAAACCTTATTATATGTGCATAGAGACTCACCCTAGCTTGCTTTGATGTTGCTCTCATGTGGCGACTTGCGGTATCCACGAGTAGAGTCGAGTTCTCACTCGAGTCGTTGGCGTCGTCATTTTGCTCTGGTAGTGTAACATCAGGCCGCAGTAGTGTAGTGTAGTGGTCTGTATGTAGGTTATGTTGTGTTATAAACCTATGCCTTTTGAACTTGTATTATTTTGATTATGTTGTAATTGATAACTTATTACTTGTTGAGCTCGGTTCCTTCTTGGCCGAGGTACTGTATGCGCAAATGTAACTTGTTGTGTTTGATTGTTTTGCTTGGTTAAGTCCTTGTAGAAAAATGTAGCACTCCTTGAGTGGTTTTTGAAAACTCTGATTTAATTGCTAAGTAGTATTAGAATTTAAGGGGGTGTTACAATAGTGGTATCAGAGCAAAAGTCCGGTCTTGTCCGACCAAGTGTTGAGTCTTGAGTTCCCAAAATTTCGAGTTTATGGCTCGTTCTAAGTAGACTTGTTTATGTGTTTAGTGTAATGGCTGGAAGAGCTGGGAGGCATGATGCTGCGTTAACTGCTGCTTTGGAAGCGATGGCTGCTGCTATAGGGAATCAGCCTCGTGACGTGAGGATCTTTGGAGCGAGGAGGTTGGCTACGTTTGAGAGGAGAATCCTCCTACTTTCAAAGGAGGTATGATCTGACGGACTATGGCACAGTTAAAGGAAATAGAAAGGATCTTTCGAGTGATGGAGTGTTATTGCGCAAAAAAGGTGAGATTTGGAACTCACATGCTAGCCGAGGAGGCGGATGGTAGTGGCTTGAAAATCTTCAAAGGTTGGAGATTCTTTGAAGAAGAAATCACACAGGATATTTTCAAAGGAGTTCTGATGAAGTACTATCACGAGGATGTCAAGGAAAGAAAGAAATGCGTTGTCGAGAAGTAAGCAAATAGATAATTTATAAATGTGTTGTCATTACAAGCCGAGGGGCGAAGCTAAAGCGCTCTCCCCAAAAGGAGATGATTCAAATCTGAAACATTACAAACAAAGGGTGAGCCAAAACGCCCACTGAAAAGAAATCGTTGCAAAGCGAGGTGCCCCTAGGCAGCCCGCTCAAACAAAGTTGTCTTCAAGCGACCTACTCACGTCCTTCCGAAATAATCTCTTCTGGGATGTCATTGCCTTCCGCATCCTGGTCGGCAGGCCTGAAGATCTGCCTTCCTGCAACATCTGTCCTAGCCTCATAGTTGTAGCTCAAGTATTGACGATCAATCGCGAGTCGGGGGTAGAGGATCCCAATCTATTCGGGCGTTATCAAGCGTGGCGACCAAACTTAACGGCCGAGTAATGACTTCTTTATTCTCCTGCTTCATACGGTCGCATTCACTTTCAAGCCTCGTAAATTTCCGTCTGAGAAGCCAAAAGATCCTCCTCCAGCTTGGCCACACGGGAGTTCAAAGCCTTAACCTCATTGGCAATCTTCACTTTGGCAAGCAGAGCGTCATCCCTTTCTTTCTTAACTTGATCTAGAAGCACACACTTAGCTTGGTAGGATTTTCTGGCTTTATCCAATTTTGAGAGAGCGTCGTCCCGCTCCTCCCGAAGCACTAAATAAATAAAAAAAAGAGGTCGCAAGAGCAGTTCAAATATTGAATCAAAGGTTAAAAACCGAAAAATTTATGAACCAAGAGTGTTACCTGCAACATGGCCTTCCCCCTCTTCAGACCAGCTGGCAATGAGGTCGGAGGCGACCTTGCAGGTCTTGGCGGCGGCAACCATTTGAGAGCTCAATTCTCCCAAGGATGGGTTATGTTTCTTAGAACGACTCTCTCTTTGCTTCTTGGAAGGGTTTAGACCGCCCCGAGTGGCCCTTGTTGGTCTCTCATGAGTCCGTTTCTGAGCAGAGTCGTTCACCTGTTCACCATGACCTCCACGGGAGGAGCTCCCCACCAAAGTTTGGAGCGCCTTAACCCTATCTTTGGGTATGACAGCTTGCTGACTTGCTTCCTCCTCTTCGTCACATATCTTGCTCAACCTTCGAAAGTCTTTAGCTGCCATGGAATCTGCAAAACAACAAATAAGGAAGACGGCTAATAAAAACTAAACAAGAAGGAAGAGCTAAAAGGGAGCATAGGGGGGCGGCCAAGAAGATGGCCATACCAAGGGCGATCTGAACTTCGGCCTCGGTAGATGCCTGCACTAACTTGTTAATAATCAGGAGGGGGACTTTGCCAGTACATTGGGATACCATATATTGTAATATTCGAATAGTCTCTTGATCAGTCTTGTCCAAAGACATAACATCCTGACGATAATCAATCGCCCGCTTCCGATAATGACGTTTAGACCAACATACCGCAATCTTAAAACCGGAAACTTGACCCGCACCGTCAAGGGCGGCAATAGATCGTTTAGCGTCTCCACATACAGGGACAACCCACATGTAAGCCCCTTTCCAAGGTCTCATTGAATCAGCATAAGAGCGGAAAAACTTGTAATCACGGTGAGACTTCAAACTCACATGTTCCCACCGTCCCTTGCCTGTACCATTTCCCCCCTATGGCTAACTTCAAAGATTGCGAAAAATAAACGCAAAGAGCATGGACGCCCGGTGCCTTCATTAGAATCTCAAAGGACTTCACGAGCGCCCAAGCATTGGGGTCTTTGTTGCGGTCGCGACGAACAAGTAGCGAAGAACGCTCCTTTGAAAGCGATGAGCGGAGGACGAATCCTCATCTTGCGCAACACCACGTCGTACATCATGAACTTCACTCTTAAGGGGACAATGGCTACAGAATCTTCAGGGTCAACTCCCTCAACCCTCCAAACTTTACCATTAACACCCGCATAGTTGGCACTCAACTCACCATAGTCATCCTCTGGGGCATAACGGGAACGCTTACCTCGAAGTTCTTCTGATATCCAAGAAATGTCGTGACCAAGTTTGGGAGCGTCGTGAGAGCTCATTAAACTCGAAATCCCATCCACCACCATACCCGGACCAGCGCTCGGTCGAGTACCCAAACCCCCAAATGGGCGCCCAGAGGAGGCCCCATACTCAACAACACTTTGTTGACCAATCTGAGAATGGTATGGTCCGGAGATGGGAGAAAGGTGAAGAGGAGAAATCAAACTAGACACTTCCGGCTCACGAAACAAGTAATCCCCGAAGCTTGAGTGGTTAGAAGAAGGCAGGTCGGGCGAGCCAACCGAATGACCAGATCGTGTCCGGCTAACACGTTCATAGTTAGGGCGAGTAGCCACTTCAGCAATACTAAAACGGCGCCCAGGATGTCTGGCAAAATCCTCTGAGTATTCACCCATCACAGGGGGAACGGTTGACAACTCCGAAGAAGAAACTAGAATGCTTTCAAGGCGCTCGAGGAGGTCGATGTCTGATGCAGCAGTGCGCGTCATAACATGTTAGAAACGCAAGGAGGGCCGCACGAGTCGGTCGAGTTAAACTCCTCCCGGAGGAAAGGAGGGGGGCAACGATTTGCCCATACCTGACACCCCCTCCCCGCCGGCAAGAAAACATGAACAAAAGGAAAGGAAAACTAAGTATGGAAGTAGACCATACCTGGTGAGAAGAAGTCGGAACGGAAAAAACGAAAAGAGCGTAGCACCACGAATAACTTGGCCACCCGAAGAAACTTGACCACCCTCCAGAGCAATTGTTAAAGAAAAAATGTGTAAAGATGAAAAATGGGTGCAAAGGTAAAGAGCAGGGTGAGGCCTTTATATAGTGAATTTCTAGACCGTGTTCGAGGGAAAATGGAACAGCACGTTCCACCGTTAGGCCTTTACAACACGATGCTGGTTTCAGCATGCGTGCAAAATCGATGCAGTCCCCATTTGTCAAACACCGCGGTGTTAAACCTCGACATCTGAAGAAATTTGGCTCTAAAAAAGAAGTCGACTCAAACGTCACCTCAATCGCGCCCAAGAGGGGCGCGATCGCGATTCTTGACCGTTCTCAAAAATGAAAGATTCTATGTCTCAAAGAACACTCTCTCAAAAGTGCAAGCCTAGTGGGGCGACCAAAACTCTCCCGAGGACCAAGGTGGCCAAAAGCAAAAGGAGTGGTCAAAGAGCATTTTTACTTTGGACAAGACCATAGTCTTGGTCAAGAGAAAGAAAAAGAAACACATCCTTAGGAAGGACAAGCTAGTGGGGCGACCAAGAGAAGGTGATGATCATAAAGGTTGTCTAAAAAGCACGTTCCTTGAAGGCATCAACACATGGGGTGACCAAAGAAAAGAGCATGGTCAAAAGCAAAGGGTGTGGTCAAAAATCAACACATGGAGGACCAAGAAGAGAACATGGTCAAAAAGAAACAATTCACCTCAAGAATTAAGTTTGGGACGACCCAAATTTTTAAAGGAAGGGGCGGCCCAAAATTTCAAAGGAAGGGGCGACCCAAAATTTTTAGGGAGGCGGCGGCCACATTACTGAGCTAGGCGCGACCCAAATTTTTAAGGTAGGGCGACCCAAATTTTTGAAGGAGGCGCCCGGCCACATTACCAAGCTAGAGGCGACCCAAATTTTTAAGGTAGGCGACCCAAATTTTTGATGGAAGGCGTCGGCCACATTACCAAGCATGGGCGCTCAAAACAAGGCATGGGCGCCCAAACCATGACTACTTGGAGGATCAAAAGTTGGGAGCACCCGCAATTCTTACTTGGAATAGTCAAAAAGAGTGGTCAAGACAAATCCTCTCAAGAGCCAGACATAAAGGGCGACTTTCTTTTTAAGAGGAAGAACGCCCGGACAGATTTTGAAGCTAGGGGCGCCCAGCCAGCTTACAAGCCAGGGGCGCCCAGAAATTCATTTACATGGCCAAAGAATGGCATGGTCAAAGCATTACATGAAGTACCGTATAGTTCAAGCCTCGCGCGCCTTACGGTCAAGCTTGGCTTGGAGGCAAGCGATACGGGCCCGGACCTGAGCGCGAGCCCATCCGACAATAAGGCGGACTTGGCCCAAACCACGGGTGGTGGTCGATCTGATCCACCTCACGTTGGATGGTCGGGATCCTTTGCACACTCCGTCAGCGAGCGAGGATCGTGTCACGGAAGATCCAACGGCGTGGCCACTCGGTGAAACGATTTATTAGTAAGTCGGACAGCGACAAGGTAATTAATTCTTACCCAATTTCTGATTCACGCTTTACGCTCACCCCAATGACTTGGGCGTCGGAGTGCAATTGCAGGTACACCACCAGCTCGGGCAGAAGAAGACGCTCGACCACCAAGGCGTCTCACCTGCTCACTACTTGAAGGTCTACGACAGATCAATTCATATTGCCCAACTTTCATATTTTAATTTTTTCTCTTTGAAGTATTGGGTTTGAAAGCTGTGTAGTTTACTTGGTTAGTAGTAAGTAATAACGATAGTTGTCCAGCATCTGCCAATATATTATCAGATTGTCTATTATGTGCATACCCACGCACACTATTTTAACAGAACTGAGTGGAGATTCTTTGGTATATAGGAGATTCTTTGCAAATTGTCCTGCAGGGACTCATATACAAGTTTAAATACAAAATCAAAACTATGAATGTATAAGTTTTAAGTAATGCACCAGTACACCTAAAACTTAATGTTTTTAACTACTACATTACATTCTAAATTCTTTTGCAGTAGTTAAAAGAAATTAGTGCCATCAATGTATTAGTACACTGCACTACTTTGTTAATAAACCCCAAGCTTAAAAGAATGAGAACTAGCTAAGCTAGATATTCTAGACAAACTGTTACCTTGTTATTCTCAGCCTGATATTGAAGTAAGAGTAGTTCAGATGTCAATGTGGATAGGATATAGCAATTCTATTGTGGCTTCCTTGGAAAATAAGAGCCGGTTGTTCTGTTATGCAGAGTTTTTAGTAGTGCCTCATTTGGAGTTCAGAACAAGCACAAGGGGTCATAATGTACAAGCAGAGGCGGATCTTAGTGGGAGCCGGGGTGCTACGATGCACTCACTCCTCCCATAAAGTTAATATATAAATATACTCAAAGTTAGAATATATAGAACCAAATGAAGACTAAACAATAAAAGTATTAGTAGCTGAGAGGCTAAGAGCATTATTGGCGTATTGAGTGTCCCCAGTTCAATTCTTGTGATGACCGCATCTCTTTTTTGCAGTTATTTGTATATTTTTCTCAAAAATTAATATAAAAAATTGCATAAAGCAAGATTTGAACTAATGACATTAAAATTGACATATATAACTTTGACCACTAAACCAAACAAACTATTATGAATACATAGTTAATTTTTATTTATATATTTGTTACTATTTTGGCCCCTTCTAATTTTTTGGTCAAGATCCGCCACTGTGTACAAGAAAAGTGGTTCAAACTTCTAGCATGCCCTTGATTAATTAATGGGAAATATAAACATAGATTTTGGTGTTGGTGTTATCCAGACAAATGAGCATGAAGAAAATTAATGGGATTGTTCATATCTGTTTTACCTTATTTTTTAAACCATGAAACAAAATTGACAGCAAAAACAAAACTATGAAAGAATGGCATATACTTAATAAATACTAGTACCATATTAAGTTTTATGAAATGTATTTCTTTTCCTCAGTTTTAAAGGTTCATCGCTCCATGTCTTTACCAATTAAGTTGTTTATCATTGCTTCCAGGAACAATGTTGACGTTGATCCTCGTTGGTGCTGCACATACCCTGTTTATCCCTCGGATCTTCTATTGGTTGAAATTGGGGAAGCTTTTATCAGGAAACAAATTAAAGGTGTGCCCAATTTCTCTGTTTTTCCTTTCTCTGTTATGAGCATCTTTTTGGATAGGTGTTGCAAAAGTCTGTTAGGTGCGAGAAGGAATCTAATAGAAATAAAGAGTATAACATGATCTCATATACTAAATTATAAGTTTTTGGATTTATCAGTATATATTGTTTATTAATTAAGTCTGAATGGAAATCTGTTTATTAATTAGGAATATAGAATGGTTATGGAATGGTCCCGTGTTGTTGATAAGCTGGGAAAGTATAAAATTTGTCTTCACATTTCATTGAATTCTAGAATTGTTTGGTTTCTAAACTTTGGCATGATTTTAGCAATGTACATGTACATAGGAAAGTGTTTGTGTTAGTAGATTTTTCTTCACATTTCACTTTGTCTTCACTTTCCTTCTTGGCCATTGCTAATAGCTTTATGCTTGTACTCAACTTTGTTGGTGCTCTGTAAAATCGGTATTTGGTATTGGTTCTTTGAAATTATCGATTCTAATCGGTAACTAAATTGAAACTTGTAGGTATTTGAAAACCCACGGGCATACACGAACAAGAACTTACTTGATTAGCCGACTATGGGCGGAATTCTACTTGAATCTTCATACGAGCAACATGATACATTATATTCTAACTAGTTTAACTTGTGTTTTAGTAATATTTTGTTGGATATGATCATACGAGCAACATTATATTACGACTAGTTTTACATTATATTTTGTTTACTTGAAGCTTCATACAGAGCAACATTATATTTTGAATTTGGTAAACTAGGACTAAAGTGTGTTATGGTGGATATCAATATATTTTGAACAAAACATTGTTGCTCTTTTAGTTTCTAAATGTAAGATACTAATTTTAATGTTGTTCGAAGTATTTGATATATAATGCGTTGATGTCTGAAATGATTGGTATAACAGGTTCTAATAAATAAATAAGTTTACTGATGCGAATTAAAAATATAAAAAAAACCAAAAAAAAAACAAGGAATTTAGCATCGGTTATGTAAGATGACCGTTGCTAAAAGTCACCAAAAATAGACCTTTAGCATCGGTTATGTAAGATGACTGTTGCTAAAAGTCACCAAAAATGGACCTTTAGCATCGGTTATGTATTGATGATCGTTGCTAAAAGTCACCAAAAATGGACTTTTAGCATCGGTTATTAAGGATGACCGTTGCTAAAAGTCACCAAGATAGACTTTTAGCATCGGTTATTAAGGATGACCGTTGCTAAAAGTCACCAAGATGGACCTTTAGCATCGGTTATTTAAATAACCGATACTAATAGTATGTTTTCAAGACATAAAAAACACCAAAAAAACGTCATTTAGCATCGGTTTTTTGAAAATCCAATGCTAAAAGTCACATTTAGCATCGGTTATTTAACCGATACTAAATATCAGACATTTAGTATGGGTCGAATTAGCATCGACAGATAACCGATGCTAAATAAGCAAAATAACCGATGCTAAATGTCTTTTCTGCACTAGTGTTCTTTCCTTATAAATGGAATTGATTCACTGATTGAGCTTTTCTTGTTAACAGTAGTGCTTGCCTGTGATAACCCTCATTTATGATGGTAATTACTTGCTTTCTAAGCTTGTTTTTAAGTGAATTTATTAGCATGTTGTGTGAATTAGTTTGTAAATAAGTGTTTAGGATAGAGTTGATGGTGCAAGAATGAATTGGTTTGAATTGGGCATATTTATGCCCTTTGTGCTTTTAATTGTGTTTTGTTTAAGTGTTGAAAACAGCAGTGCGTCTTGTGATAGCAAAAATGCGCTAGATGAGAGAGAAAACTCAAAGGAATGCGGAAAACACGGAAATTGAGGCAAGGACAGCTGTCAGAGCTGGATGGCACAGAAAGATATGATCTCATGTGGATTTCTCACTATTGCCCTTTAACCTAGGACGCATTTCCCAAAGAAGATATTTTTCTAGGGTTTCGTGCAAGGAGACACTATATAAGCCAGCCTCTATTCCTCATTTAAAGAGACCTACCGTCAAGAGGAAGTTTAGAGATAGCTCCTCATAGCGTGCTTAGCTCACCTTTACCTTACCAAATTGATACAGTGTTGAGACTATTGCGGTAGCAACACTGGAATTACATTTCTCGTGGTGGATTTCTACTTAGAAGAGCTGGACCAGATCTCCATTGTCACCTTTGGAGCTCCTTCACTGTTCTCTCTTTATAGTATCATTTCTTACCTTGAAATTTGTAATATGACTTCTACTCTTTTGTTTAAGTTATTTTCCATGTTTTGTAAGCTTAATATGAGGTAAATACTCATAGTTGAGATGCTGGATCTGATGTAGCTAGATTTATTATGGGACTAATGTTGTGCATTTTACCTTGTGTGTGATAATATTTCCATTTTAGAGTAGGATTGACCGTCTATTCTAAATAGCATTTATAAATTCAGAGATGGTTTGTAAATTAATCTCATAAGGTAATATGGGTAGTGGACATTTACGAGAGATCTTTATGTTCCTTGCTTAACCCTAGAGATAGGAGAGCATAACCCATAAGGTGAACACTGCCGGTGCTCAAGCAACCTAGGAGGTACTTCTTTAGGGTTTAGAGATAAATTCTTGCAAGGAAACCTAGTGTGAAGTATTCGAGAGAATAACGTCTTATTGCTGCAGCACCTAATGCTGCAGCATTGAACATACACTTAATTGCATATTAATGAAGCTACTGAAGTGAAATGCATCTCAGCTTGTTTTCATCACTGATTTCCATTACCCTCTTACTTTTCAATACTGTTTATGTTACCCAAAACTTGTGTGTCATTTACCTTCCTCATTAAATTGTTAATCAAATTAAACTCTCAAAGTTAAGCTTAATTCCTCGTGGGAACAATCTCACTTATCCTTTATACTTGTTTAGACAGTGTATACTTGCACTATTGTTTACCCACAACAACAGCGCTCAAGACTTCTTCTGTAATTGCAAGTACAAATATAAGGTTTCGCCTGGCAGTGGTTTGGTCATGATCGGCGGATTCGACAAAGCTTATTTCAGGTCGTCCAATGCTCGCTGGCATTGCTCGGTCCACTCGAATTCCACCTCTTTTTTAACAGCTTGAACAAGGGGAGTGACTTGCAAGCCGATTTGGGTATGAACCTTGACAGGGCAGCGACCATGCCGTTCAACCGTTCACTACAAGAAATTTGCGATTTACAGTTTCAGGAATCATGCGGTAATAACAAAAAGCGCGGGAAAAAATGTCATTCTGCGCAGATTTTTCCGCGGGTTATCCGCCCGATAAAAGCGTCGTATGTAATGTTCTGGCGGCTTTTCGCGTGTAATTTCGTGAAACATCCGCCCGATAATTGCTGGCGGAAAAGCCACCGATAAAGACACGAAATTCCGCCGGAAATTTAAAAATAAAAAAAAACCGCCGGTAATGTAAAAACAACCGCCGGTAATGTAAAAAATCTGCAGGTAATTAAAAAAAATCCGCAGGTAATTTAAAAAAATCCACTGGTAATTTAAAAAAACCGTCGGTAAACACTTAATTTCCGCCAGTAATTAATTTTTTTTAAAAATATAAACTAAAAAATAAAAATCCGCTGGTAATAACAAATTTTTCGCTGGTAATTTGTTTTATTTTTTAAAAAAAAAAAATCGTTTTTGAATTTTAAATTTTTTTTAATAAAAATCCGCCGGTAATTTATTTTATTTATTTAAAAAAAATCGTTTTAGAATTTTTAATTTTTTTTTAATATTTTTAAAATTGAAAAATCGTTTTACTTAAATAATTTAATTTATTTTTATTTCAACAAAAAAATTATTTTCGAATTAGTTTTTTTAATTTTTTTTAAATTATTCGAATTATTTATTTATTAAGAAGTAAAAAAATGTAGTAGAATATGAATGAATAAGAATGAAGGAGAGTATGAGAAGTAAGAATATAGGAGAGAATGAGAATGAAGATGAAGAAGTGTAGAAAAAATATGAATGAATGAGAAGGAAGAAGAAAGAGGAAATGTAGAAGAGAGATATTTAGGGAAATTTATGGAGATTGAAGAGTATGAGAAAGAAGAAGAGTATGAGAAGTAAGAATATAGGAGAGAATGAGAATGAAAATGAAAAACTGTAGAAGAAATATGAATGAATGAGAAGAAAGAAGAAAGAGGAAATGTAGAAGAGAGATATTTAGGAAAATTTATGGAGATTGAAGAGTATGAGAAAGAAGAAGAGTATGAGAAGTAAGAATATAGGAGAGAATGAGAATGTAAGTCGTTGAGCGTAGCGGCTTACAAACTTAGCGAATGCCATCGAATGGCCCAACCGAGCGACATCGAATGGCAAAATGTGAGTCGCTGAGCGTAGCGGCCTACGAACTTAACGGGGGCCATCGAATGACAAAACGAAAGCCGCTGAGCGTTGCGGCCTGCAAATAATAAACGATCGCTTAGTTAAAGCGCGCGTGTGCAAATTTATGTTAAGTGAGCATGCAAACGATGATGAGCGACAAAAAGAGTGACTTGCATTCAAAATTAAAACAGAGCATAAGTGTTGGGATTACAAAACTAGGACGCAAAGGTCGTAACCAGGGCGCCCTAAGTATCAACCGCTCGCAGGCGGGCAAATTGTTCAAAACAAAAAATAAGACAAGTTTAAAGGTGCTCAGGAAGAGGGACCAGCACGCAGAATCACATCCCGTTCATGGACGACCTTCCCTTTCTCGACCTTCTTGGGACGTACAATATCTTGGTCAACCACGCAATGGGCGCTGTTTACCACGGCTTCATTGATCAAAAGCTCAGGATGGGCAAGTTTGATTTGGCTGACAGCGTTCTCAAATTGATATTGGGCCGCCCCCAAAGCCTTGGCGACCGCCTCTTTAAAGCGAGCTTTATACTTGTCTTTCTCCTGTTCAACAACTGCCAAGTCGGCTTTCAGGGAGGTGACCTGACCAAAAAGCTCTTTGTTCTTGTTGTTCAGACGGTCTACCTCTTTCCGCGGCGCGACCTTCTCGGCTCTGCGGTGTCCGCTTGCTTTGCTTGGCTCGGTTCGGCGATCAACTGCAGCCGTCAACTGAGTTTCGGTTTCCTGAAGTTTTTGCTTGTTGGTCGCGATCAGCTGGACCTTTGGCTCGACCTCCTCCAACCTCTTGAGCAGCCGATCCCGGTCTTCTCTCATCTCTGTCAAGTTAGACAAGGCAGATTGTAGTTTAAAATTTTTATCTGACAAGTCGTCTTCAAGATATGAAACCACTATGACGAGTCGCCTACACATCGTAGATCGGTTTCTTCTTCACAGTACTTCTTGAGCAATGGACCAGCGCCCTCATTGCTTCAGCCATCACCTCGAAAGGCTCTTCCTTGAAGCGAGCACAGTCTTGGTCCCCCAAGCCAAGTAAGTCAATTTTGGGCGACCGACTCACATGGCCTCTGCTCTTGTGTTTCTTCCTCTCTCGAAAAGAATTAAGTAAATCAGCAGGCGCCTCTTTTTGCCAATCTTTTCTTGGACAAGTGGGCTATTGTGTGGAATATTCTGATCGACAGAAGCCACCCGGTCGACCACGTCAATCTGCGACCCATCAGCAGCGATCTCCGGTTGAGAGGCGCCTCCCTCAACGTTCACAACAGGAATCCCATGTGGGGGAGAGTCGTCCCTTTCTCGGTAGCCCAGCGCAAAAAGAAGTCGAAATCTTGAACACACGCCATGGCAGCATTGCGAAAACAAAGGAGAGATCGATAACAAGTGGTATAACGAGTTAAACAAAGAAAGCGACTAAGAGAGAATTCGGCCACCCACCAAGGGCGGCCTTAACGGCATGACTTCCTCTGGCATCCACTATCTTGTTAATTTTTATACGACCTCCAGGAACGTGGGATGCAATTCTTCTAAGCCTGTGGATCGTTCCAATATCCACGGCGGCAAGCTCCATCTCTTTGAAAGCATATTCACCAGGTTTCTTCAGGAAATGGTCGTAGAACCACAAGGTCGGCAAAAGAGGCATCCATGCGCTATTATCCTTGGCCATCTGAGCTACCCCTCAAAGCGCCTCACTTGTATATGGGACGACCAAAAAGAAATCATTTTTCCACCCAGTTAGCAAATACTCCATGTAGGGCTTGAAGAAATTGTATGCGAGCGCCCTTCGTTCCTGGCTCGTATAGGTAGCTCATCTCGAATAAAGTGAAAATAACCTCATGGAGACAGGCCGCCCAGTGATGTCAAGACGTCCTCATAACCTTGCAGGAACGCCCAGACATTCGGGTTCAGTTGAGAAGGTGCGACCTTAAGGTATCTCAAGACTTGTCTTTGAAATCTGGTGAAAGGTGGGACGATCCCCATGCGCTCGAACACAATACGATACATGGTGAATTTGAGCATCTCGGTCCATGTGGAAATGTCCTCATTCTTCTCCATGCCCTCGACCCTCCAACCATTGACATAAAATTGGGCGGTCAGGATTGCTTCATCTGGGGTGCGGCGGCGTACCCTACTTCGATGGCTCCGAAGGGTAGTGGAGACCCATGACATGTCCTTCTCGGTCGCTTCTCCAGGATCGGCTTGGGCCGCTGCTTTGGCCGCGTCTTGGGCCACGCCTCGTTGATCACCGCCGGTCGCTAGAGTCTCTTCTGCTGTGACCCGATCATGCTCCTCAGCGACCTGGCTATCGTTCATATGGGTTTCGCGGAGCATTGACGAGCCCGTCGAGTGTGGTTCATCCAAAACAGCGAAGTTTCCTCCCTTTCATTTTGGGCGGTCGATCGGAACTACGGAAGATGTCGATCTATGGTTGCGAGAGGATTTAGAAGACTCCTCGGTGGAAGTCGAAGGCAGCCAGGGCGGCGCGAAAGATGGTTGCGCCATGCTATGAGCTAATGAGGCAGGTGGGCTACGGAGATCGGCGTAGTGCATTTCGTCGCGCCAGTTAAACCTATAGAGGGAAGTGGTCGAGTCGAACACATACATTAGAAGAGCGACTTGGTCTTCTCGGACGACACCCACTCCACGGTGAAACTTTAAAAAGAAGCAAATAAAGATAAAAAGCGGTCGTGTTTACGAAGGGCGGTGGATGAATCCGCTCAAGGACACGGGCGGATCGGACTTAAAGCGGCGAGCAAAGAAAGCGGCGAGCGAGCGAGAGATTAAGTTTTGAGAGAAAAGTGTGGGTGAGAGAAGAGTGAATAAGACTCTCCTTCGCCACCTTATATAATGGGCGGTTGTCGCCGGGCCCCAGCGAAGAGGCGCAACTCTCCACCTACCATCATTACTTAGTGCGAAATAAGGCGAACCGCGCGCTTTAAGAGCTCCAAGAGTTGCCTCGAAAAGCGTGAACATCAAATCACTTGTCGGTTCAACATTTATGGCATAATTACTTCTAAAATGGTCACAACGGTAGTGGGAAAAGTCCGATTGCCTAGTAGCCCCAGTACTATAGGGAAGGCCTATTCTTCGTATAGGCAAAGCCTCACTATCTTATCTCTCGCCTGGGACAATAACTGACGATAGATAGCGACCACACAGGGGGCAGCAACCCCAAGATAGGTTTTGGTCCCGAGCGACCCAGCGCCTAAAATTCAAACCAACCAAGACTTGGTGCAGCAACGACCGGACGCCCCAAAGATAATGGCCTATCCAAAGGCAATCCGGTCGCTAACAGCATTACTCGAAGCGAACAAATCAAGCCTTAGCCCGCTGCTTTGGCGTTCCGAACTTGGGGGCAAGCTGATGCAGGTGGACTCGAGGCCCAATACAATGCAATAGGCCCAATATGGGCCAATACTGTAGCTATAAATGCGGCACGAATCCCGAGAATTAGGTACGTCATTCTCACTTGTGGTCCTGTTTGCTATTCACTGCTGACTAGGGCGTCGGCGTGTCTTTGCAGGTACCACCCGCGTGCGGCCAAGATTCAAGGACCTCGGTACAACAAGCGACCGAGCCGAAAGACTACATCAGCACTACCTCTATTGGTCAGGTATGATCATATCTTATGATTAATTTTAAGCCTTAAGCAAAAAGGGGACAATTTTGTCTTCATCCCTTCATGTGAATTTTTATGAATGTTCACTATGGCTCTGTTCGGCAAAAAGTAGCGGATAGCACATAAGCTAGCTTATAGCGGATGAGGTAGCTGATAGCGAATGAAGTAGCGGATTGAATTTAAAGTGTTTGGTAAAATTAGTGGTTGGAGTAGCTTATAAATATAAAATTACATAAATAAACATATGTGATTAATGCTTAAAAAGGAGAGAGAAATTCATTTAATGGAGGATAAATGAGTAATTTAATTAAAGTAGTGAGGGTAAAACTGAGAGAGAAAATGAAATGCTATAAGCTCAAACGCTACTTGAAGTAGCGTTTCAAAAAACGCTATAAGCTACTGAAAAACGCTAAAAGCTGATATTGCCAAATACCTACAACTAGCAAATCCGCTATAAGCTAGTGAATCAATTTTGCCAAACAGAGCCTATAAATGGAGAATTTGGTCCCTCTTCCTTCATTAGTACACCCTCAAATTTCATTTCTCCATCTCCAAACCCTTATTTCTTGGACAGTGTGTATGAACACAGATAGAGAATTTGTGCGAACTAAGATGGAAAAACCAGTGTTATTAAACCCGGACCGACCCGGTCGGTCAGACCGGTCGGACCGCGAAACAGTGATGTGATCGGTTCGAGTTGCTAATGGACCGACTATGTTTGGACCGGTGTGACCGTATCAACCCGCGGATTTTGGGCCTCGACCGGTGGGTTGTGTGACCCGCCTCGGGTTCTTTGATTTGCTTTTTTGTTTTATTATAAAGAAAGAAGAAAACACATTTCTTCACGAGAAAAAAACGAAGCGGCCGGTGAAGCCCAATCTCTCTCGTTCCCAAATCGAAGCTCTCCACCACTTGTTCCCAGCGCCCTCACCGTCCTCTTTGCACTTGTTCATCATCCTCTCACTTAGCGAGTAAGACCCATTTCTCACTTGGATAAGTTTTCTTTCTCTTTAATCTTTAAGTTGTTATAATCTAGTATCCATTCATCTTTAAGCGTTGTTTAGAAGCATTGTTTTGATTTCATTCATCGTTAATTTCGGTTTAGAAGCATTGTTTTGATTCATCTTTAAGTATTTTGAATATTTCAATTTTAAGTTAGGTTTAATGTTGAAGTTGTTTGATGTTGGTGATGAAGTTACTAATATGAATGAAGAATGATATTTAGTTCTTGAAGTTGATTGTTATTTTGTGTTTTCAATTTTTAGTTTTCACTCTATAATAATTTGATGAATGCTCTTATTTTTTCTTAGAGATGTCAACTCCTCCTTCAAATCCATCACAAGAAGCATCATGTCAACATCCAACTGAACTAGAAAGATGTGTTAGGGTAAAATAGATCCAGCTTGGGGACATTGTAAACAAATAGTTGATGAGTAAGGAAAAAAGCATTGTTATGTCTCCATTGTAACAAATCTTACAAAGGAGGTGGAATCAATAAGTTTAAGAGTCATTTGGCTGGAGAAGGAGGGCAAGTGGAGAAATGGAAGAAGGTGTCTGCAGATGAATCTTTCAAATGAAACAACACATTGAAGAAGGCAGAAAAAACAACAAAAGAAAGACTCCAGAAGGAACTCATGCTTCTAGTTGTCCAATTGATCAAGACTCGACGAGGATGATACTTCATCAATACCAATGGCGGTGCCTTTATTTACAACTCAACAAGGAAATGTTGCTGGTTGTATAGGTACTTATTTTATGCCTAGAACAACTCCTGGTTCCCAACCTACTTTGAAAAGTGTATTGATGTTGCGTTCGTGTGGTATTCGCAAATATAGTGCAAGTATACACGTCGTACAAGTAATAAAGTGGATATAAGTAAGAGATCGTTCCCACGAGGATTGGTTTACTTTCAAAGTTCACGTCTCAAAACACAAGAGAATCAAGTAACAAATCGACACTATAAGTTGGTGTTAATACTAGAAACGTAAATAAAGCAAGTGAATAAGTGTTTGTTGTGAATATGGATGAGAATGAGAATGAGTTGGATTGCTGCATGCAAGTAAATCCCTTCTAGTCAGACGTTATAACGTTTACACGTTATTACGTACAAATGCAATTCTGTATAGACGTTATAACGTTTGAACATTGTTGCAAAAGAGCTGTGCTTTTCAGTCACAAAACGTCAGAGCTTCAAGTATAAGAGGTCATATGTCTAGGTTCTAAATAGGCCCACTCCTGTATTTTAAGTACCCACAGCAATGTCCTATGAACTATTATCCATTCTATGTCTAGACTTAGATAAAAAATGTCTAAATGTCTTTAGTACACCTTTTCGTTCATATAAATCTTTGAGTTCTTTTCATAGACCATGTCTGTACCTATGAATCTACCTATTTTAAGAGGCCAACCTCAAAACAAGTTTGGAAATATTATCATGCAAAGATTTAAAACATTAAACGTCAATACTTCATAACATTAAACTAGAAATTCATTACAAGCAAAAAAGCAATGAACCCAACTACAAAATGTTTAGCTCATCTTTGAGCATCTTTCTGAGAATGATAAGGAATTGAAATCCAAATACCATACATAAAAGAAAAGAAACTAAGTGAAAAAGATACACCTAAGTAACTCTTGACATATGCGATGTAGAGGCGTTACAACGTCTGAGCCTCACGAGTAGTGAGTTCTGAAGAAAATAAAAGCGGAAGTTCGAGAAAAGTAAAATGAAGAAGTGCGTGTCGAACTTCTTTAAGACACTTTCTCTAAGATGGAGGAGGGTAGATGATGAAGGGATGAACTGGAATGGAGTGGGAGAGTGAGTGTATGGCGTGTCCTTTGAGAGAGAGTTGAGTCTTCATTAAATAGTCAATCTTGCTCACGTCTTTGCGATGTCACTTACCCACCTACCAAGCTGTTTTCTCTTACGTTGACAGCATGCGATTACTACGATCGTCATCCTTGTCGACACATGGGAAAGGAAGATCTTGACTTTTATATCTCGACCATCATTGCTAGCGCGCCAAAGCGAGATATTTCACTCTTACTCTGCTACCTTTATATAGGCGTAGTGAGGGGCGTGGTCACGTTCGGCTCTTTTCTTGCACAAGCACAAGAAACATCAAAAGCTCTCAAAGGCACGAGAGAGGTGCCAAAATGTCTGATTTAGCAATCTATTCCCTAGCTAACTAAGAAACAAGAAACTATCATAAAACTAATTAAACTAACTTTGTATTTGCTAGAGAACTTGCATGATTTATCTTTGAATGAATATAAATAACTCATATAAATATGAGTTATCACACTGAAACTTAAATCATTGCTTGTCCTCAAGCAATCAAGACAATTATAATTAGCAAAATGCATGAAATCAACTACACTAGCGGGTTACATTCTACTCGATTAGCAGTTAAAAATCATTCTCAAGGGTTAATTCTCCACACACTCACGCAGATGCATAAATAAATTCCAGTTCATTCTTGCCCAAAGTGAGTGGTGTTTCTCTACATTAATTCCAACTCTAGCTAGTTTGAAACTACTTTAGCCTATGAAAGAATGGTTCCCAATTGGTGACATAAAACTTCTTTCAAAACAGAGAATAGGCTAACATTTTCACATAAGAGATGAGGGTTAATTTGAAGCATGACAAAGGGTCTTAATTGGGTGCTAGGACTAGATTAGTGCAACTATTTTTCTGACTCACACACAACTGACTGCAACCCCCTCATTAATGAGCAACTCTCTTTTATTTGCTCCACTTTGGAGTTCTGTTTTTTTTTTTCATATTTGGAGTGCCCAGCATTTGTTTCAGGGTATTGCAGTGAACACAAAGCACATGTGGATTTTCCACTTATTTACAACAACACACTCTTTTTGGTCTTTTGGAGTAGACGTTACAACGTCTATAGGTGAAACATTGTAACGTTTGAACACACAACACACACGGCATACGTTATAACGTTACGGTTAGACGTTACAACGTTGCACTCACACTACACCTGCACTAATCATCCTAAAGTCTTTGCACCCAGCCTTTGTATAACCTGATTCACCCCCAAACTTAGCTTCTACTGCTACTCTAGGTTTTTAATCAAGTTTTATTATCACCATAGTTCTCCAAAACTAGCTTCAGCATACAATATTCCCTAGCTAACTAGATTTTTCCTTAAAACAGAGATTGTGTAGGAGCAGCAATCAATTCTATTCATCTAAACATGCATTGGCTACTCACACTTACACATTCATCACTAGATTTAGCCCAAAGAGAATTATTTTCAATACTTAACAGAGTAAGAACAAAAACTGATTTTGCATTTGATTTCATGCTTGCACAAAACAAAAACAAAGATTTAAGACAACAGATTCTCCCCCCCCCACACACTTAAAGTTGAGCAGTGTCCTCACTGCTCAATGGTAAAAACTTTGATTTGCCTTTTCTTTTCTTTTTTTTTAAAGGGGGGTGAAGAACAGAACAATTCAAATAGAACAACAAGAAACAAACTACTAAAATTTCAAAAACTAAAATTAATCTACTGCTAAAAATTAAGGGTGAACTTACTTGTTCAAACTACCAGACCTGAGCCTTCCACTTTGTCTGGTAGGGATTCCTGCTTGTCCTGCCACCTTCTTCTTCTCCTTCTTCTTTTTCTCTTCTCCTGCTTCTGTGGTGGTGGTTGTTGTTGTTGTTTCATCAGATCCTACTATTCCCGAGCTCGCACCAGCAGCACCTGAAGCTTCAGCAATCCTTTTCTTGGCTTCTTCCCACATTTTCATTGCTAATTTAGCAGGATTGACTTGCAGTGCTTCATTGGGGTTCATCTGGGCTTTTTCCACCTCTGGCTCTTGAGACGTTACCACGTCTTTGGATGATCCACCAATGTCAGCAACTTTTTCTTGTGCTTGCTTCAAGAGATGCTCTGCCAACTTCTGAGTAGCCTCTTCCATTGCCTGCTCCTTTACTTTCTCTATTGCAGCTTCACGTTCTTTAATCACTTGCAATTCTGCAAGCTTAGCTGCGGCCTCTTTTTCAGCAGACGTTACAACGTCTGCAGGTCCTTCTTCAGCAATGGCAGGAAGGGCTTCTTCAGAACCACTAGCAGCAATAAAAGCTGCACTAGTAGCAGTGGATGGCTTTCCTGTTGCACTCTCACCTTTTCTCTTTACTGGTAGCTTTTTTCTTTTGTTGTGGGGGTTTCAACTTGCTCTTGCTCTCCACTAACTTGGGTTTCTTTTGTTGCAGCTGCTAACTCTTGCCTTTTCTTCCTTCCAAAAGGATTATGGGTGGGGACACTTTTCACTCTTGTTTTCTTGGGTGGGGACATTAGCTGTGAGTCTGGGTTGCTTCCTACATTGGTTGCCTCAGACGTCGCCACGTCTCCTCCCTGCACTTCTTGGGCTGATAGTTGCTTTTCAGGTTGGGGTGGGGGTGGTTGTGGAATGGGTTTGTCTTGGGCTTTGGATTGTGGAGTTTTGGGATTGTTCTGGTCATGGGTGGAGGGTTCTTGTGGTGAAGGTTGTGGTTGTGTGGCTTGTGGTGATGGTGGTTTAGGGCTAGTTGTTTTGGACTGTTTCTTTGTTGGTTCCTTGACTGTTTGGGTTGTTGGGGATTCACTAATTGTTTTCTCACTTGAACTGCCTTTCTCCTCAGGACTTTCCTCTTCCTCTTCCTCACTGATTATCTCCATGCTTACCTTCCTCGATTCATCTGCATCATTATCACTAATATCATCTAAGTCAGTAGAATTAAATTCTTCCTCACTGCTTACCTTTTTCTGCTTCTTCTTTTCTGGACTCTTTCTTTTTGCTTGGCTCCTTTCTCTTTTGGCCCTTTCCTTCTTCACTGCCCTTAGTTGGATTGTTGACAAGGGCACATCATCTTCATTCTCTTCTTGCATCCATTCAGGTAGCACAGGCTCCTCAATTTCCATCTTTCCTTTTGACACTTGCGCAAATACCTTACGCCATTCAAAGCGATCTTTGACAAATTTGGCCAAGCTATTCTGCTGCTCCATCAGACGTTGCAACGTCTGCGCATCTGCAACAGAAGTTGAAGTTCCTGCAGCTTTTACCCTGGCCTTGAACTTTGTTGAGAAGGGTCCTTGAGGCTGCTCCCTTAGTTCCGAGGCTTCAATCTACTACCCCACCTCCATGCATAGATCGGTAATCAAGTAGGGAAATCTGAGATACCCATCCTTCCTATTCTTCCACTTGTTCAATTCTCTGTTGATCAGCTTGCCAACTTCAATCTTGTCCTTTGACATAATTGCATCAATCACAATCAGTCTTTCTTTGTCTACCCAGGAGGTGTGGGAGGTAGGTATTAGGCAATGCCTTATGAAATGAAACCAGGTGTTGGCTTCATCACACAAATACCTCTTCAGAATTTTAAACTCACTTCCATGCTCACCACTTCTTTCCCACACAGCTCCTTCTACACATATTATTTCCTTGATTGCCTCCATTTCGCGATCCATAGGTCTTACCTTTGTCTCCACGACCTTGCCATAATACCCTAGGCCAAAATAGTCATTGATCACTCTCACACCGAACTTCACTTCTTCTCCTCGCACTTTTGATACGATTGATGGCTCTCCATCAGGTCTCTCAACTATTCCTTTGTAGAAGTCGTGAACTAGTGTAGCAATGTACTCCTTTCGGTGCACTATGAACTTTTGCCAACCTAACGCTGCGACGGTTGTAACACCCCAAATAATTTAATTAAGCAATTGATTAAATTATTTAAAGTGTTACACTATTTTTCTAATTATATTTAATTATAATATAATGTTTATGATAAAGTATTTTATTTTAATAAAAGGGAGTGGTATTGGAAATCTGGGAGTGCAAACATTGGCCCAGAGCCCAAGCCCAATGACTTAGGCTCCCGGGAGTGATGCATTTCGCATCACTTGTGCAAAAGAAAGAAAAGAAAGAAAGTTGCGAGAGGAGAGAGAAAGAAGGAGAGAGATCGTGCGCTAAAACCCTAGAGAGAGAGAGAGAAGGCTTCGCACCAATCAAGAGAAGGAGAAGAAGGCCTTAGTTCTTTGTAGTTCTTGTGCGTGACTTGGTGAGGATCACTTTCTCTACGGTTTAATTCAAGGTAAGGGGAGTCTCACTCTATAATAGAGGTATAATAGGTTGTATAGAGTCATAGTGTCCCTATTTGTTGATAATTGAATGATTGATTGAATTTGATTGAGTGAATTTGATGAAATTGCATGAGAAATGGATTTAGGGCTTAATGTTAGGGTTTATGTGCTTGATTTCGTGTTTTGGTGTGAATTGATGTTTGAAATGTGAAATTGAATATGTTAAAATGATTATAGAGTGAATTTGAATGATATGGTGGTTAGATTTGGAAGAAATTGAGAATTGGGGATTTTTGAGGTGTAGGGGCGCCAAAGGGCTAGGATTACAGCGCCACATGCCTTTGATGTGATGAGCTATGGTCTTTGTGTTCTTTATCTGGCGCCAACTTTCTTTGAGAATTGGCGCTGGAGTTCTTGTTCATGTGCTGCTAGAGTTGTGTTTGTGTGCGAGTGTTCTTTGCCCGGCGCCAAGTTCTTTGGGAAATGGCGCCCAGTGCACTGTTTGAGTGATGTGAGTGTGTGTTTGGTGTCTGGGCGCCAGAATGTGGGTGTTTTGGGCCGGTGAGTGAAACTTGTATTTACAGGCACATTTGCTCGTGCCAAATTTTGTATTCACTGCCCAAATTCAATTTTAAGTGTTTTGGCTCAGTGGTTTTTACAGTTTGCGGGTGTTATTTTGAAAATGTCTGGTGGGGTTGTTTGGTGTGTGTAAATGGGGTGGGTTGAGGAAACTCACATTTACGAACATATTTTCTTGTGCCAAATTTTGTATTCACACGCCCAAATTCAATTTTAAGTGTTTTGGCTCAGTGGTTTCTGTTCACAGGTGTTGTTTTAAAAATGTCTCGGTGGGGTGACTTGGTGTGTGTAAATGGGGTGGGTTGGGTGAAACTTACTTTTAGGGCATATTTCAGTGCCATATTTTGTATTTACACCCCAAAAACATTTTTAAACATTTTTGGCTCGGGTGGTTTTTGGTTTGCAAGTGTTGTGGGTGTAGAATTTCGGTTGGGCGCAAAGCTGTGCTTTGCCAGGCGCTGAGGTGGTGTGCACATGTGCAGGTTTGTGTGCGAGTTGATGTGCAGGTTTGTGTCTAGGTGCATGCTTGCCCAGGCGCGCCAGTGCTAGAAAAGTGGCGCCCGATGGGCGTGTTGCCACGAGGCGCCAAAGTCTTGAAGTTCGGCGCTAGTCTTTGTGTTGCACCGAGCGCGCGAGAATGTGGGAAAATGGCGCCTAGTCTTTGCCAAGTGCCTAAGAGTGTCTTTGTTTTGGTCCCTAGGTGAGCAGATTCGGTCCACTAGGTGATTGTTTTAGTCCTAAATGGTGGCTTAGGTCCTTGAGTGAGGTTGAGTACTCTAGAGCGAGATCGATCCTTGGGACTTAATGGTGTTGAGAGTGTATAATGAGATGGCCCAGAATGCCATGGGGGCATGGCCCGGAGGGCCAAGCCATGAGGGCTATGAAATGAGATTGATCTTGAGGAAAGAGTTAGTGCGTGCATTGAGATGTTTGAGAATGTGTGTGTATTGTTACATGGAGTCTCATGCATACATTCATTTGCTGATCGTAGAGCTTATAAAATGATTGTGAAGCTTTGAGGCGGCGGAGGGCAGTCATGAGACTCCATTATTGATGAGAATCTTGGGAGGGCAAATATTGAAAACAGCCGGAGGAGCAAATGGTACCACATGCATAACTACATTGCATACATTCTCATGAGTGCATGAATATTATTGAGTGATGATTGGTGTGTTTGATTATGTTGTGAATTGTGATTGTATATATTGCTTATTATCACTTTTATTATATAGTTCGAGACTCACCCTTTCTACATTGTTGTTTACCACGGTAGTCATGAGTGAGGGCTTTCTACCTTCACTTACCCCCAGTCGATGCCTTTCGATCACGTAGCACCTGGGGGTTGGGGTTTAGACTTTATTTGCTTTGTTTTGCTCAACTGTTGAGCTTTCATATATGATTCTCTATGTATTACTTGAGATTTGCTTGAATCCCACTTGAGATGTAACTTTATTTTCCATTGCATGTTATGAGATTGTTTACCACGTGATTTATGGTGTTACGTATTTGATTATGTTTATGAGATGAATTGGTATTGAGTGTTTTAAGAGAGAAGTGTGACGCTCCATTTAATGAAAAATGATTTTTATACACTCTGATTTTTGATTTAAATTACAGGGTAGAAATGGGGTGTTACATTAGTGGTATCGAGCAAAAGTTCGATCTGTCCAGACCAAGTGTGTCTGTTTGTCATGTTGTGTATGATGCGATTAGGAGTCTTGAATTAGTTACGAATGGTTGTTTATCTTTGCGGTGTTAGGTTGTTATGGCGGAAGAGTTGATCTTTGCACTTCTTTGAGGCGTTGCAAGCCATAGCACAAGTTATGGGGCCTTGCGAGAATCACGAGACCCGCGATGCGGCAACATTCGGAGAGAGAACCCCTACCTTCAGGGGAGAGTACAACCGGATGGTGCATTGACTTGGTGAAGGAGATTGAGAGGATCTTGAGGTGATTAGTGCACCGATGAAGCGAGAAAGTCGAGTCACAGTACTCATCGTTATCTGAAGAGGCGATGGTAGTGGTGGAGACCGTGAGAGGTTGGGTCTTTGCCACAGAGAGAGATCACTTGGGCGTGTTCGAAGAAATTCTTGAAAAGTATTTCCGGAGGGCGTTAGAAAAAGAAAAAGTGGAATTCCTTGAATCGAGGCGAGGAAGTATATGCATTCTGAGTATCTTTGCCAAGTTCACGAGTTAGCCAAGTTCTATCCCCACTCTTTGAGTGGGGCTGAATTCTCAAAATGCATTAAATTTGAGAATGGATGAGAGTGATATCAAGCGGTGTGGGATATCGGAAAGATTAGAGTATTCTTGATCCGGTAGGCTAGCTGCGAGATTTATGAGGAAAACAACAATGCCCGCTCTAGGGTCATGAGAGACGAGAGAGGAAATTTCATAACGAGGTAAGCCTTATGAGGCGTCTGGCGACAAGGGAAAGCAGGTATGCGGGTAGTAACAAGTATAATGGTGGGCCTTGGTCCACCCCGAGGGTAGGAGGTATCATGAGGGCAAGAAGCCAAGTGGGAGATGCCCCATCGATGTTGTGTGTTTCAAGTGTGACAAGCCAGTCCACAAGAGCTTTGATTGTAAGATGGAGGTGAAGAGGTGCTTTAAGTGTGGGAAGAATGGTCACATGGCATCCGAGTGTGATCATGAGGAAGGTGTGTGTTTCAAGCGTGGTGAAGGCTGGTCACATTAGCTTCAAGTGTACCAAGCCTAAGAAGGAAAGATCCACTTGGGAGAGTGTTTGCATTGGCGAGTTCGAGAGGACCTAATGATATCAGGTACATGTTTCATCTATGGTACACCTTTAGTTGCTATTATTGACACGGGTGCTACGCACTCTTTTATTGCTTACATTTGTCTTTGAAAAATTGAATCTAGTGTTGTCTACTATGGAGAGAGGATGGTTATCGACACTCTCCGGCTAAAGTCCGTAACTACTTCTACGATGTGTGCTAGGTGTCCTCTGTCGAGTCTTGCGAGAGATTTTCTTGTTGATCCGATTTGTTTACCTTTGGGTGAAATTTGGATGTGATTACGGGTATGGGTAGTTAGTAGATAACCATGTTCACATCAACTGTTTCAACAAGTCTGTTTTGCTGAAGAGGAAGAGTCTGTTTTGCTGTCTGCTGAGCAATTGCGCGGGGTAATGAAAGAGGTTGGTCAGTTGTTTGCTTTGATGGCGTCTATGTCTGCTGAGAACCAAGTGTGTGGTTGATGGGTTGCGGTGGTGTGTGAGTTCCACTGAAGTGTTCCACGATGAGATTCCTAGTGTGCCACGAGAGAGGAAGTTGAGTTCGGGATTGAGCTTGTGCACAGTACTAGGCACATGTCTATGGCATCATGCACTGGGATGTCGGCTTACGAGTTTATGCGAATTGAAGAAGCGATTAGAGGAGCTTCTTGAGAAGAAATTTGTGAGGCCTAGTGTGTCACCATGGGGAGCTCTAGTTTTGTTGGTAAAGAAGAAGGATGGGAGTATGCGTCTGTGCGTGGACTACAGACAATTGAATAAAGTAACTATCAAGAATAAGTATCCTCTTGAGGATAGATGATCTGATGGATCGGTGGTGGGTGCTAAAGTGTTTAGCAAGATTGACTTGAGTCGGGTATCACAGTTAAGGTGAAGGATGAGGACATCGAGCAGCGTTGAGCGAGGTATGGGCATTATGAGTACTCTGTAATGCCGTTTGGTGTCCTGAAATGCACGGGGTGTGTTTATGGAGTACATGAACCAAGAATCTTCCATAGCTATCTGGATCGGTTTGTGGTCGTTTTCATTGATGATATTACGGTGTACTCAAAATCGAGGAAGAGCATGCGAGCACTTGAGGTTGGTGCTAGAGGTCTTGAAAGAGAGGAAGTTGTATGCCAGTTGTCAAAGTGTGAGTTACGTTTGCATGAGGTGAGCTTCTTGGGTCACATTATTTACAGTGATGGTATAGGCGTGGATCCGGCCAAGGTTGATGCGATGTTGCGGTGGGAGAGCCCAAAGTCTGTGGCGAGATCGGGAGTTTCTTGGGGTTGGTTGGTTACTACGGGAGGTTTATTGAAGGGTTCTCTAAGCTAGCCCTTCCATTGACTCGATTGACTGTAAAGGAAAAGCATTTGTGTGGGATGCAAAGTGTGAAGAGAGCTTCCAGAGAGGCGAAGAGGAGGTTGACCACGTCTCGGTGTTAGTGTTGCTGTGCAGAGCAACCTTTTGTTGTGTCTTGTGGCGCCTCCAAGATGGGTTTGGGAGGTGTGTTGATGCGAGATGGGAAGGTAGTTGCTTATGCGTCCCGACAGATTGAGGACACATGAGAAGAACTATCCTACTCATGACTTAGAGTTGGGCACCATTGTGTTTGTCTTTGAAGATTTGGAGACACTATCTCTATGGTACTAGATTCGAAGTGTTCGGTGATCACAAAGTCTGAAAGTACTTGTTTGACGAGAAGGAGTGAATATGAGACAGGCGTTGGTTAGAAATTTCTTTGAAGGACTATGATTTCGGCTTGAACTATCACCCCGCAAAGCTAATGTCGTGGTGATGCTTTAAGTCGGAAAACTTTGCATATGTCGACTATGATGGTGAGGAATTGGAGTTGATCGAGCAATTCAGTGACTTGAGTCCAGTTTGTGAGTTGACACCCAGTGTCAGTTGGGTATCTTGAGGATTGGGAATGACTTCTTGGTTAGTATCAGAGACGCCCAGAAACTAGATGTGAAATTGGTAGACTTGCTGGTTGCTGGTGAGCAAGCTGTGGATGGGGATTACAGGTTGGATTCCCAGGGTGTGTTGAGATTCAGGGACAGAATTTGTGTTCCGGATAATGCCGAGTTGAAGAAGATGATACTTGAGGAGAGCCATAGGAGTAAGTTGAGCATTCATCCAGGTGCTACTAAGATGTATCATGATCTGAAGAAACTGTTTTGGTGGCCTGGTAAGAAGAGAGATGTAGCACAATTTGTTTATGCATGTTTGACTTGCCAGAAGTCAAAGATTGAGCATCAGAAGCCTGCGGGGCTGATGCAACCTTTAGAGATTCCGGAATGGAAGTGGGACAGCATTTCCATGGACTTTGTGACTGGGTTGCCAAATCTTGTGAGAGAGTCGACCTTATTTGGGTGATTGTGGATAGGTTGACCAAGTCTGCTCATTTTATTCCTATCAACATCACCTATCATGTGCCAAAGTTGGCTAGAATATACATTCAGGTGATTGTGAAGCTTCATGGGGTTCCGAAGAGTATTGTGTCAGACAGAGACCCGCGGTTTACATCGGAGTTTTGGGGAAGCTTGCGGGAGGCTTTGGGGTCCAAGCGAGGTTGAGTTGACTTATCATCCTCGGGCCGATGGTCGGGCAGAGAGAACCATCCGGTCTTTGGAGGATCTTACGAGCTTGTGTCTTTGGAGCGAGGGAGGTGCGTGGGATACACATCTCCCAGCGATTGAGTTCACTTATAATACTGGCTATCATTCGAGCATAGGGATGGCTCCTTTTGAGGCCTTTGTATGGGCGGAGGTGCGGAGACTCCTTTGTGTTGGCATGAGTCAGGGAGTGTGTTGTTCTTGGACCGAGTTGGTTAGGAGACTACGGAGAAGGTGAAAATGATCGGGGAGAAAATGAGAGAGTCCCAGGCCGAGAAAAAGTTATCATGATAAGAGGAGGAAGGACTTGGAGTTTGTTTGGTGAGCATGTGTTCTTGAGGTCACGCCTATGGTAGTGTTGGGCGTGCTCACGAAGGCAAAGAAGTTAACTCCAAGGTTTATTGGGCGTGCGGATCACCGAGAGGTTGGAAAGGTTGCTTATAGGGTGGCTTTGCCGCCTAATCTTCGAACTTGCGATGTCTTCCACGTGTCACGGCCTTGAGTATATTCCGGACCCATCTCATGTGATTCACATGGATGATGTGGAGAATGCGTGAGAACCTCAATGTGGAGACTATGCCAGTGAGGATTGATGATAGAGAAGTGAAGGTGTTGAGAGGAAAGACATTGCCTTGGTCAAGGTAGTGTGGTTGGGAGCTGTTTGGTGAGAGTATGACTTGGGAGCCGGAGAGCGAAGATCACGCGGGAGTCTTATCGAGTTATTTGACTTCGGTATGAATTTTGAGGAAGAAATCTCCTATGTGGGGGAGAGTTGTAACACCCCAAATAATTTAATTAAGCAATTGATTAAATTATTTAAAGTGTTACACTATTTTTCTAATTATATTTAATTATAATATAATGTTTATGATAAAGTATTTTATTTTAATAAAAGGGAGTGGTATTGGAAATCTGGGTGCAAGCATTGGCCCAGAGCCCAAGCCCAATGACTTAGGCTCCCGGGGTGATGCATTTCGCATCACTTGTGCAAAAGAAAGAAAAGAAAGAAAGTTGCGAGAGGAGAGAAGAGAAGGAGAGGAGATCGTGCGCTAAAACCACTAGAGAGAGAGAGAGAAGGCTTAGTACCAATCAAGAGAAGGAGAAAGAAGGCCTTAGTTCTTTGTAGTTCTTGTGCGTGACTTGGTGAGGATCACTTTCTACGGTTTAATTCAAGGTAAGGGGAGTCTCACTCTATAATAGAGGGTATAATAGGTTGTATAGGAGTCATAGTGTCCCTATTTGTTGATAATTGAATGATTGATTGAATTTGATTGAGTGAATTTGATGAAATTGCATGAGAAATTGATTTAGGGCTTAATGTTAGGGTTTATGTGCTTGATTTCGTGTTTTGGTGTGAATTGATGTTTGAAATGTGAAATTGAATATGTTAAAATGATTATAGAGTGAATTTGAATGATATATGGTGGTTAGATTTGGAAGAAATTGAGAATTGGGGATTTTTGAGGTGTAGGGCGCCAAAGGGCTAGGATTACAGCGCCACATGCCTTCATGCTGATGAGCTATGGCGCCCGATGCACCTTTGTTTGAGTGTTGTGAGTGTGTGTTTCTTTGTGCAGGCGCGAATGTGGGTGTTTTGGGGCCGGTGAGTGAAACTTGTATTTTTAGGCACATTTGCTCGTGCCAAATTTTGTATTCACACCCCAAATTCAATTTTAAGTGTTTTTGCTCGAGTGGTTTTTAGTTTGCGGTGTTATTTTGAAAATGTCCGGTGGGGTTGTTTGGTGTGTGTAAATGGGGTGGGTTGAGGGAACTCACATTTACGAACATATTTTCTTGTGCCAAATTTTGTATTCACACCCCAAATTCAATTTTAAGTGTTTTGGCTCAGTGGTTTCTGACAGTTCTGGTGTTGTTTTAAAAATGTCTCGGTGGGGGTGACTTGGTGTGTGTAAATGGGGTGGGTTGGGTGAAACTTACTTTTAGGGCATATTTCACCGTGCCATATTTTGTATTTACACCCCAAAAACATTTTTAAACATTTTGGCTCGGGTGGTTTTGGTTTGCAAGTGTTGTGGGTGTAGGGTCGGTTGGGGGCGCTGGCCCTTGCTGCCCAGCGCTGAGTGCTGTGCACAATATGCAGGTTTGTGTATGAGAGTTGATGTGCAGGTTTGTGTCTGCAGTGCATGCTTTGCCCAGAGCGCGGTGCTAGAAAAAGTGGCGCCAGTGGTGTGTTGCCACGAGCGCCAAAGTCTTGAAGTTCGCGCTAGTCTTTGTGTTGCACCGAGGGCGCGAATGTGGGAAAAATGGCGCCTAGTCTTGCCAAGTGCCTAAGAGTGTGTTGTTTTGGTCCACTAGGTGACAGATTCGGTCCACTAGGTGATTGTTTTGGTCTAAATGGTGGCTTAGGTCCTTGAGTGAGGTTGAGTACTCTAGAGCGAGATCGATCCTTGGGACTTAATGGTGTTGAGAGTGTATAATGAGATGGCCGAGAATGCCATGGGGGCATGAGCCGGAGGGCCAAGCCATGAGGGCTATGAAATGAGATTGATACTGAGGAAAGAGTTAGTGCGTGCATTGAGATGTTTGAGAATGTGTGTGTATTGTTACATGGAGTCTCATGCATACATTCGGCTGCGGTCGTAGAGCTTATAAAATGATTGTGAAGCTTTGAGGCGGCGGAGGCCGAGTCATGAGACTCCATTATTGATGAGAATGCCGGAGGGCAAATATTGAGAACGCCGGAGGGCAAATGGTACCACATGCATAACTACATTGCATACATTCTCATGAGTGCATGAATATTATTGAGTGATGATTGGTGTGTTTGATTATGCTGTGAACTGTGATTGTATATATTGCTTATTATCACTTTTATTATATAGTTCGAGACTCACCCTTTACATTTGTTGTTTACCACGGTAGTCATGAGTGAGGGCTTTCTACCTTCACTACTCCCGAGTCGGTGCTGCTCACGATCGTAGCACACAGGGGTTGGGGTTTAGACTTTATTTGCTTTGTTTTGCTCCTTTGTTGAGCTTTCATATATGATTCTCTATGTATTACTTGAAATTCTTTGAATCCACTTGAGATGTAACTTTATTTTCCATTGCATGTTATGAGATTGTTTACCGCGTGATTTATGGTGTTACGTATTTGATTATGTTTATGAGATGAATTGACTGTTGAGTGTTTTAAGAGAGAAGTGTGACGCTCCATTTAATGAAAAATGATTTTTATACACTCTGATTTTTGATTTAAATTACCGGGTAGAAATGGGGTGTTACACTTGGCGCCCCCTGTGGCAACACAGCCACTGGGTGCCATTTTCCTAGCAATCTGGCGCCCCCCTGGGCAACACAGTCTTAGACACAAACGAGACCTGGATCTGAACCACGAGCGCTTGATCGCGCGCCAGGCGGCTAACTTTTAGGCGCCACATTTGACTTGACCTGACACACCCAGCACATGCAACAGGAAAACTACTCGAGCCAAAATGTTTTAAATTGAATTTGGGCAGGTGAATACAAAAGATGGCACGGTAAAATATGCCCAGAACTCTAAGTTTCACTTAAACCACCCCATAGGCGCACACATATGGCGCCACAAAGAATACCCACTAGGACATCCTCAAATGACACATGTTAAGATAAAATCACTCGAGCCAAAATGTTTTAAATTGAATTTGGGCGATAGCGCAAAAATATGGCACGGTGAAATATGCCCGAGAATCCTAAATTTCACTTAACCCGTCCCATATGCGCCGTGAGCGATTACGGTGCCTTATTCCCAACAAGCGGCGCCCGAGCGACAACACACCCACCACGAACAACTGCTACGGTGCATGGCGCCATTTCCCAAAGCAACTTGGCGCCCGAGCGGCAACTCCTCGCTCCACGGACACAAATCCGCCGCGTGAAACGATAACCCGAGCGCCATTTTCTCAAGGCAATATGGCGCCACGGCGATGACATTCCACCAGTCGTCGGCTTCCTCAGCGAGCATATTAGTCCCAAACCTCACTTTTTGCTCATCGGTGCAATCCATCACTCTGAATATTCTCTCTATTTCTTTCAACCATGCTAGAGCCCCATCGGGATCATACCTCCCTCGAAGGTAGGAGGATTCTCCCTCTGGAAAGTAGCGAGCCTACGAGCTCCAGCATCATCGGCATTCTGCTGAGGTCGATTCCCCATAGCATTTGCCATCGCCTCCAACGCAGCAGCTATAGCAGCATTGTAACGCCTAAAATAATTTAGTTATTTAATTAATTAAGTTATTTAAGGGGTACAACACTTAATTAAAGTAATTAATTAAGTTGGGTCTATTTTACCTAAAAGGGGTCTAATTTATTTTAAGTAGGAGTATTGAGTTGGATCTATTTTATTTCCAGGAGGTGTGTTGAATTAAAAGTAGGAGTGGAGAATAAGGCCCAAGGGCCATTATTTAGGCCCAATTCTAGTCATAAAGGTTAGGGGTCCAAGCCAAAGTAACATAACCCTCAATTGAAAGAAAGAAAGCAACGAAGGGAATAGGGGAAGAGAAGGCGGCGGTGAGCGTGAGAAAGGAGGAAGGAAAAGGTGAGAACTTTCTCTTTGATTCTTGGTGGGTGAGTGATTTTTGGTCTTAATCTTCATCCTTTTCCTTTCCTTATTCCATTTCCTTAATTCCTTGAGCTTATTCCTCCCCATTTTGAATATCCATGGCCACCCAAAAGTAGAGAGTCACGTTTTGACATTGAAGGAGAAAAAGGAAGAGACTTTGCTCAAGTTTTGTGTTGGTAAGTGAAGGCTTTGGTCCTAAACACCCTTATTTTCTTTCCTTGTTCCATTTCTAAGAGTTCCATAAGCTCATTTCCACTTATTTTGATTTTTCCATGGTTACCCAGTGAGAGGAGGTTTCGGCCTAGGCGGGAGTTAGTAGGAGGCTTGCTTCTTTTGGCTAATTTGTGGTGTTGGAGTGGATTCCTAGCTCACCCAAGGTTGGGAATCTCCATTACATTTTGATAACTTGTAGGATGTGTGTTGTAGTAGGAATAATTCTAGGAATAATGTGTTGTGTGAACTTGTGTTGCTTACATGTTGATTTATGTTTGAAGTGTTTGTTTTGGTTATGACATGTTGATTGTTGCAATGGAAGCATGAGTTGTGATTGATGCATATTATATGTTTGATGATTGGATTATATGAGCATGAGCATGTAAATATGATGATTAGTATTAATAATTCAATGGCTATGTTGGTGTGGTTGTGTGAGAAATAATTTGTTTGGAAGAAATTAGGTTTTTGAAGTGTGTTGGGTATGGGTTGGAAGGGGGGGGCGCCAAA
Source organism: Oxytropis ochrocephala (assembly GCA_020916435.1). Classification (NCBI taxonomy): domain Eukaryota; kingdom Viridiplantae; phylum Streptophyta; class Magnoliopsida; order Fabales; family Fabaceae; genus Oxytropis; species Oxytropis ochrocephala. Next base: position 66,969,340 of record CM037091.1, on the reverse strand, counting down.
TGCCTAGCATTTTGGCGCCTGGTTGCTGAAATTGTGCGTGTGGGGGTTGTGCAGGAGGGGGGGGCGCCAGTTGCTGGGCAACTTGGCGCCTGTGTCTGGAAATGGTGTCTTTGCGCGCCATCTTGCGCGCGCGCGCAAACTTACGCGCAAGAAGGCCAAGGCTTGATCAAGACTGCGCGCCATCTTGCGCGCGCATCCCTGCGCGTAACCTCGTGCGCACACCTCTCACAGAAGGACAGAAACTTTGAGAGTTAGAGCGACCTACCCGCGCGCCTTCTTGCGCGCCTCTCTTCTGCGCGCCAGTGTGCGCGCCTCCAGTGGGGATCTTCCAAAACCTTGTGCTGTTGAATTCCTAAGTTCTTAAATTTATTTTGGTGTGTCAAAATGGTCCTAAAGTGAGGAGAAAACCCCTATGGGGTGGTGTTGGTTCTTAGGTGAGAATTAATAAATACTTGGTGAGGTGATGCTAAATATTTGGTGAAGAGATGCTAAATGATCGGTGAGGTGGTGTTGATAATTTATGATGTGATAATAAATAATTGATGTGGTGTGCTTGGTGTGGAGTGATGCATTGTCATAAAGTCGCATGAATCATATGCATGGCTTCTGACAGTGGTGATGGAATACCGCCGGGGAGGTGATGGAATACCCTTCGGGGAGGTGATGGAATACCCTTCGGGGAGGTGATGAGATACCCGACGGGGTGGTGAGGTGAATATGGATCCACATGCATGTTGCATACATGCATATAATCATACATTCCCTAGCTGTTTGTTAATGTCCAATTAATCTGTTATGGTTGCTTGCGTGATATCTCATGTGAATGGTAAAAGCCTTGTTCTGTGAATCTCTGTTGCTAGCTAGTTCTTACTATACGGCTTATCTTACTTGTTATAAATTATGTAAAGAGACTCACCCTAGCATTTCTTGTTGCTCGCTCGTGGCGACAAAACAGTGATTCCGAGTGATGGTGCTGTGCCTCTGGGGTTTTATTGAGTCAGCTCTGATAGTAACACCGGGGTTGGGTCTTAGTATTATTTATGGTTATGTATTGAACTTATTTTGAACCTATGTATCGAGTATGTGAACTCAATTTTATTCCGCTGTGCTGCAAACTATTGATGGATTAATGTAAACGTTAAACAGGTTATTTTGAGGATTGTAACCCACTTGACTATGTGATGCAAGATACGCGTTGATGCGTTTGGATTTTAATTATGTTGATGATGTTTTATTTGAAATGTACCACCCTCTTCGAGGTGCGTGGAAGATTTTTGAAAAACTCTGATTTTATTAATTAATTAGCTTTAAATATAAGGGGGTGTTACATTAGTGGTATCAGAGCAGTTCGGCCTGTCCGGCCAAGTTGTCAAGTCTGTTAACCCTCGAGTCTTGGTACTCGTTTTAAAATCATAATTATGTTGCTGTTTATTACTGTTAATTTTGTTGGTTTGTGCATTAACTGACGTACCTTGTGACTTAATTGTGTTAGATTACGATTGAAAATTATATTGCATTATTGAAGTATATGTGACTGAACTGTGTAACTGGTAGTTATACCATTGATTTTGTTTGTTAGTGACTGTTGTTTGTATCATTACGATGTGTGATTAAAAGAGTTCTAACGAAGTCAAAGGAGTGAAAGTCGTGACGATGCCTTCGCACTCCAGACTGCGTTAAAAATCTTTTAATGCGTTAGTTACAAATTGAAAGAAAGTAGTTTTTGTGACCTTAATTAGTTGGTTGCATGAGTAGGAGGGACTGATCACCCCAATCACTCATCCCCAATGAAAGAGGCGACAATAACTCGTAATTATTATAAATTTTGAATATATACTAATTTCAACTTGATTGATTGGGTGGTGTGTGCAAGTTGATTGACCATTAATTTTTAAAAAAAAAAAAAAAAAAATAGGTGCCTTATGGAAGTTTGAGTATGAATTGGGGTTTGATAGTCGGGAGATGTCAAAATAAGGATTGACGTAAGATAGGAGCATTGGTATTTAAATGATTGATATGGCGTAGTTCCCTAGCGATAAATTAATGGTGTTTGGAATAAATCGAGTGAGACTTTGGTAACTTAAGATAGAGTTTTGGTACAAAGTAAAGGTGTAGATTAAGTATGCCTAAGAGTGTTGTAACCTTCGTGAAGTTCTTAATGAGCATTGGACTAGTTGTGAAGGAAAGTGTTTAGTAGTGGGCTCAAGTATGATCATAGTATGAGGATCAAAGGAAAGAAGGAAGAGGAAGGTTAGGTACATAGGACTACATATGAACTAAGGTGTAGTTGCTTAACCATAGGTGTGTTGAAAGGTAATAGGCATGCGACGTAGTATGAGGGAGTCAAAGTATGTAGTACCGAGGTTTAGAAATGCGTTTGAATAGTAAGTGTAATAGTCAAAGGTGAAGTGACTAAGTGTAGTTGATGAAGTGAGTTGTGACTAAGCCTAAGAGTAGTGGATAGACAATATTTGAAGGATTGCTTGTGAATATTGTTACCTTTGATTGACGTTTTGCTATAGGTTGATGTTTTCTGTAATGCACGTGAGTTTAATTTTGATTAGTGCTAAATTGTTTGAAGTATGTACTGAAATGAAATGCGGTGCTCGGTTATAACAATTAAGGTTAGGATTCGCGTATAGTCTCCTTTTTGGGCAAAGATGAAATGATTGACTTTTTTTTTAATTTCTGAATTTATGTCGGGAAACTAAATTTTGAAAATAATAAGTGGTTGTTTTGTGTGGCAACGTGTTCGTGTTATAAAGAGATTTGGGGTTACGTATAGCTTTCCTTTTTGGACAAAATTGTGAATTCTATAATTTTCGAAAAGAAACGGTACTTGGAAAATTCTGTGTTTTTGGGAATGAACGTAATGTCAAGAATTGTGTTAAATTCTGTTCCAAGTTGTTTAGAATTTTATTACGAGGTGTGACGTGATTGTAGCTTTAGGACCGATTAGGTCATGGATTGATGTTGTTTGAAAAATGACGAGGTCTTCCAATAATTTCATGGTTTGACGAGGTAAAATCTTTTGAAACAAAAAGGTGAGTTTTACTCACGTTTAGGGAAATTTTAAAATGTTGTTTATGTTATGTTTGAACGGTTTTCGAAAATTGGAGTTTCGTGAATTTTCGAATCAAAGACGCTATTTCGAGAAATTATGTTTGTTTGAAACTTAAGAACGAAACCATAAAGATTTGATTGTTTAATTGTTATGCTTGAATATGGACTTCGATTGCGGGTCTGTGTTAGTTGAATTTACAAATCTTTTGGAAAACCGTAAATTTTATATATGTGCGAGGATTAATGAGTTTTGAACAAGAATTGATGTCTGGACTGGTTATACAGGTAAAAATATTTTTGAAATGTCCATATTTCAGAGGAAACTCTGCCGAATTTTCGTTAGGAATTTTGATACATGTTCAAAGTGGTAATTGAATTGCGTGATTAGAAGGTAAATGAAATTGAGAAAATGTTATGTGTAGTGATTTAAATTGTACGCTGTTTTGTTATTTAAAAAGCTGCTGGTTTGCAACTTAGCGTTACTGTTTTTGAATTGAATTTTCGGCCGTCTTTATAGTTAAAAAGGGTGCGATTCATTCTTTGTCTTTATAAATACAAAGGTGATTGATGAGTGAGTGTCGAAGTGTATAGGTATCGAAGTGTGGTGTTAACTAATTATGGATGAGTCGAAATGTAAGCATGGTCAAAGAAGAGCGAGTTGTTGAAATAGGTGTAAATATCTAAGTGAGGAGTATATGCAGTCAAGTATATATAGTCTTGAAGATCTAGTAGTAGGTATGTGCAATTAAGTATATCGAAATCTAGTATGGTACAGTTATGGAGATATGGAGGTAAAGTGTAAGTCGAAGTTAGTGTTTGTCGAAATATTGAAGTTGTCGAAGTATAGTGGGATGTATATAAACTAAGTGTAAAGGAGTGGGTGTTTAAGTATACTGTATATCTACCGGGATGGAATGTTGCGTTTAAGAGTGTTGTGCTCAGCGTAGTGTAACCAAGGTGAGTAATTGAGGGAGTAAGGAAGGGTAATTGTTTGTAGTGTGCATACACCTAAGTATGAGATGTCGCTTGATGTTAACAAGATTCAGGATTGTTGCTAAGCACCGGAAGTGCGGATTGTTAGGGAACTCGGTGTGGAATTATTAGTAATGAAGACGAGTAGGTCAATTAGATGAAAGAGATAGGTTGGGTTAGTAGGTTGAGTTCGGAAGTGAGCACCAGAGATTGGAAACTTAAATAGGGTAAGCTAATCGCAAATCGTAGTTGAGAGTATGGTGTCCCCGCATCGGAATAGATGGTATTCGAATAGTCGAGTAGAATCTGGATACCCTACAGGTTAGAATATCTGCTAAGGGTAAGAGTGTAGAGAAAGTGTGTGGTTTGTTACTTTAGTGTACGATAGATTATGATGAGTATGGGTAGAGGTGAGAAGGAGTTGGGTATTACTTTGTGAGTATTTTCGAGGACGAAAATATTCTAAGTGGGGGAGAGTTGTAACGCCTAAAATAATTTAGTTATTTAATTAATTAAGTTATTTAAGGGGTACAACACTTAATTAAAGTAATTAATTAAGTTGGGTCTATTTTACCTAAAAGGGGTCTAATTTATTTTAAGTAGGAGTATTGAGTTGGATCTATTTTATTTCCAGGAGGTGTGTTGAATTAAAAGTAGGAGTGGAGAATAAGGCCCAAAGGGCCATTATTTAGGCCCAATTCTAGTCATAAAGGTTAGGGTCCAAGCCAAAGTAACATAACCCTCAATTGAAAGAAAGAAAGCAACGAAGGGAATAGGGAAGAGAAAGCGTGGTGAGCGTGAGAAAGGAGGAAGGAAAAGGTGAGAACTTTCTCTTTGATTCTTGGTGGGTGAGTGATTTTTGGTCTTAATCTTCATCCTTTTCCTTTCCTTATTCCATTTCCTTAATTCCTTGAGCTTATTCCTCCCCATTTTGAATATCCATGGCCACCCAAAAGTAGAGAGTCACGTTTTCAGCATTGAAGGAGAAAAAGGAAGAGACTTTGCTCAAGTTTTGTGTTGGTAAGTGAAGGCTTTGGTCCTAAACACCCTTATTTTCTTTCCTTGTTCCATTTCTAAGAGTTCCATAAGCTCATTTCCACTATTTTGATTTTTCCATGGTTACCCAAGTGAGAGGAGGTTTCGGCCTAGCTGGGAGTTAGTAGGAGGCTTGCTTCTTTTGGCTAATTTGTGGTGTTGGAGTGGATTCCTAGCTCACCCAAGGTTAGGGGAATCTCCATTACATTTTTGATAACTTGTAGGATGTGTGTTGTAGTAGGAATAATTCTAGGAATAATGTGTTGTGTGAACTTGTGTTGCTTACATGTTGATTTATGTTTGAAGTGTTTGTTTTGGTTATGACATGTTGATTGTTGCAATGGAAGCATGAGTTGTGATTGATGCATATTATATGTTTGATGATTGGATTATATGAGCATGAGCATGTAAATATGATGATTAGTATTAATAATTCAATGGCTATGTTGGTGTGGTTGTGTGAGAAATAATTTGTTTGGAAGAAATTAGGTTTTTGAAGTGTGTTGGGTATGGGTTGGAAGGGGGGGGCGCCAAATGCCTAGCATTTTGGCGCTGTTCTTGAAATTGTGCGTGTGGGGTTGTGCGGGGGGGGCGCCAGCTCTTTGGGCAACTTGGCGCTCGTGGTTGTCCGAAATGGTGTCTTTGCGCGCCATATCTTGCGCTTGTGCAAGCGCAAACTTACGCGCAAGAAGGCCAAGGCTTGATCAAGATCACGCGCCATCTTGCGCGCATCCTCACAGCGTAACCTCGTGCGCGCACACCTCTCACGAGATGACGAAACTTTGAGAGTTAGAGCGACCTACCCGCGCGCTTCTTCTTGCGCCTTCTTCTTCTAGCGCGCGCGAGCGCGCGCCTCAGATGGGGATCTTCCAAAACCTTGTCTTTGTTGAATTCCTAAGTTCTTAAATTTATTTTGGTGTGTCAAAATGGTCCTAAAGTGAGGAGAAAACCCCATGGGGTGGTGTTGGTTCTTAGGTGAGAATTAATAAATACTTGGTGAGGTGATGCTAAATATTTGGTGAAGAGATGCTAAATGATCGGTGAGGTGGTGTTGATAATTTATGATGTGATAATAAATAATTGATGTGGTGTGCTTGGTGTGGAGTGATGCATTGTCATAAAGTCGCATGAATCATATGCATGGCTTCGCCAACAGTGATGGAATACCGCCGGGAGGTGATGGAATACCGCTTCGGGAGGTGATGGAATACCCTTCGGGAGGTGATGAGATACCCGACGGGTGGTGAGGTGAATATGGATCCACATGCATGTTGCATACATGCATATAATCATACATTCCCTAGCCGTTTGTTAATGTCCAATTAATCATTATGGTTGCTTGCGTGATATCTCATGTGAATGGTAAAAGCCTTGTTCTCGTGAATCTCTGTTGCTAGCTAGTTCTTACTATACGGCTTATCTTACTTGTTATAAATTATGTAAAGAGACTCACCCTAGCATTTCTTGTTGCTCGCTCTCGTGGCGACAAACAGTGATTCCGAGTGATGGTCTTTGTGCCTCTCGGGGTTTTATTGAGTCGACTCGATAGTAACAGGGGTTGGGTCTTAGTATTATTTATGGTTATGTATTGAACTTATTTTGAACCTATGTATCGAGTATGTGAACTCAATTTTATTCCACGTCTTTACAAACTATTGATGGATTAATGTAAACGTTAAACGAGTTATTTTGAGGATTGTAACCCACTTGACTATGTGATGCAAGATACGCGTTGATGCGTTTGGATTTTAATTATGTTGATGATGTTTTATTTGAAATGTACCACCCTCTTCGAGGTGCGTGGAAGATTTTTGAAAAACTCTGATTTTATTAATTAATTAGCTTTAAATATAAGGGGGTGTTACAAGCATCATCTCTTCCAGCTCTTCTAGCCATTCTTACTTCACTGATCACACAATCAAGAACTGGTTTAGAACGAGCCTAAGACTCGAGGCTTAAGACACTTAGACTCAATACTTGGTCGGACAAGACCGAACTTATGCTCGATACCAACAATGTAACACCCCTTATCTAATCAATTCGATCTACTAAATTAAAATCGAGTTGCAAAATTCCACTCAAAGGAGGCTACATTTGATGATTTAAAAAGGAAAACAAATTTCAATTAAGTTCAAACAAGCGCACGACATCATACTAAGCAGTAATCATGCGCATCACATCGGCAAAAAGGTCTAAGCCCATAACATAAGGCACCTCGGCCATGAAGCATCAAGTCATAATGCATAGTAAAGAAGTTACAACAAAATGTGATAGTTTTAGTTCAAAAGACTATCTAGCGAGAAAATACACAAGATCGGCATAAAAGCACTAAAATCTACTCGGCCCCATCCCGGTGTTACACGACCAGGAGCGACAACCGACTTGAGCTAGGCACAACCATCACTCATGTGTACCGCAAGTTGCCGACATGAGAAGCAACATAAAAGCAAATAGGGTGAGTCTCTTAACACAAGTAATATAATGTGAAGAAGCTTAAGGTTAGAGATAGCACTAAAGCACCTCGGTTCAACTAATCTGACCACTCACCGATAGTTCAAATAACCACAACAATTATCAATCAGCTCAAAACACATTAAATTATGAAATGTATGCATGTATGCAACCCAACCACAGGGCATTATGCAATGAGGTACCTCCACCGTCGTTATTTAGCCTATCGGCTCTCCGTCGTTATTTAGCCTATCGGCTCTCCGTCGTTATTTGATATGGAGACCGAAGTCCTACCACATCGAGGCCAAAACCTCCTCCGTCGTAATATGCACATGAACATGTGACTTCATGACAAATGCAATCACACACCAATCAAACATAACGCATGTGAATGCTTACACCGTCGTTCACCGTCGTTACTCCGTCGTTCTACTCCGTCGTTACTCCGTCGCTCACACTGACGTCCACACCATCTAGACATCATCACAGTGCTAAGGTCGACCCTACTACACCGGTAGAATCACCCTAGGACCTACAACCGACCTCTCAATCACCTCGGCACTCCATGGTGGACTAATTGTCACACCGAGGACCGCAACGACACTTAGGGACCAAAATGTCACGTAAGGACCAAAATGGACTCTATCGCTCCTTTACTTATTCACATTTGGTGCTAAAATAGCACTCACAGTGGCGTCCCACAATGTGCTAGGCAACATTGGCGCCTAACATCACTTCGGCACACTATGTGTGTACCTCGGCTAACTACTCCAACTCGGTATTCTACATCACCTCGGCACCTAGCTCAGCTTTGGCACCTCGGCATGTTACACGCAAACCCTCAATTCGGTGACATACTCACAATTACGCACTCCCTTACACTAAAATCGTCCAACTCATGGGGATTCACTTCTCGGCATTCCCTGGTTCAGTTCACCTACACTTAGGCATTTGGGCGTTTCACCTCGGTGACGCTACCTCGGCCTGAGGACTTCGGTTCACTCCCTCTACACCTCGGTAACCTTAAGGCGAAACACCTACACTTCGGTTTATGCGTCCCTACCCCTCGCTAATGGTGTTTAGACACATACTCTCCCTCAAACTCACCAACAGACTCTCAACACTAAGACACTCTAGGCGTTGACTTCCTCAACTTCGGTTTCTCTCACTCTAAGTCAAGGGTACTTGGTTTACGCGCGTAATAAAGGCGCTTAACTCCCATTTTACTTCTTTTACTCTGTTTCTTTACTTAAACCCAACATGCAACCCATTTCCAAAGATACCACACTCATGCACACTCGGATACTCACTCCATCGTCTCCGATCCTCTCCCTAACTCTACATGCAAACTCATTTTCTTCACACTACACCGATTCACACTCGATGCCGCACCATGCAATGCTCCTTCAGTACCACACGCAATGGAGAGAGTGTTACACTCCTCTCTTTTCCCAACCGATCCACCATCATACTTCACCACAAATCACAAAGCAAGAGCAAAAACACAAAGAAAACATGTTATGAACAACATATAAAACACACACATGCAAGGTGATCGAACCACTCACACCAAAAAGACTACCAAACACAAAACATTACAAGGATTAAAAGAGCCCCCTAACTTTGATCACAAATCAGACACACCCTCTTCACTAGCACTTCTAGGAATCCTTCAAGATTCAGCTCACTCTTCCCTTTTCCTCTTGGTTCTCCCTTCGGTTCTCTTCCTTCTCTCTAAGTCTCACTTCTCTCTACTTTCTTAATTTGGTAACTTTTACTATTTTTGGAACAATGTAAATGGTCTCCTACGAAGGCACCATTTAACATGTCCTAAGGGACTTAAATGAGGCCTTGGCCTTATTAGGCCGTGGGCTTCTTCTACCCACACCCTTTCCTAACTTAGACATTTTCCTAAAATGCAACACATGCTTAACCTTCACTTAATGAATTATTTGACTTAAAAGTAAAATGTTGCAAACCCTTAATAACTCAACTAAGTTAATTAATTGAATTATTTTGGGGTGTTACAGAGTTTGCCTTGACTGATTTGTCTTCTTTTTCATTTAAACCTTGCGCAGACCACAGACATGACAACGTATAATGTATATCGAGACGCGTTATAACGTCTACCACCTTTTACTTTCTCCTTTCTTCACCTTCATTCCTACAAAACAAAAATTAAAAGACACAAAAATTGTTGGTTAATCAAAAATCATTGGGTTGCCTCCCAAGCGCTTGCTTTAAGAGTCTTCAGCCAGACTTTTGCCCTTTTTGAAGTCAAGGGTTGTTGAAGGACAATTGAGTCTTGTCCCTTTCCACATGCTCTCCATGATACTGCTTCACACGTTGACCATTAACTTTGAACATGGTATTGGTTTTCTCATCAAATAAGTCCACAACACCATAAGGATAGATTTTCATCAATTTGAAAGGTCCTGCCACCTAGATTTTAACTTTCCTGGGAACAATTTCAATCTTGAATTGAATAATAACACAGGTTGTCCTTCTACCAGCTCCCTCCTTTGAATTCTTTGGTCATGCCACTTCTTGGTCTTTTCCTTGTAGATTGCTGAATTTTGATAGGCATGGTGTCTGAATTCCTCTAGTTCATTCAACTGCAATAGCCTTGCTTCACCAGCCTTTGTAAGATCCAAGTTTAACTGCTTCAATGCCCAATGGGCATTATGTTGGAGTTCAATTTGTAGATGACATGCCTTACCATAGACTAGCTTATAAGGAGACATGCCTGATGGTGTCTTGTATGCTGTCCTATAAGCCCACAGTGTATCATCCAAGTGCAATGATCATTCCTTCCTATTGGGACCAACCATCTTCTCAAGGATTCTTTTGATTTCTCTGTTGGAGATCTCAGCTTGGCCACTGGTTTGGGGATGATAGGCTGTAGCAACTTTGTGTTTTACTCCATACTTAGCCAATAGGTTCTCAATGAGCTTGTTGCAAAAATGAGAGCCTACATCACTGATTATAGCTCTTGGAGTACCAAACCTTGTGAATATATTATTTTTAAGAAACTTGCTGACTGATTTGGCTTCATTGTTAGGTAATGCCACAACTTCAACCCACTTTGACACGTAATCCACAGCTACCAGAATGTATAGATTTCCATGAGACATAGGAAATGGTCCCATGAAATCCATTCCCCACACATCAAACAATTCAACTTCCAGAATATTTGTAAGTTGCATTTCTTGCTTGCTTGATATGTTACCTGTCCTTTGGCACTTGTCACAGCTCTTTACCAACTCATGGGCATCCTTGAAGATTGTTGGCCAATAGTAGCCTGATTTTAATACTTTTGCAGCCATTCTTGTACCTCCAAAATGTCCACCATAAGGTGCTGAATGACATTGTTGCAAAACATGGAGTTGTTCTTCTTCAGCAAGACACCTTCTCAGTAACTGATCTTGGCACATTTTTTACAAGTAAGGCTCGTCCCAGAAATATTGCTTTACAATGTGGAAAAACATCTTCTTCTGTTGATAGTTGAATCCTACAGGCACAATCTTGCTAACTATATCAGCATACCATGGTGCAGTAGTATCAGACGTTATAACGTTTGTCGAAATTGCCATAGACGTGGTAACGTCTTCAACTACTTTGCTCACGATAACGATCTCTCATCGTGAATTTTTCTCTTATCTCTTCTTCACTGCACTGCATCAACATTCTCAAGCCTAGAAAGATGACCCAAGAACTTGGTTCTCCACCCCTTTTTGTCACGGATTTCCAAGTCAAATTCTTGGAGGAGAGAACCCATCTAATAAGCCTTGGCTTTGCATCTTTTTTAGCAATTAAATACTTGATAGCTGAGTGGTCAGTAAAAACAATAACTTTTGCACCCACCAAGTATTATCTAAACTTATCAAAAGCTCTTTTTCAGTCACAGTATAATTCAATTGGGCATCATCTAAGGTTTTACTGGCATAATAAATAGAATGAAAATTTTTCCATACCTTTGTCCCAATACACTCCTACAAAGATAATCACTTGCATCACACATCAACTCAAAAGGTTTAGACCAATCTGGAGTGACTATCACTGGAGCAGTTACCAAGGCCGTCTTCAGTTTATTGAAAGCTTCATGACATTGTTCATCAAAGTTGAAGACGTTGTCACGTTGCAAAAGCAGACACAGGGGTTTTGAAATTTTTGAAAAGTCCTTGATAAATCTTCTGTAAAACCCCGCATGTCCTAAGAAACTTCTGACCCCTTTTATAGTTGTTGGTGGAGGTAGCTTATCAATAACATCAATTTTTGCTCTGTCTACCTCTAATCCTTTCTTTGAGATTTTGTGTCCCAATACTATTCCTTCTTGTACCATAAAATGGCATTTTTCCCAGTTGAGAACTAGATTAGTTTCCTCACATCTTATCAGAACTCCTTCCGAATTATCCAGGCATGCTTTATATGAATCTCCATAGACTGAAAAATCGTCCATAAAAACTTCCATGGAATTTTCAATGAAATCAGAAAATAAGGCCATCATGCACCTTTGAAATGTTGCAGGAGCATTGCACAGCTCAAATGGCATCCTTCTGAAAGCAAAGGTACCATAGGGACAGGTGAATGTTGTCTTTTCTTGATCTTCAGGAGCTATGCTTATCTGGTTATAGCCTGAATAACCATCAAGAAAACAATAAAAGTCCTTGCCTGCAAGCCTGTCTAGCATCTGATCAATGAATGGGAGAGGGAAATGATCCTTGTTGGAATTAGCTCATTCTTATCATTTGTTACCACAGTAACTCCACCCTTCTTTGGTACACACTGCACTGGGCTCACCCACGAGCTATCACTAATAGGGTAGATGATTCCTGCATCCAACCACTTGATGATCTCTTTCTTTACCACCTCCTTCATTATCGGGTTCAATCTCCTCTGCCCTTCAATGCTATTCTTAGCATTTTCTTCCAAGACAATTCTGTGCATGCAGATTGTGGGACTGATACCTTTGATGTCGGCCATTTGCCAGCCAATTTCTTTCTTATGTCTCTTCAGGGTAATAATGAGATCATTCTCCTGCTCTTGTGAGAGTTTAGAAGAAATGATCACAGGTAGGGAATCATTTTCCCCCAAAAAGACATTCTTTAAATGCTCAGGTAACACTTTTAGTTCCAAGGTAGGTGGTTCTTTTATGGAGGGTACGTTCTTCTTGAGATTTGATTCTTCTTGACCCAAAGATTCATACATTTTTGTCCAAGCTTTTTGCTTGGGGGGTTGGGACGTGGCAACGCGTCTGCGATGAAACGTTATAACGTCTGTAGGAAAAACTTTCTTCATTAAAGACTCTTGTATTTCAAAGATTGCCCGAATCTTCTCCAAGTGATCATTATCTTTCTTTGAATTGCTTCAACCATATGATCAATGGCAACCACATAAGAACATTCTTCTGTGTTAGGATCTGGATATTTGAGTGCGTTGAGAACGTTGAACTTGACTTCTTGGTCATTGACTCTCATGATCAATTCTCCTTTCTGCACATCAATGATTGTTCTTCCAGTAGCTAAAAATGGTCTCCCCAGAATGATGGGAACTTCTTTATCTGCATCAAAATCTAAAATAACAAAATCCGCTGGAAACACAAACTTGTCAACTTTAATCAAAACATCTTCTAATATGCCTTCAGGATATACTCTACTTTTATCAGCTAAAGTGAGACTTAAAGAAGTAGGTCTGGCAGTTCCTATACCAAGTTTATCATAAATGGACTTGGGCATCAAGTTGATACTTGCTCCCAAGTCACATAGAGCTTTGCCAATGTAAAAATCTCCAATGGAGCATGGTATAGTAAAACTGCCAGGATCCATGAGTTTTCTAGGAAGTTTATTCTGCATAATTAAACTACATTCCTCAGTTAAGGGCACAGTTTCAAACTCCCATAGCCTTCTTCTTTTGGTGATGATGTCTTTTAGGAACTTGGCATAGTTTGGCATCTGCTGTAAAGCTTCAACCAAAGGAAGGTTGATGTGTAGCTGCTTCAACATCTCCATGAACTTGCTGAATTGCTTGTCTTCATGAGCTTTTTTTAATCTTTGAGGGTATGGTGGAGGAGGATATTCAGGTACAAGCCTAGGCACAGTCTTGATTCCTGGTTCAAAAGTAGACGTTGTAACGTCTAGTTTAGACATCACAATATCTAGAGTATCCTTCTCTTTCTCACCACTTGTGCTTGCCTCCTTTTCTTTCTCTTTCTCCTTTTCTGGCACTTCTTTCTCCACAGGCATAATTGGTTCAGGATATTCAGTACCACTTCTTAAGGAAATTGCATTTACCTGTCCATTCACCCCATTATTACCATTAGGGCTAGATGATGATGAAGGTGTTTCAGTAGTAGAAGGGAGAGATCCATTCTGCCTTTGAGTGAGAGCTGAAGCTATCTGCCCAATTTGGTTTTCCAGAGTTTTGATTGAAGACTCATGAGTTTGCAAGGTTGTCTTACAATCACTTATGAAGCTTTTCATCATGGCCTCCAAGTTGCTATTGTTGTTATTCTGCACATACTGCCTCTGTTGTTGTTGTTGAGGAGGGAATCCTGGAGGTATTGCAGGAGCAGTATTGCTAGCATTCAAAGCATTGTTGTTTCTCCAACTAAAATTTGGGTGATTTTTCCAATTTGAGTTGTAGGAGTTGGAATAGGAACTGTTTCCTTTGTTCTGAGATACAAAGTTTACACACTGGGGGTTATAGGGACACTCTTCATACACATGCCCTTCTTCACAATAGACACACGCTACTCCCCTAGAGTGTGTAGGTTCAACTCTTCTTTGTAGTTTTGCTTTTCGAGACGTGGCCACGTTTGGTGTACCCAAAGTTTTGATCATATTGGTCGGGTAGCTACACGAGCGAGAAAGAGCAGTTACTTCACTTATTTCATGGACACCAGCCTTCTTTCCAGGAGTAAATCTATCTGATGGCCAATGAGAGTTATGGGTGGCTATGTCATCAATGAGCTTGCATGCCTCAAGAGAAAGACATGTTCAAAATGACACCTCCGGATGAAGCATCAAGTATCAACCTAGTAGGCGATCTAGACCATTATAGAAAGTCTCCATTTGAATCACCACGGGAATGCCATGGTGTGGGCACATTCTCAATAATTCCTTCCACCTTTCCCAAGCCTCAAATAGTGATTCCCTTCCTTTGTTTGAAGGAAATGATATCATTTCTCAGCTTAGCATTTTTGTTGGGAGGGAAGTATTTTGCAAGAAACTTCTCAGCTAGCTCATCCCAAGTGTGAATCGAATTTGGCTCCAAGGAGTTCAACCAACTTTTGGCCTTATCCTTAAGAGAATATGGGAAGAGCTTCAATCTGAAAGCATCCTCCGAGACTCCAGGGATGATAAAATTGCTGCACACATCTAAAAATTGCCTCAGGTGTGCATATGGATCTTCTTGAGAGAATCCTCCAAATTGCCCTGCAGTTTGCAGCATTTGGAACATCATTGGTTTGAATTCAAAGTGACCAGATGATGAAGGGTTGGTCTTGCAATGCTGTTTGTAGATGAGCGGATTAAGCACAAAGATAATCACGCATAGGCCTGTCCCTGTCATTGACCATGTCTTGTGGTCCTGCATTGATGAGTTGCTGCCTCTGCCAGTGTTCATCATCAACAACAATTGTTTCTGTATGGGTTTGCGGTCCACGACCATGTCCTCTACCTCCTCTTGGATTAGGTCCACCTCTAGAGCTTCTACCAGTATTATGTTCAGACATGGTTGGGTGTTGATGTTGATGTTGTTGTTGTTGTCTCCTTCTTAACCTTTGTTGTCTCCTAAGTTGACTGAAAGTTCTTTCAGGTTCTGGATCAAATTCAGGTGTAGAATCACTCCCTGGTTCAATCGAACTAGAGCTTGAGTTGGAACTAAGCATACGCTATAACGTCTACCTGTTCACACACAGAAACAACAAACAACACAGTAAAATTCTTTCAACTTGTGTTCTAATACTTTTGAACAATAAAAGTTAACTACAATCCCCGGCAACGGCGCCAAAAACTTGTTGCGTTCGTGTGGTATTCGCAAATATAGTGCAAGTATACATGTCGTACAAGTAATAAAGTGGATATAAGTAAGAGATCGTTCCCACGAGGATTGGTTTACTTTCAAAGTTCACGTCTCAAAACACAAGAGAATCAAGTAACAAATCGACACTATAAGTTGGTGTTAATACTAGAAACGTAAATAAAGCAAGTGAATAAGTGTTTGTTGTGAATATGGATGAGAATGAGTTGGATTGCTGCATGCAAGTAAATCCCTTCTAGTCAGACGTTATAACGTTTACACGTTATTACGTACAAATGCAATTCTGTATAGACGTTATAACGTTTGAACGTTGTTGCAAAAGAGTTGTGCTTTTCAGTCACAAAACGTCAGAGCTTCAAGTATAAGAGGTCCTATGTCTAGGTTCTAAATAGGCCCACTCCTGTATTTTAAGTACCTCCTATGAACTATTATCCATTCTATGTCTAGACTTAGATAAAAAATGTCTAAATGTCTTTAGTACACCTTTTCGTTCATATAAATCTTTGAGTTCTTTTCATAGACCATGTCTGTACCTATGAATCTACCTATTTTAAGAGGCCAACCTCAAAACAAGTTTGGAAATATTATCATGCAAAGATTTAAAACATTAAATGTCAATACTTCATAACATTAAAGTAGAAATTCATTACAAGCAAAACAACAACCCAACTACAAAATGTTTAGCTCATGCTGAGCATCTTTACAGAATGATAAGGAATTGAAATCCAAATACCATACATAAAAGAAAAGAAACTAAGTGCAAAAGATACACCTATGTAACTCTTCAGCATGTACGCTGTAGAGACGTTACAACGTCTGAGCCTCACAGTAGTGAGTTACGAAGAAAATAAAAACGGAAGTTCAGAAAAGTAAAATGAAGAAGTCTGTGTCCAGAACTTCTTTAAGACACTTTCTCTAAGATGGAGGAGGGTAGATGATGAAGGGATGAACTGGAATGGAGTGGGAGAGTGAGTGTATGAGCGTGTCCTTTGAGAGAGAGTTGAGTCTTCATTAAATAGTCAATCTTGCTCACGTCTTTGCGATGTCACTTGCCCACCTACCAAGCTCTGTTTTCTCTTACGACCGACATCAGATCAGTTACTACTGATCGTCATCCTTGTCGACACATGGGAAAGGAAGATCTTCCGACTTTTATATCTTTGACCATCATTGCTAGCGCGCCAAATGGCGAGATATTTCACTCTTACTCTGCTGCCTTTATATAGACGTGGTGAGGGACGTGGTCACGTTCAGCTCTTTTACTGCACAAGCACAAGAAACATCAAAACGCTCTCAAAGGCACCGAGAGGTGCCAAAATGTACAGATTTAGCAATATATTCCCTAGCTAACTAAGAAACAAGAAACTATCATAAAACTAATTAAACTAACTTTGTATTTGCTAGAGAACTTGCATGATTTATCTTTGAATGAATATAAATAACTCATATAAATATGAGTTATCAATTGCAGAGTAAGGAAGTGGTAGAAAAGTGTGACCTTGCTATTTCAAAATGGATGATTGATGCTTGTGTTCTATTCAATGCTGTTAATTCTGCTTACTATCAACCTATGATTGATGCTATTACTAGTATGAGTCCAGGGTATAAAGGTCCCAATTTTTATTGTGATCGTGGTTTTTTGTTAAACAAATGGGTAGAAGAGACAAAGTTGCGCATAGAGAGTTATTGTGAAATTTGGAAACAAACCGGTTTGTACACTTATGGCGGATGGGTGGACCAGATCAAAATAGGAGAACTCTCATCAACTTTTTAGTGTATTGTCCAAAGGGAACACTTTTTCTAAAATCTGTAGATGCTTCTGAGCATTCTAAAACTGCTGATATGTTGTACAATCTTTTTAGGAGTGTGGTGTTAGAAGTTGGCCCTGAAAATGTTGTGCACATGGTGACAGATAATGCTGCAAATTATGTGGATGCTGGTAGGTTATTGGAAATTGAGTTTCCTAAGTTATATTGGTCTCCTTGTGCAGTGCATCAATTTGATGTTGTTAGACTTTGGAAAGTTTGATGATGTAAAGGATGTTGTATCTCAGTCCACAACAATTACCAAATACTTATATAATCATTGTGCTGCATTGTGTTTGAAGAGGAAGCATACAGGACATAGAGAAATTTTGCACCCTGCTCCAACCCGCTTTGCTACTAATTTCATTGCACTACAAAGTATTTTGGGTCACAAAGATGCACTTAGATCTATGGTAACAAGTAGGGAATGGACAACTTCAAATTTTTCTAGAGATTCAAAAGCAAAAAACTGTGTGGAACTAGTCTTAGACTCTGGGTTTTGGAAGAAATGTGCTATTGTTGTGAAACTTTCTGAACCACTTGTACGCGCGTATTGTTGATAGTGAGATAAACCCGCCATGGGTTTTCTTTACCAAGCTATTTATAAAGCTAGAGAGGAGATGGTAAGGAGGTTTCAAAGAAACAATAAGGTAGTGGAACCCTACTTGAAGGTCTTGGACAACCGTTGGATTCACACCGTAAAAATCGCATCTTCAAGGTTATTGGTTAAATCCGACTTGTAGATTTGATCTGAGTTTTCTAAATATGAATCCACGAGATCCGCCATTTGGATGTCATTGAAAAATATTCTTATGGAGATGAAGAGCTGGCAACTAAATTGACAAGCGAGATGAGGATATACAAAGATTCTGAATTAGATTTCGGAAGGATGGCGGCTAAGAAGGAACGCAAGACCATCAGGCCAGGTAAAATTAGTGATTATGTGATTGATAACTTTACTATTTTTGTGATTATGTGATTATGTGATTATGTAATTTAGTCTTATGGAAACTTATGTGATTATGTGATTCATTATGTGATTATGTGATTGACTATGTGTTAGATCAATGGTGGGAAACTTATGGAATTGGAGCACCAAATTTGAGAAGGTTGGCTATTCGTGTCTTAAGCCAAACTTGTAGTGCATCGGGCTGTGAACGCAATTGGAGTCTTTTTGAGCACATTCATTCAAAAAAGAGAAATAGGTTGGAGCATCAAAAGCTTAATGATCTTGTCTTTGTTTGTTACAACTTGAGGTTGGAGCAAAGGTATTGTTATGTTTATTTTTCATTGTCTATCTTTTCTATTCAACTTTGTGTGGAAGTAGATGTTTTTAGATATTCTAATATTTATATATGACCAAAATAAACTTAGGAATCGATTCAAGAATCAAAATTATGACCCTGTCAATCTGGAAACAATTCATGATCATTCTAATTGGGTAGTGGAGGAGGACCCACCATTCTTAACTATTGAGTAGTTGGAGGCATTCCGTAATGAGTTGGCAAATCCAAATATATGTACCTAACCATCTGCAAATGTTATTGGTATGTTTTTTATTTAATTGTGATTATAAGTTTATCCCTAAATGTTAAATGCTGACATATATTTATTTAATGTCATAGATCATTTGAATTTGGATGAGGATGAAGATGCACAAGTTGTTACACAAGTTGAAGTCATGAACAATGAGAATGCACAAGTTGGAGATGGAGATGGAGAAGATCCTATGTATGATGACAATACATGGATGCCCGAGTATGAGGAATACAACCATGGGATTGAATTATGAAATATTGGAGTTGTTTACCTATTATGTACTTGTTTTATTTTGGAGACTTGGGTGCTTTTGTTATGTTATGCATTTGATGAATGAGTATTGAATATTTGGACATTTTAATTGTATGGTAAAAAGATTCATAGCTCTGTGATATCTGAATATACAGCATGCCTAATTTTATCAGGTTTTAGTGGTGTCACGAGTCATGCGGGACAACTAGTGACCCCTCGGTCCGCCCATTGACCCAGTGACCCAGTGACTTGCTCGGGTCGACCTCCGGGTCGATTTTAGTAACATTGGGAAAAACTCATATATTCAAAAAAAATTAATAATTAATAATAATAATAATAATAATAATAATAATAATAATAATTTCTTGATTATAAACATGCTAAGCATATGTTTAGAGGTTTCAATGCTAAAATGGTGCGTCAAACAAAAAGATACATTTTGTAGCTTCTAGACAACCGTGCGTCTTACGACCTTCCACCGTGGGTCCAAACAAGGGTTTATAGATGGGAGAAATAGATCCTCCACAATCACGAATTGACGTAGTCCCAAAATCTCAATTTTTTATCGAAAGATTGAATGATTTGTATTCACTTATGTTTTAAAGTGATTTATTGGAGTTTTGATCAGATATGAAATGGATTGATAGTGTAACTACAATAGAGGGAATGTAGATTAATAGACCGGCTGTCTTTAACCTTTCAAACGTGAAGTATATAAATATAAATTTTATCAAAGCTTGATGCCTTACAAAACGTTACACATTAGTTAAAAAAAAATTGACTTTTCATCTAAGAGCATGAGTATAAATCTCATGTAGATATAGACCAAACACACTCCCTTAATATCTGGATATCAGCATCGGGAAAGATAAACAAAGAGGGCAAAGATGATCACTACTCAAATGACATTTCACCCTTGCTTCGTTGGTTTTTAATCCCCCTTGAATCACTAGCCAGATAAAAGACCAAAACCCATTGATGTACATGTAATTTCGAAATCAACTCACTTCTTATCTTTCTTAGCTTCAGCTTCTTGAGATAAAAAAGTTGTAAGTAGATTTGGTAGAATAATCACCATTAGAGGAAGCTTTCCTGTAAAGAGTATTAAATTACTGACCACATTGTGTGTATATGGGTCCATGTAGCCGACTCCACCAAGTGGGATAAGGCTTCATTGATGTGGTAGT
The DNA here is from genome assembly GCA_020916435.1 of Oxytropis ochrocephala. Classification (NCBI taxonomy): domain Eukaryota; kingdom Viridiplantae; phylum Streptophyta; class Magnoliopsida; order Fabales; family Fabaceae; genus Oxytropis; species Oxytropis ochrocephala. The sequence goes on along the minus strand of CM037091.1, from coordinate 66,948,996 downwards.
TTTGGAAACCATGCAGAGTTATATCATCCCAAGTAGGTAGCTCAGTTGGAGGGATACCGAAGGAGTGCACCATAGAGGTGCAAGAAGGAGGTCTCGGGTTCAAGTCCCGGAAACTAACATTTCTCCTACACCTACTAACAATTGTCTATCTAAAAAAAGATGATAAAAAATGTATGCATAGTAAAAGAAGTGTGATTACCATCATCCTTCATTACAACTAGAGGTTAAATATCGGCACAAACAAAAGTCATCTCATACTACTTAACCGAAAATTTCAGATATTATCATGGAAAACAGTCAAAATACAACCATGTATAATTTACATCATAATAAGCAAGTGTAATTTTTCAGTTTTCTAAGAGTTAATTTATTCTGGACACCTAACTTCCCAACTTGGTCGGCATACAACCTTGCTTAAAGAGTTCCATCCACCACGACCAATCTGGCTCAACAACACCTGCAAGCACATGCAAGAACAAAGCTTCTTTTTGAGCAATGACAGTTAAATAACCTAAGTTAGCAAAACTCTACAAATAACCTAAGCCATTGTTGAGCACTGGAAGCTCTTCAATAACTCATTGCCTTATGGATTTCTCCCTCACATAGAATACATTTGATAACAAAATACCAAACGGGAGAGTCTTATGGTTGTACATATGCAGAGGTATTTGGACAACGAGAGTGGCACTTTAACTAAAAGAATCAAACCTAAGCACTTTGAATGAGTTATTTTGAATGAGCTTCAAATTCCATCTTAAGGGGGTTTTGGACATCAACCGGGATTCTTGCAAGCAAAGGTAGCTTGGCCACTGTTACTGATGCCATAGTTGAAGGGAGTGGAAACTATTCCCTCTCATGAACTTCTGTTGGCAATCAGATTAGTTTTGAACAAGGAAGCCAGTCAGAAGAACTACCTCCAAAAACCAAAAATACGTAGAAATATTATTTGAAGCTCCAACCATGTTAAAATTGACTTTTGCAAAAAAATTAGCATGGCACTTTCTCATTACACACCAGTGAATTATGGAGATCTCAACCCTTGGCTATTTAATTGCATGACCATGTGTCAAACAGATTGTGCCAAAAATGGACGGCAGTCCGAAGAAAGAAAATTATTTCAAGGCATATCTCTATCACACGAGCAGCAATATACCCTGGACCTTGTATCACTCAGAAGTCATCTTTTCTTCATTTTCCCCATACAAAGTCATGGCTTCTGTTTTCAATCTTCCAAATCATGGAGCCTAAGACCAGTTCTTCATTAGTTTTACTCCATCAGAAACTCCAAGGAACCAAATCCAACACAAACACTCAAAGGTGCTTTCATAATCTCAAATGCCGAGTAATACGGCCAGACCTGCTCTGCATTCTCAATATCTCCTTTGCAAAATCTTGATTGCCAGTTATAACAAGTCCATTCAATACCCTATTGAAAGTAAACTTGCGGGGCAAGAACCCTCGATCAACCATCTCTATCAACAATTTCCCAGCAGCTACCAAATCCTCTGATTTCTTCCTCACAAACATGGCACCAATCAGAATATTATAGGTGTCCAAATTAGGCAAGCACGTCCCATTTCCCATCATTTCAAACATGCTGAACCCCTTTTCAAGTTCCCCAGAATCACAAAAATAACGAATCACAACATTGTAAGTCTGAACACTCGGCCTGCAGCCATGTTCCTCCATTTTCCCCATAAACTCCACAGCTCTCTCCATATCCTCCGAATGACACAAACCTCTGATAACAACATTGTAAGTAGTCAAATTAGGCACAAATCCCTTCCCCACCATCTCTTCAAAAACCAACAGAGCATTTTGCACAATATCCTTCTTACACAAAACCTGAATCAAAGCATTATAAGTAGCGACAGATGGAACAATACCTGCTTTAACCATCTCATCGAAAACCCTTTTCGATCTCTTTACCTCTCCGGCAACACCAAACCCATGAACCATTGTGGTATAAGTAACCACATCAATTTGACACTTCCTCCTCTTCATCTCCAAAAAGAACTCCCAAGCTGCCTTAAGCTGATTACTCCGAAAATAACCTTTCAACAGTGTGTTATAAGTAACCATTGTCGGCGTAATTCCTCTCTCCACCATCTCCTTCAAAACCTGCAACGCCATAGGCGTTCGCTTAATCAAACACCAACCATTAGCCATTATATTGTAACTAACACTATCACACTTGAACCTACCTTTAAATGTTTTAAACAGGTTATGAGCCATTTCAACGCGTTTCGTTTTGCACAGAACATCGAGGATGGTGTTAAAAGAACTCAGATCCTGGTGACAACCATGTTCGTGCATCGACAGAAACACCTTAACGGCCCGATGGGCTTTCCCGCCGGTAGCGTACCTTTCTGCGATGATGGCAAAGGTTCGGGGAGTTGGACCACGACGTAGGGACCGCATTCGGCCCACGAGGGCCCAAGCGGTATTGTAATCGCGCATACGGGCTGCGATGTCGATGGCGTGTTCGAAACCAGAAGAGGAATGAATGTAGGTTGGGTGACGGTCTAGGTGTTTGAAGAATTGGAGGGCTTTGGGTCCGTGGTTCCAAAGGCGCTTCAGAATTTTGTCTACTAGCTCTGGGGTCCATCGAAAACTTCGGTTTATTAGGGTTTCGGCGAGGGATTTTGGATCTGATTGTAGGATCAGTTTGGTTATGGTGGCGTCTTCAGAAGCAGGTGGTGGTTCGATTACAGTAGTGAGGGATTGATGTGGTAGCCAAAATGGGGTTTTTGGTGGGGAAAGAAGGTAGAGAAGACAACCGTTTGAGGTCTGGTAAGCTTGTTTTACCGGTAACTGAGTGAACATCTTGTTAGGGATTTTGACATCCTGCACACTAGAAAGAGAAACTTCAAATCACCTACAGTTACCATAGAATAAGTGCTTGCATAACAGTAATGTTGCATATATTTAAAAAACAATTGAATGCATGATACTATGTGGCCATAATAAATAAGGTTGCTTAAAACAAAGGCGCACTTGGCAAAACAAGAAGGAAACCACTAAAGCAGCCGCAAGGCAAACAATACAGATAAACTTTAAAACAATTGCATACATAATTAAATCCTATATTTTAGTCATTCAATGAATTATTGAACTTTCGAAACAAGCCGACATGCAACAATGCAAACGAGTTACTTCTTTCGTACAATAAGCGCCAAAATGAAAAATCAGGAGGGGACAGCTGAGAATATATCTTTCTTTTCTTTCAGGCAAACGTTAGTGTTGTAATTCAACATTTTACAGAATAAGATGTGGTGCACATTTAGAACAAGCCAACATGAAACAATGGAATCAAGTTAATTCTTTTGTACTATGACTATGAGCACCACCAACAAAAAATGTTAGGGCAGGGTAGATAGCAGTTTATATAATTATTTCCAAGCAAAAAATTGTGTTCTAATTCATCATTGATAGAATAACAATCTGCAAATATAGTCAGAACATGAAATACCGTGGACCGAAAAATGATAGAGCAACATAAGAGATAAACCAAGTGATTATATTATTGAACACTAACACACAAAATATGTTTGCTATTGCAGAGAACCAAATTCTCCAACAAAGAGTATTCACTTTCCACAATATATAATAAGAATGTCACATCCATATTAGTATGCCTATCCAGTAATTTTCAGATCATAACAGCCATTAAGCTGTTCTGCCCTGAACTATTTCCTAATCGTAAGTTACTGTACACCACTGTAGTTAATAGCGGCGGTGGCGGCCGCAATCGCGGCGTGGCGTGGCGTGGCGAAGGTCCGGCGCGACGCTAACCACCGGAGCGTCGCCGTTTACTGTTGCGGTTGGTGCGGCGCAATTGCAGAGACCCTGCGTAGCGTGAGGCGGGTCAAAACGCGGGTCAGAATCGCTCCAGGAGTGGAGAAGACGATAATTAGGGTTTTTCAGGGGAAATTATACTTTTGCCCTTACTTAAAAACACGAATAGACTGTTATACCCTTACTTTTTTGCCGTTTCTACATTTACCCATTATTTTATTAGTATTAACCAATGTTATTAAAATCGACCCGGTCATCGATTCGGTCGGGGCATTGGGTCAATGGTCGAACCGAACTGATCGACCCGCATAACCCGTGATACTACTAAAAAACAATAAAAATAAGCATAACAAGTATAAATTTACACACAAAACTGTCAACTTTTTTACCTTAATATCAATAAAATCCTAAATATATTATCTTTTATACTTTTATTAATTATGAGACTAACATAAATTTAAAATGATGTATTGAATAAAAATATATTAAGAAAGCATATGATGTTTTTGGGTGAAGAAAATAAAGCATATAATATATATACATTCATTCAATTAAATATTAATTTTAAAAAAAGTATAAAGAAAAGCATTAGCATAATGATGTATTGAATAAAAATATATTAAGAAAGCATATGATTTTTTTGGGTGAAGAAAATAAAGCATATAATATATATACATTCATTCAATTAAATATTAATTTTAAAAAAAGTATAAAGAAAAGCATTAGCATAGGAGTATGATATATATATGTTGGTTGTCGGTAAATCAATTCATTCATTGTACATATATTATATTGGCAAGACTTTAACATCAGTGTGATAGTGGCCTAGTGGTTTGTGGCTTGCCTGTTGTACTCGTGGTTGCAGATTCAAATCCTGCACCATGCCTTTCAAATAGATTCTTCTTCTTTTACACGCTCTCTCACGCGTCTCGAGAGACAGAGAGCGTTTCAAAACGAAAAAACGCAGAGCAGCTCTGCTCTCTTCTCAGCGACCCTCTCACTCTCTTCTTCAAGAAGCTCTCACTGTCGCACACTCTGCAATAGCAACGCCTCTCACTCTCTTCTCACAGAACCAGACGGTAATACTCTGTTTTTTTCCCTCTGTTTTTTAACACAGAACCTGCGCTAATCTCTTCACACTTTTCCTCTGTTTTTTCAACAAACACAGAATTTGAAATTTTTCATGGCATCATCTCAGTCTCAACAAGTGAACAACACATCCCCTAGAACTTGTTTACTATTTTGGTTTATGTTATATCTAAGTATTAGTAGCAAACCTTGTCAAAAAAATAAGTATTAGTAGCAATGACTTTGATGATTACTTATGAATATGTGTTCATTTTTGAGTATTCTTATGTTTTTTAGCCTTAATATATGTATGGTATAAATCCGGTATATTGTTTGCCTAGACTTCGGCGTAGCGGTCATACCGCTACCCGCTACACCGCAATAGCCCTTTAGAGGTCGGCCGCTACGCTACGCTATTTGCTATTAACTACAGAGCTGTACACCTTCCAAATGGGTGGCTTGGCGTATTTTTAGACCAATGGATTAGCCTCTTAGATCCCACCTTTCTATTTTCTGAATTGCACCTATGAAGGAATGCAGATATTTGCTTTATTTCAAGTTTTTGTCATATTCATTCCGAAGAGCAGAAACCACCAACTGATCAATTCACGAAAAATATTCTATTGTTACACTTTCCTGAAACATAAACTATCTATTTGAGAATTTTAATTGATGGGATTCAGCTGATAATTGGGGGGAAAAAGAAGAACAAAACAGAGCAATTGTATTATTCAGAAGTGAACTGCTTGGGGAAACCAGATAATTCATTTGTGGTATTTTTAGAGTACCTCACCTTTTCTCTAACAACTTCACTCAAGAGTCTCACTGACTAACGAATCCCTCCCTCTCCTATTTATACCTTCTGCTACACTTTACATTCTGTTCTTCTGTTACTACTTAATCCCAGCTATGCATTCTGTTGCAACTCCCCTTTCCTTATTCCTATCGTTCACCTTTACATATACTCTCTTGACCATAGGTTGCCTATCATCAATTTACCGGTACTAAACAAAAAAATAACTCACCCTCCAATGTTATTGTGGACAAATTCTTGAGCCCATGCAGATGCCATCAGACTAAGGTTGCACCTATGACACGTGTGCAATTCATCTGCTCTCATGACTAGATCCCTATTCCTCTATCCCACTTTGCTAAGTTGGAGAGCTATTATCATAACCATATAAAACCAAGTAAAAAAACTGAAAACTATATTGAACAAATGTCAACCATGAAAAGATCATTAAAAGAAAAGAAAAAATCATGTTAACAACTTTTAGACAATATTGTTAAACATACACATTTAGTACAGATGGTTCGATAAAGGAATCAAGAAATTATAGATACCTGTACAAAAATTGCACCCCTTTCATAAGCCAATCGGTTTACAAGCCTTTTTGTTCTTTCACCACACAAGTCACATGTAAATTGTACAAGCAAACTTCTTCTTGGAATTTAAGTCAATACTAGTGCCCTGCACATGCAAAGCATAACAGTATATTGAGATCTAAGAACTACAGATAAAGAGAATATTTGAAAGGAAGACGATGCTTGAATCTCCACCAACAATATATGATTAAGATCAGAACAGACATAGCCTAGGAATATGCATGCATAAATAAATACATACAAACACAGACAAGCAGAGGAAACTAATTGGTACTTTTCTTATTCTATATCTACAACTACGATTGAGCTGAAAGGTAATCAATAAAAACAATAACCAATACTTACACCACTAGGTGAGGACATGAGATACAAAAAGTTTATTCCAATTTCAAATTATCTTTAAACCGCAGAACCACATTACATTACATTACTTTCTGTCATAATTCACAGACACACTATATTATAAATTAAAACGATGCAACTTAAAAAGTGGTACATACTTTTTTTTAAAGTAAAAAATCAACCATAGCTCATAAGATAGCTAATATCATCTCAAATAAACAACCAAACAAATTATCAATCTGTTTGCTAGCAAAATCAGCAAACTTCAAAAAAAAAAAATACCACTAAAAATTCTCTAGTGTCTGGTTGGGAGCGTAATTTGGAGGACTAACTTTATATGTGGAAATATATTTGAGATTATAAAGAAATTGAAGAAATAATATTATAGATGATCATATAACATTTCAACCACCCTTTATTTTGTTCTTAAAAACATTTATAATTTATAATTTCGTAAACTTAGAACATAAAAATAAGGCCCTCCCCTCCAAAACATATCCGGATTTTCCTTTCATGTTAGCCTCAATAATAATAAAATAAAAAGCAGCAAAACCCAACTTCATAACCCAACCAGCAAAACAACATTTTCTTGTTACACATTCTGAAATTATCTAAATAAAAAGTAAAAATAAATAAACAAATAAAAACGCTCACTAACCGCTTCCGAGTTCTGTGATTCAGGTTCTGGCGCAGTGAACGAATCACCATCATCAGCCAACCCATGTACCCTAAGCACCCCGACTAGGAACAATTGGTGCTACTATTGGAGCACCAGAAAGTCTTGACCTGAATGAAGGATATTTTTGTCATTTTACACTATACTATTATTTTCCAGAGAAATTCATATTGAGAAATATAGATTAAACTGAAAACGCAGTAACATTGACCAATACGACAAACAGAAAAGCTCTGGAGAATGGAAACCGAACCTGTAGATTGTTATTGAAGGAGAGTTGAAGCGGAAAGAGATAATAGGTTGGGGAATTTTGCCTGCGGAGGAAGAGAGAGAAGCATGAAACGGTGGAACACTGTGCCATTGATGATTTTGTAATTGTTACTGATGCAAATCTTTAACAAAATCCCAAAATAAAACGACATAATGAAATCAACGACAAAAGCTAAAATCTCAAACAAAAATTGAAAGCATCGCATTAATCGTAACCAGAGGTCAAGATAAGCATGAATCGTAAGACAAAAATGGAAAAACAAAAAACCGATTAAGGTATTAAAAATTGACGGTGAAAAAGGTGTACCTTTGATTAAGGTTGAGTGTGAGTGTAATGGAAATGATTGGGAAGTAGAAGAAGAGCTAAACGATGCAAACAGATAAGGAATCCCTTTTATACGCAACACTATTAAAACCCTATACTTTTTTTTTTTGGCTAAATTACTTTTTTGGTCCTTTATCTTTGGCCTTGATTTCATTTTGGTCCTTTATCTTTTTTTTTTCTCGTTTTGGTCCTTTATGTTTCGATTTTGTGTCAATTTGGTCCTTTTTGTGTCAATTTGGTCCTTTTTTTGTGTCAATTTGGTCTTTTTGTGTCATTTTGGACTGAAACTACAAAAAGGACCAAATTGACACAAAACTGAAACATAAAGGACCAAAACGAGAAAAAAAAAAGATAAAGGACCAAAATGAAATCAAGGCCAAAGATAAAGGACTAAAACAGTAATTTAGCCCTTTTTTTTTTGAGTTTTTTGTTGACACATGATTTGGGTTCATTTTGTGTTAAGACCCCACCATCACCGCCTAGTTTCGGAAACTAACATTTCCCCCATCTCCACTAATAATTATTTATCTAAAAAAAATCACCTATACCCTCACCCAATATTTTTGTTCCAATTTTATACCTCAATTTTATCCAAAACAAATTTACCTAATAAATAGATAAATCTATTGTCTAAAATTAATACAACATATTTATCTTTTTAGTAAGTAAATCAGTTTTGGATAAAAAAAATTAAAAATGGACCTATGTATATATACATACATCCGTTGTTTTGTTTTTAACAAAACGGATATATATACATACATCAGTTCATTTTTGTTGTTCACATACATATATAAGGTAGTTCTGTTTACATACTTCCGTTTTTTAAAATATAGTTTTCTTTTGTATTTTTGTTCAAAAACTTTTCTCTCTTAAAAGGATCATTCTGTTTTGTTAAATTTTAACAACAGATTTATCTTTTTAAAAGATAAATTTGATGAACAATTTTAAATATTGCTCGGAAGTAAGTTAAATTTGTTGGCCATTTTTTTCAAAGCGGATTTATGAAAGAGGTAAATTTGAAATACGAAATTATGTGGGGGTATAATGGTTAGTGGTATGGGTTGAAAAAAAACACCCTAAAAGTAAGGCCCATGCTTCTTATCCCCTCCCCCTATTCATCGCACACTACCCACCCATCACAATTCCAAAATACCTCACAGTGGTTCGGATTTTAACTCTCGAATTGGTTTGATTGTTAACCATCGAAACAGTTCAGAACAACTTTGGGGTGTCTGACCATTTAGCGTACTCGCTACTTTACCATCGAACTGGTTCAATGGTTAACTATCGAACCGTCTAAAATTCCAAAAATAAAAAATAAAACACGTCTGTGTAGTGTGTGATGAGTAGAGGGGGTGTTAGAAGCATGGGTCAAAAGTAAAGCCTTATATAGGCTTGCTAATGGATACTATGACTAAAGTCCAATGGGTTTTTTTTTGTACCCCCACCCCATCCCCGTAACCCCCACCCACACTGAAAACCCCAAAATGCCCTTCTGAAAACGTATTTTTTTTTACAAATTTTTGACCAATCGTATATACACCTGGGGGTATATATACGACCTTATGCATTTAGGCATCGTATATACACCCCCAAGACGTATATACGATTGGAAAACCCCCACCATAATCGTATATACGCCTTGGGAGGTGTATATACGATGCCTAAAAAATAGGGTCGTATATATACCCCCCTCAGGTGTATAAACGACCCCCATTGTATTTTTTTAAATTTTTTTAAGTCAAATAAAAATTATATAAGTCCTGAAAATAGGTTTTGTGTGTAGTTCGTTAAAATGTGACGATGTTATACGTCGAACGAATAATTTAGGCTAAAAAATCGGTTTTCGGGCAACATACTCCAATCGTAATGAAACCACAACTATTAAATCCGAAAAAAATCAAGAATCAATACTCCCTTAAAAGGGACTTCTTACTAGACTACGGCCTCAAAATCTCAAATTCCATCGTTTACTATTTTTTACGATTTTTTTTAATTTTTCATAGTCTCCAAAAAATCTAAAAAAATTTGTATAGCCTTATTTTGGTTTTGTTAGATTTTTAGTGGTGTTTTTATAATTTTTTTTTGGAGTAGTTTTGACTATTTAACGAATTTTTAGTAGTCTTTTAGTAATAAAAATTAAAACAAATTATTAAAAAAAATAAAAAGTGCATCGTATATACCCCTTTGAGTACGTATATACGATTGGACAAAAAATAGCCATCGTATATACGTACCCAAAGGGGTATATACGATTTATTTATTTTTTTTTAAAAAAATTAAGTTTCAAAGGGCATTTTAGGGTTTTTGGTATTGGGTGGGGGTGGGAGGGGATGGGGTGGGGGTCCAAAAAAAAAACCCTTGCACCAATTGGTCCCTAAATTGAACCACCAACTACTAAAGTCATTCGTGTAAAAATTTAGGCAAATTTTTTTCTCACCCCCCTCCTTCTCTATCTCACCCCCATATTTATAAAAAACCCAATACTACCCCTGCGTTTTTAAAAAAAAAAAAAAATTCGGAATTACCTCAAAATAAGGTAATTCCGGTTCAAAAAAAAATTAAAATTTCGGAATTACCTCTAAAAAAGGTAATTTCGGTTCATAAAAAATTAAAAATTTCGGAATTACCTCTAAAAAAGGTAATTCCGAAATTTTTAATTTTTTTTTTAAAAGTTTGTATATTAAATTAATACTTAAACGCGTTTTATTTTGGAAATATGATATGAACGGTTTACGATTTAAATAACAATACGTCAAAATATATAAAAAGACCAACATAAAATAGGAGTACAAATACAACTATGGGTCCAAAATGTTTAACAATGACTGAAAATAAGCACGTGAAGTAGGTGAACGGGCGACATCTCGGCATCCCGGTCAATCACACTACTCTGCACCTCTCCTCATATGTCTCTGGGACAACAGGCTCTTGATGATATGGTGGATCCTGAGCTGGCTCTGGCTGTGACTCTGGCTCTGGCTGTGGCTCTGGCACCGGAGTAAGATGCACCCTGGTTACCTGATGTACCAAGGTAGGTAATCAGGATCGCACTCGCCGTGGTAGGCTACATCTCTACTAGCCCGCCAAAAAGTCCGCGCCCGAATCTGATACATCAGCAACCCCTATATGATCCTATCCGCAGAGGGAGCATTACCCGAAATGGGTGGAAGAGGGACCCTCTGTAGATGGCCGAACTGCCAACGCACCTTGTCTGGCATGTAGGGAACAACGTCATCGCCCCAAAGCAACCAGCCTCTGTAAACAGATATGTTCTACAAAGGAACATACCGCCAGTGGTCTGCATAAGGGGTGAGGATGACATCCTCCAGCTGCAGAGCATCTATCCGCTCCCTAAAGTCCACCAACTTTATTTTATCCAGCTTCTTGTTCCCCCAGCTGGTGGCACGTGGCTGATGCGTCCTAGCTAACACTTTCCGACCAACGGCGGTGGGAAAGTGCTCGTAGATCCAGCACTGAAATAATTAAATTAAAAAATAATCAATTATTAATATATGAGTAATTTAACGACGGTGGGAAAGTGCTCGTAGATCCAGCACTGAAATGATTACCTGGAGTAGTGTCGTGTATCCGCCGAACTGCTTGGTCGAATAAAAGACGGCCACACGTCGGTGGGTGTAGAGGTAATCGAGAGCGGTATACCCCAAGACCACCGCCACACCGCAAGATCTTGGCGGATACATCCACCTCACTGGCACTAATGTGTGAGTCTTGTCAGCCAGAATGGTGGTGCCTAACAAGAAGAGCATGTAGCACCGTGCAGCCTGCTCATAAGCACCCCGTGCCATGTTCTCCTTGTAGGAGTCCTCTACACAGGAGATCCTCAGATACTGCCCCCTGTTATCCCTAAGCTCCTGGATGACAGTAGCCTGATCCATGCCCAAACAGTCCACATCAATGGTTGGCCAGTAGTAGCCGGACTTGAGCGCATTCTTTGCAATCGACCGGCCACCCTGATGACTTCCACAGATACCCTCATATATGTCTCTCAATAGATGGTCAGCTTCGACCGACGTCAGACATCGTAGCAATGGGGTTGAAAACTCTCTTCTATACAATTTTCCCCCAATGACAGAGTACTTGGTCGCCCGCTGCTCAATAGTTTTGCTTCCTTTGGGTCGCTCATCTCCTTTCCTGTCAGGATGTATTGCAGAATAGGAGTGATCCTGTCTTTCTCCAGGTCGATGGAGAGGACGGCCAATGGTTTCCCTGAATTTGTTGAAACACTCGGCCGAGTTAACGTTTCCTAGATCACACTTCTATGAAATGAGGGGGTCGAGTTGAAATGAGGGTTATGAGAGCGTGTTTTCCTCAAACAAGTGTGTTTGGTCGCAAATCCATCACTATTTTGCCACGGAAAATATTTCGTCAGAAATTTTGGTGGCAAATAAACCTTATTCTTGTAGTGCTCGTCTGATTTATTCTTGATGATCATATCATCTAAGTAAACTTCTGCTACTTGATGAATCCCCATCACATGATGTTTTTCACTGCGAAAAACGGGAATTTTACTTGATAATTTGATGAATGAATGGAACTTGTTAGGAGAATATTAATGAGTTGTTCTATTTGAGATTCAATTGTTTTGCAGTGTTTATGCTGGGTTTTGTGGTGTTTTTGTGCCCAGGGATTAGGTGGAATTGAAGAACGAAGAAATGCAAGCAAGCAGACTCAAAAAAAAATATAAGGAAGTAAGCATTCGCAGAGTTGCGCTGGAGTTGCGCTGGGAGCGCAAGTCGAGCGCGCAAGTGGAGTGCGAGAAATCGAGGTCCTCGCCAACTCACACTGCTGCGATTGCTTGCGGCGCAAGAATTCATCAGAAGGCGTCCTCGCTTGCGCGTAAGTGGCGCTGGGAGCGCGACTTAAGCGCAAAAACACTGGAAACACGTAAAAACACACCAGAGACGCGTTTTTGAGGATCTCTCACTTTTTTTGGACGAATTGGAACCCTAGCAGACGAAAGAGAACTCATTGGAGCTGACGGCTATTGAAGAATCAAGACTTGGGAACAAGGATTGAGGCTTCTCATGCATTCATCTTCATCATCAACTTGTAATTCTCCCTTTTTCTCGCTCTTTATCATGTGTAGCTAATCTCATCATGTTAGGGATGGATTAATTGTGATGTAGCACTATTGTCGATGGTTTAGAATTTATTTATATCGTACTCTCTACTATTTTGCGTATAGAATTTCTGTGCTTAATGCTTTGTATTGTTGGGAAATTTATACAATGATCGTTTGTTCGAATTATGAAACAGAAGTTTTATCTTTGAATGTTTGAGATTCTATACCTTCGATTCATAGCTTAGGAATAATCTATGGTTGTTGTATATTGCAACCCTCGTTGTAAATGCTTGTCGTGGTTAGAATCACTTAAGGAATTACGGGTTCTAACTATCGACAAAGAACTAATCAACCTAGGAATAGAAATTAGTGAATGAGTAGGGATTGATAGCAAAAAAAAGTAGAGAGAGAGTTTACCCTTCAAATCAAATCGCGACAATGGTGCGAAGTTACTAGTAGTTCATCCCTAGCAGCTTGTCTATCGTATTATCCTAAACGCGTTCTCGTTCTATTATTTAGAAAAACTCAAAAATACTTTACTGCTTACTTTAGAGCTTCATAGCTCAAACCATTTCAAACAAACCCTTATTTAATATTGGTTCATATTAGTCGTTGTTAGCGTAATTAGTAATTTAGTTCGATCCTTGAGGACGATATTCCGGTACTTACCGGTTTTATTACTTGCACGATTTGGTACACTTGCCAATATCTTAACAAGTTTTTGCGCGCCGTTCTTGGGATTGAAATTAATTTACTAATTAATTCAAGGCAATCGCTAATTCGAACCCGTACATATTTACATTTACTTTAGTTTTATTTCTGTTTATTTTTGTTTATTGTATATATATCACACAGTTTGCTTTGACACTTGTCCAAGTTGTTGTTTTCTCAGTGCATGTGTGGAGCTGTTGATCCTAAAGATCTACTTTTCGATCCGGAAATTGAGAAAACCGCTAGAGCTAATAGAAAGGAAGCAAGGTTAAGGAACCAAAGAGCAACAACCGGAGAATCTTCTGTGCAACAAACTATGACTGAAATCATGGGAGAAAATCCACCACCTGCTCGCACTCTTGGCGACTTTGGGAACAGGAACCAAGGCGTCCAAGCTTACACCTTCCAACCTGTGGGGGCTGTAGCATTTGAGATCAAGTCTTCGATCCTCACTGCCTTGAAATCAGAACAATTCTCTGGGTCTAATGCTGAAGATCCAAATCAACACTTATTTCAATTCTACGAAATTTGTGGGTCCACAAATCTTGCGGGAGTGACTGACGACCATAAAAAGTTGTGTCTCTTTCCATATTCTTTGACTGGTAGAACTAAGGATTGGCTAAACACTATCCCAGCAGGAACTGTTAACAATTGGGGTGATCTAGAGAGCAAGTACTTAGAAAGATTCTTTCCAATTTCTAAGTTCATCAAGAAACGGGCTGAAATATCAAATTTTGAGCAAGGAGATGGTGAGTCGCTTTATGATGCTTGGGAAAGGTTCAAACTGTTATTAAAAAGATGTCCTGGGCATGGTATTGATGATTTTCTTCAGTTGCAAACTTTCTGTCATGGTTTGCGACCTCAAACAAGGATGATGTTAGATGCCTCAGCTGGAGGATCTTTGGGTACTAAAACTGCAGAGGAAGCAAGACAGTTAGTGGAGCATATGGCCTCTAATGAGTACAAAATTCAAAATGATAGGGTGCCACAAGAAGAAAGGGATGTTAGAGTTGGATTCTAATAGTCTTTGTGTTGGCTCAACAAAAGGTAATGTCACTCCAAATTGAAGCTCTTACTAAACAACTAGCCGCTACTCTCTGCGGTGGATCTCAAACCCCTGCGATTGTTCAAGCGAAGACACCGGGGTGAATGTAACTATTGTGGTAGAGAAGCTCATGAAGGTGATTGTGCAACTCATGGAGATAACAGTGAACATGTCAATTATATGGGCAACTTTCAGAAGCAAGGTGGGAACCCTTATTCTAACACCTACAATCATGGGTGGAAGAATCATCCCAACTTCTCTTGGAAGAATAATGATACCGTAGGTCACATCAAGAAAAACCTAGTCAAGAACAAAGAAAGCCATCTCCTATGGAGGAAGCGTTGACCCAGTTTATGCAAATGACAAAGACAACTTTTCAATCACAAGAGCAAGCCATGAAGAGTATGGAAAAGAATCATGAAGCTTCCATAAAGAATCTAGAAACTCAGATTGGCCAGTTATCAAAGCAGCTTGCTGAATCATCTAACAGTGGTTTCTCAGCTAATACAGTTGACAATCCTAGGAATGAAACTGCTAAAGCTATCTCTCTGAGAAGTGGTCGGGAGTTGCCGACTCCTGTGGTAAATAGTGAAAGGAAGGAAAAGAATGAAAATGAAAAGAATGGAGAAGTTGAAAATGAGTTGAGTAAGGGAAGTGAAGAAGGTGTGAAGTCTAACCCTAATGAAAACAATTTGTTCTTTGATGTGCAGGTACAAGAGAAACTCAAGACACCTCCTCCGCAAGTGATGTTACTGTATCCTCATGCTAGCAAGAAACATAAAAAAGATGAGCAGTTTTCTAAGTTCATGGAGGTTTTTAAGCGGCTACAAATCAATATACCCTTCGCAGAAGCTCTAGAACAGATGCCCATATATGCTAAATTCATGAAGGAGCTTTTGACAAAGAAGAGGAAATTTAAAGAGGACGAAACTGTGGCTTTGACTGAGGAGTGCAGTGCTATAATCCAGAGGAAGCTCCCTCAGAAAATGAAAGATCCGGGAAACTTCACCATTCCGTGTGCAATTGGCGGCATAGCCGTTGGTAAGGCCCTTTGTGATCTGGGGGCTAGTATTAATCTTATGCCATTATATATGCTGAAGAGATTGGGTGGTGGCGAGGTAAAACCCACTAGGATGTCACTGACACTTGCTGATCGATCAGTAAAATATCCTTATGGAGTGTTGGAAGATGTTCTAGTCAGAGTTGATAAATTCCTGTTTCCGGTAGACTTTGTGATCCTTGACATGGAGGAGGATGCAGAGGTACCGCTTATCCTGGGTAGACCATTCTTAGCCACAGGGCGAGCGTTGATTGATGTGCAACAAGGGAAACTGATCTTGAGATTCCAGGATGAGAAGATTACCTTTAGTGTTTTTGAAGCTATGCGCCATCCGGATGACAAAGGACAGTGTTTTAGGGTGGATATGATTGATAACTCTATGAAAGAGACCTTTAGACAGGAAGTACCATCTCCTCCATTGGAGAATGTATTTGTGAATTCTATTGAAGAAGCAGATGAGCATCTGGGTAGTGAAATAGAAGACTGTATCTGGCAGTTTGAAGCTTCTCAAATAGAAAACGTCTCAAAGAAAAGGGAAGAGATAGATAGGGGGAGAGCCCCGAGAAAAGATTCTGAAATTGAAACAACTCCTCTCATCCAAGTATGTGTTTCTTAGATAACGATCTTCATCCAGCTATCATTAGCAGCTCTTTAACCAAATTGGAAGAGGAAAAACTAATGAGGGTACTAAGAAGCAACAAAAATGCGTTGGGTTGGACTATCTCTGATCTTAAGGGGATAAGTCCAGCTTTTTGCATGCATAAGATCAGGTTGGAAGAAGAATTCCAACCTGTGATCCAACCTCAGCGGAGACTAAATCCTACCATGAAAGAGGTAGTGCGCAAGGAAGTTTTAAAGCTTTTAGAGGCCGGCATGATTTATCCTATCTCAGATAGCTCATGGGTAAGTCCGGTACATGTGGTTCCTAAGAAGGGTGGTATGACGGTATTGAAGAATGATAAGAACGAGCTAATTCCGACTCGGACTGTTACGGGTTGGAGGATGTGCATTGACTACCGAAGGTTGAATCAAGCAACCCGGAAGGACCATTTCCCATTGCCGTTCATGGATCAGATGCTGGAAAGGCTAGCTGGACAAGCTTTCTATTGCTTCCTGGATGGATACTCGGGGTATAACCAGATAGCAGTAGACCCAGAGGATCAAGAGAAGACAACTTTCACGTGTCCCTTCGGTGTGTTCGCATATCGGAGGATGCCTTTCGGGTTGTGTAATGCTCCAGCAACTTTTCAAAGATCTATGTGCATGATGCAGCGGGGAGAGCAGCTGGACCCTGAGGCAGACATCTTTCAGGCGCCTCCTCCAGACTCTGGACGCGGTTGAGTAGTCTGCTTACCGCCAGGTTATTTTTATCTTTCCCTTCTCTTTTGCTTTTATTAATTGTGTACCTTGTGTTTCCTTAAGTAGCTGTAGTTTCGTAGGTTTATTTTTAAATTCATTTTTTGGTTTTAGTCTAGTCTTTGTAAATAGGTCTTCCCCTAAATTAATCAGTGAGGACACTGCGATGTTTAAGTGGGGGGGGGGGATGACCTATTGTCAGTGTTAGTATCAGAAAGGTTTGCAGTCATGTGGTGAATTTCCTGCTAAAAAAAAAGAGACAGTTGAGCAAACTTAGTGATGATTCGGGAGAACTGAGTGAATAATACCCCTATGGTGATCAAACTAGTACAATCTTGCTTCCACACTTAAAACACTAACCAGTGGAACTTAGTGATCCTAGAGATGTGGGCAGCTAAGCTAGTGTGGTGGACCATGGGAGTCGCCAAAATTTTACTAAAAATTTAGGGTAGTTGTAGAAGCTAAGTTGGGGGTGCATCAGTTGTACTAAGGCTGGGCATGAGGATTGTAGGATAATCAGTGCATTGGGTGCGTGTGTGCAGCACTGTAACGTCTACTCGTAATGTTATAGTGTATGCCGTGTGTGTTAATGTGTGTGTGCAGCACTGTGGCGTCTACCCGTAACGCTATAGTGTATGCCGTGTGTGTCGGGGTGCGTGTGTGCAACACTGGCGTCTACCAGTAACGCTAAAGTGTATGCCGTGTTGTGTTCTTTAGAATGAAAATTGCTGCAATGTCCCAAAGCAAATGTGGATCAAATCCAAACACCAATGTAAGGAAAGGGGTTGCAGCCCAAAAACAAATGTGCGTAGTTGTGTTGCGTGTGGAATGTGTGTGTGGTAATAGTTAGTGCACTAGTCTAATCTGAAATGCCTATTTAAGACCCTTTGTTGTGCTTGAAGCCCCTTGAGCCTTACGTGGAAACGTTAATCTATCCTATATTTTGAACCATCTTTGGCATTCTCGGAAGGAAACCCTCTAGTTTTAGGTGAATACATTTTGAAACTAGCTATGGACCAACTGACTTAAGTGTCACACACGCACTAATTGAGCAAGATTATGCTAGTAAGAGTACCACGTGTGGGCTGGAAATTGAGTGACCAGTCTGAAAGTCGCTGCTCAACTTGTCTTTTGCTTGTTCGGATTGTCTTGTTTAGAAAGGGATTCACCATTGATTGCATGTTATCTGATGTTGATATTGTCTTGTCTTTGCCTTGTCTTGTCTTTGCTTGAGGACAAGCAAATGTCCAAGTTGGGGGTTGTGATGAATCCCCATCACATGATGTTTTTCACTTCGAAAAAACAGAATTTTACTTGATAATTTGATGAATGAATGGAACTTGTTAGGAGAATATTAATGAGTTGTTCTATTTGAGATTTAATTGTTTTGCAGTGTTTATGCTGGGTTTTGTGGTGTTTTGGTGCCCAGGGACTAGGTGGAATTGAAGAACGAAGAAATGCAAGCAAGCAGACTCAAAAAAAATATATAAGGAAGTAAGCATTCGCAGAGTTGCGCTGGAGTTGCGCTGGGAGCGCAAGTCGAGCGCAAGTGGAGTGCAGGAAATCAGAGGTCCCTGCCAATTCGCGCTGCAGTTGCGCGCGAGGCGCAACTGAGGCGCAAGAATTCATCAGAAGGCGTCCTCGATTCTGCGCGTAAGTGGCGCTGGGAGCGCGACTTAAGCGCAAAAACGCTGGAAACACGTAAAAACACACCAGAGACGCGTTTTTGAGGATCTCTCACTTTTTTTGGACGAATTGGAACCTAGCGATTTAAAGAGAACTCATTGAGTGACGGCTATTGAAGAATCAAGACTTGGGAACAAGGATTGAGGCTTCTCATGCATTCATCTTCATCATCAACTTGTAATTCTCCTTTTTTCTCTCTCTTTATCATGTGTAGCTAATCTCATCATGTTAGGGATGGATTAATTGTGATGTAGCACTATTGTCGATGGTTTAGAATTTATTTATATCGTACTCTCTACTATTTTGCGTATAGAATTTCTGTGCTTAATGCTTTGTATTGTTGGGAAATTTATACAATGATCGTTTGTTCGAATTATGAAACGGAAGTTTTATCTTTGAATGTTTGAGATTCTATACCTTCGATTCATAGCTTAGGAATAATCTATGGTTGTTGTATATTGCAACCCTCGTTGTAAATGCTTGTCGTGGTTAGAATCACTTAAGGAATTACGGGTTCTAACTATCGACAAAGAACTAATCAACCTAGGAATAGAAATTAGTGAATGAGTAGGGATTGATAGCAAAAAAAAGTAGAGAGAGTTTACCCTTCAAATCAAATCGCGACAATGGTGCGAAGTTACTAGTAGTTCATCCCTAGCAGCTTGTCTATCGTATTATCCTAAACGCGTTCTCGTTCTATTATTTAGAAAAACTCAAAAATACTTTACTGCTTACTTTAGAGCTTCATAGCTCAAACCATTTCAAACAAACCCTTATTTAAATTTGGTTCATATTAGTCGTTGTTAGTGTAATTAGTAATTTAGTTCGATCCTTGAGGACGATATTCCGGTACTTACCGGTTTTATTACTTGCACGATTTGGTACACTTGCCAATATCTTAACACTACTCGGCCGATCTGCTTCCTGAAGATCATATTCATCATCCTCTGGTAGGTCGCCCATGCGTTCTTCAGGCCGAAGGGCATGACTTTGTAGCAAAAGTTGCCACGGTCAGTCATGAATGCGGTCTTCTGCCGATCTGGTGGATACAACGTTATTTGATTATATCCTGAATACGCGTCCAAAAAGGACATGGGCTTGTAGCCTGAGGCACTGTCGACCAGTTTATCAATGTTGGGAACAGGAAAGGCGTCCTTCGGGCATGCCTTGTTCAGATCGGTATAGTCTACGCACATGTGCCATTTGCCCTTCTTTTTCTTCACTAAGACCACATTGGACAACCAGGTCGTGTATTTGATTTCCTCTATGAAATTTGCTTTGATCAGGTCGTCCATAGCTTGGGTCGCTGTTAGGGCCTTCTCCTCACTCTGGGCGACCGGCCTAGCCCCCTTGTCAACTGACAGTTGGTGGCATTTTATCTCTATGGGGATGTCGGGCATGTCTGATGTCTTCCAAGCGAACAAGTCTGCATAGTCTCTAAGGCAACCAACTAGATCTTGCCTTACTTTTTCAGGCAGGTCGCTTCCCTGCTTGACCGTCTTGGTTGGGTTGTCCCCTAGCTGAACATCGACCAACTCCCCATGAGGCTCTAGTCTTTTAAGCCTGTTCTTCAGCTCACGGGCTAAATCATCGTCATCTTCTTCTGAATATCTATCAGGGTCGTACCGGGCATCAAGGTCGGCCACGTTAACCTGATGGTCTTCACCTGTATCACGAGAGCTGGCGGTCGGCGTTGGCTCTTCGTATATGTCCTTTTGATACAAGTAATGACAGCGTCTAGCCGCATTCCATGTCGGCCAAGAGGGTCACTACTTGGTCATTTTTGCTGTAGAACTTTATTCTTAAATGGACCGTGGAAGCGACTGCTTCCAACTTCCCAAGCGTGGGCCGGCCTATAATGCATTGATAGCACGACCTGCAAGGGAGGACCAGGAACGTAGTTTTGACCGTCCTGAAAAGAGTATTGCCATTCGTATCATCTCCGAATGTGACTAAGAGTTCGAGAGTTCCCAAAGGGTAATTGGCCGACCCATTGAACCCTGTTAAGGGAGTTGGCTCGGTCTGGGGTATGATCTCACTCCTATCAACGTTCAACCTGTCGACCAGGTGCTCAAACATTATATCGGCCGAGCTTCCTTGGTCGACCAATATCCTTCTGACTTCAGTATTTGCCATCACCATTGAGATAACTAAGGGAATATACTTGTTTGTTTTTCCGTCCAGAAGGTCTTCGCCCCCAAATGATATGGGCGGCTTATTCGAGGCCGGTCTGGGGGCAGATGAAGTTGCGACCATCATGAACTCGTTCCACTTTCTCTTCATCGACTTGTTACTCATTTATGTCAAATGGATTTCCTCCATGGATAACCATCGCCACGTTACGGCCTCTGGATTGCCGAGTGTCTGGTTCGTCCTCGAAGTCATCCTTGTCTTTCGACCCCTCGATCATCCCGGTAGCGGGACCCTTCCTTGAGGACCAGCGGGTCAGGTCGCTTTATGCCCACAAATTCACTGTTTTGGCACTCGAAGTAAATTTGTGCAATTGAAGTGTTCAACCTAGTACGTTGGTCGTATTTTTAGGCCGATACTCCGCCTTCTGATCACGAGAAGGATTATCTTGGTTCCTGGTCAAGTTGGGCAGTTCCTCCCTGGGTCGCACACGGGCGCCCTTTGCAGCGAGCAACTATTCTTCATAGGCCATATGGTCATTTGCCCTACGGAGGAAAAGATTCAGGTCCTGATACCGGTTTACACTACAAGAAAAATGGGTTTTTTTGGCGGATTTTCCGCCAAAAAACACACAATTCCGCCACAAATACGGGTATTTTCGGCGGATTTTTCCGCTGGTTAAAGGCTCGTTGCAACGTATTTCCGGCGGAATTTCCGCCGGTAATTTCCGGCGGATTTTAAGTCATTTCTGGCGGATTATTGCGGGGGAATTTGCGGCGGATTTCCCCCGGTAATTTCCGGCGGAATATTTGTTTTTGGCGGATTTTTCCGCCGGAAATAATTTTTTTTTCACCTAAATCCGTCGAAAATACCCAAAAATCCGTCGGAAATAATTTTTTTTCACCTAAATCCGCCGGAAATACCCAAAAATCCGTCGGAAATAATTTTTTTTCACCTAAATCCTCGGAAATACCCAAAAATCTGCCGGAAATAATTTTTTTTCACCTAAATCCACCGGAAACACCCAATATTCCGCCGAAAATAATTTTTTAAAAAAAAAAATTAGAAACATTAAAATTTTATAAAAATGTTTTTTAAAAATAAAGAAATTTAAATTAAAAATATAAATTATCGAATTATAAAAAAATATAAATAACATATTTAAATTAAAAAATAAATGGATAAAAAAACTCAAATAGTGATAACCAACCAAATATAAAATACTTTAATATCAATAACTAAATCCAAAATACACAAATATCGATAATAAAATCCAACAAATCACTCAAATATCCATAATAATAAACATCCATAATCAAATATAAAGCTACTAAGGTGCGTGCTCATCCGAGTCATCTCTGTGATAATAGTTATCACCTCGTGGTGGTTGGATGTCATCACCAAACAAAGCAGCCTCAAACGCATTATAATTCAGATCAATATTATTGAAGAGCTGGGGTGATCGCTGGCTTGGGAGGATCTCTTCTTTGGGGTTGATACGGCCTGTTTGGGGTGGTGGCTCTTCTGCTTGTGGAGGATATCTTCTTCTTTGGGGTGGATATCTCTGCTTTGGTGATCTGTGTCGAGGAGGAGGATCTTCTTCTGCTGGGGTGGATCTCGCCGCATTGGGGGTGGATACTCTTTGGGGTGGATACTGCTGAGAATAATGGTGTTGTGGATACTGCTGAGGGTACAACTGAGGCCAAGGCTGAAATGCACCGCCGATAACCTGCTGCGGCTGGTAGGAAGCCATATGTGATGATGATGATGGCATTGAAGGCTGGTTCATCTGAGCCATCAATTGTTGAATGCGCGCCTCAGTTCTCCTAGCTTGCTCAGCAGCGCGCTCCTCAATTATCCTAGCGTGCTCAGCAGCGCACTGCTCACTTATCCTCTGCCGCTCCCTAACCTCTTCCATTTGTCGTGCATGTTGCTCCGCCTGCTCGTTCAATCTCTGGTTAAATTGCTCGGTCAATTCTATCATTGCGTTGGGAGCAACATAAGAACGACCAGTACTCTCTGTTGCTGAATGTGATCGACTCGACAGAATGCTTTCTTTGAAGAACTTGAGTCCCATGCTACCCGATCCTGTCAAACGATCACTCTTTTGTGGGCCAACTGCTCTATCCCAAATAGAGCGAGCCACTCTAGCCTCCTCCACAGGATCAACTGATGTGCTCCCACTGCTCTACTGCTGAGACTCACACCACTCGGCCATCCCAGCATCATAGGCATCCTAAAAAAACAACAGATAAATAAATAAATATTAATAAAAAACAATAAAAACAAGATATATATATATATACATATATATTGTATATATAAAGATAAATAACTAATTACATAATGTAGTTTTACCTGAATCATCCTCGCCCTATCGTGGATAAATGTATCATCCTCCTCTCGCAGATACAAGTTGCGATGCAACTTAGGCAAACTAACCTCCCGTCAAAGTTCGTCCACCTAGATACATAATTTTATTATTTACTAACAACTACTTAACACATAGTTAATAAATTTAATTAATTGATGAAGTAATAGTTATAAAATTACGTACCATGCGCTGGTGATGAGTTCCAGCACTAACACATCCACCTGTGTGATTGCAGTAGCCATTTTCAGAAGCACGGTTCTTCTTAGCTTTTTCTTGTTTATTTTTAAATTCATCTGTCTTCCAATACTCTTCCAGATCTTTATAAGCCTATGGTCCCATAAAATCAGGGTTTGCCTTCATCTTCCGTACACCCCGCAGTACTTCATAATATCCATCACTACATCTCTTGTTGAACGCATGCTCAACATCTTTCTGTTGCTTTGGTAACCATGTACATTGTTCCTATTTAAAAAATTTAGAAGAATATTGTTAATAAAGACAAATTAAACAATTCAATAAAATAATTAAAAATTAATTATTTCGTAGAACTTACCAAGAAAGAATCGAGCATGGCCCTAAAGTAGTCTTTGTTATCTTCTTTATCTTTTTTAACTGCAGTCCAATTTTTCCAACTTTTTTTGAAATTCTGCTGAATTGAGTTTATGACTGCGGTGGGCGCAGGCTTTGAAGGAAGAAACCTGAAAAATAAAAAAGCTGAATTTTGAACCACGAAAGTTGTATAAAAGGCAACAAAAATAAATTAATAAATAATATACTTACGAATCTCCTTGAGGCACCACGATGACACGACCATCTTCAACGTGTGACAGGCGTAAGTCCTCCCCGCCAACAGTCACCGGAAGAGGTGCACTACTACTACTCGCACCTGCTGTGTTTGGCTTTGGCAAATAACGTCCAAGACGAACAACACAACGACGTGCCCTGTGACGGCGCGTTAGGCGAGTAATAATCTTCTTCCTCCCACCTGCCGTATCCGCGACAGGTGGAGGAACATCGTGTGTGTCGTCACGATCAGATGCAGATCCAGATGACTGTTCAGATGACATGCCTATATACATACATATATATATATACATACATTTAAATATTAAAAAAAGAAACATGTATATTGCATAAACATCCGTACAAATATTCATACAAAATAACCATAAATATCCATACTATTACCAGTTACTAATTAAGTACCAAATAAAACTGAATAACTAGAAAAACTAATTGGAATCCCATTCATTCTCAAAATCATCATCATCAGATGAGGGAGTTCTTGATACACCAATATGGTCTTCTGCATCTTCATCAGCATCTTCTTCGTCATCAACTTCATCGCCGGTGTTTGGTTGATCACATAAACGAGTAATGGGTTCAACTTGAATCACTTCATTTACATTAGACATCTCATCCATTTGAAATGGGACATCTTCTAGTGTGTCATTTGTCTCAATCCGGCCTCTTGGTTTTGTTTTAATTGCGACACACCAACCACGCCTATCAGTCCGCGTTGATGGATAAGGGACATAATAGACTTGTCTCACATTTTGAGCAATGACGAACGGATCATACAGTCGATATCTACTACTCATTTTAATGTCGACTGTATTTGACTTTGGATTCACCCTTGTTCCTCGAGCAGACGGATCAAACCAATTACAATAAAAAAGCACTACCGTCTGACTATAGTCTAGATGGGGGTACGCAACTTCGCATATGTGTTGAATCACACCGTAAAAATAACCTTCACCACCTCCAGTGACACCCTTCATGCAAACTCCACTATTGATTGTTTCTCTTCCCTGTGTCCATTCATTATTGTGAAATTTGTATCCATTGACAAAGTATGTGTGCCATTCTTTAACACATCTTCGAGGACCGTCTGATAAGTTCCTCAAGTGTTGGTTGGGAGGAGTTGGTGGGAGGGCATAAACACGTTGCCTAAACCACATTGGAAAATGTGCATTAATATAAGCCGAAGATTGTTCTTCACTTACTTCCTCAAATGACAAGAATTCCCTAAAAAGAAATAATTAATTGTTACACATTTGTCTACTTTTATTAACTTAATTAAGATCGATATATATATAGTTAATGTTGAGGAATACATACTCAATGAATGGTTGCACCTCAGTACAGTTTATCAACACATGAATATGTGCTGCATTGAACTCTTCCTTTGTCAGCCAGTGAATTGACTCCTTCCCGCATGGACGGCCACGGTAGACAAAAGACAGAAAAAGCTAATTCATGTCTAGGACATTCAACATCCATTTCATTTCGACTGCTTCTTGGAGCAACTTCATTCTTGAAATAATAAGAACAAAAGTTGGTTGTTTCACGGTGTAAGTATGAATAACATATCGATCCTTCAACTCTAGCTTTGTTTTTCACTGATCTTTTTGAATCACCCATGAACCTAGATAAAACGATATGTTAATTAATTAATAATGTTATTTTTTAAACTTCCTTTTATATTATAATAAATAATCGACCTTTCAAACGGATACATCCATTTGTATTGGGCCAGTCCGCCAAGTTTAGCTTCGGATGCGAGATGCACTGTAGAGATGCTCCATAGAATCAAAGAAACCAGCGGAAATACTCTCCAAACTTGCATAAGATAAGTGGGATGTCTTGTTCCATTTTTGTAAGATCATCAACTTTTAGGGTTCTTTGAACACAAATTCTTAAAGTATGTCCTTATTTCAATTAGCGGGTTCAAAACGTGTGTTGGCAACGAACTAAAAGCGATGGGAAGTAAGCACTCCATGAATACATGACAATCATGACTCTTCATCCCATGCAACCTCCCATTATCCACATCCGCACATCTAGATAAATTGGAAGAATAATCGTCGGCATTTTCAACTCTTTTATCCACCGATAAATCTTTAACTTCTTCCTTAGATAAAGTATAATTGGCTTTGGTTTTCAATGTCCTAGTACCTTGCTCAACCAACAACAAATCCTTTCGTCTACAATAATGATCTATGTCCTTCCTAGCTTTCTCATTGTCTTTCGTTTTACCTTTCACGTCCATGACAGTGTTAAATATGTTATCAAAAAAATTCTTCTCTATATGCATTACATCCAGATTGTGTCTCAGTAGATTATCTTTCCAATAGGGAAGTTCCCAAAATATACTTCTCTTTGTCCAGTTGTGCCATTTCCCATAGCCTTCTGGACGAGAAACAACACCCGCTACGACTTCCACTGGAGGGATGTCTTTAACACTGTCCCAAACTTCCTCTGGTGTCAAACTATGAGGAGGTCCACTTGTTTCAACATGTCCCTTGATGAATGCATATTTCTTCTTTCTAAATGGGTGATCCATAGGTAAGAACCTACGATGCGAGTCAAACTACGAAGTTTTCCCTCCGTATTTAATAGTGAAAGCCCTTGTGTCAACCATGCAAATCGGACACGCCATCTTACCATGTGTTCCCCATCCATACAACATTCCATAGGCAGGGAAGTCATTAATTGTCCACATCAAAGGTGCCCTCATTCTGAAATTTTGTTTGCCTGCTGCATCATAAGTTAAAACACCATGCCACAACCTTTTTAGGTCATCAATCAAAGGTTGCAAATATATGTCAATACCAGCTGTTGGATTGGTTGGCCCCGGAATAATAGCATTTAAAAACATGTATGGTTTAGACATACACATTTCTGGGGGAAGGTTGTATGGAGTAACAATAACTGGCCAACAAGAATACGGTGATGCCCATGCTTGAATATAGGGTGTGAAACCATCAGAGCATAAACCAAGCCGAACATTGCGTAGATCACTGGCAAAATCTGGATGAACACGATCAAAATGCTTCCAAGCTTCACCATCAGATGGGTGACGTAATTCACCAGAATTGTTTCTATTTTCATGGTGCCACATCATTTTACCCGCGGTCTCCATTGATGTAAACTTCCTCTGTAGCCTTGGTATAAGCGGCAGATAGAACATTGCTTTTCGTGGAACCGGTTTGCCTCTGCTCATCCCTCTCCTGCTGACACGATAGCGTGGCTCTCCACACAACTTGCATTTCGTCAAATTTCCATCATTTATGCCAAACTCATTATTATAATAGAGCATGCAACCAGACACACAACAATCAATTCTTTTAGATTTTAAGCCAAGCTTCGATACCACTCTTTTAGCATCATAATAACTCTGCGGCAAAAGTCCTTTAATAGGGGTTGCATCCAACATCATTTTGGTCATATATTCCATGCACAACTCAGCAACATTAAATTGAGACTTAAGACCCAACAACCGAACACACATTGATAATTTTGAGTCTTTAGATCCTTCAAATAATGGTTTATTTGTTTCACTCAAATACGTGTAAAACAATTGCGCTTCCTCATTTGGAACTTCTTCAGCATCATATTCTGGTTCTTCAAAATCCAAATTTACTCCAACAACATCAGATATCATTTCCTGATAAACATCTAACACGGGTTGGATGATTTGTGTAACACCCCAAAATAGTTCAATTAATTATTAAATTGAGTTATTTAGGGTTTTTCAACATTTTTAATTAAATTAAGCTTAAGGCTAACGTGTAGTGTTTATGTGTTAGGAGAGGTTTGAGTAATGGGAAGAGGTATTGAATAGAAGTCCATGAGTGATGGGAAGGCCCAAGTCCATTTAGAAGCCCAAGTCCCTTTCCATAAGAGGAAATAGCCGTAGGATCAACTCATTCCATCAAAGTGAAGAAAAGTCTTAGAGAGAAGTAAGAGAGAGAGTTGTTAGGTGGAATAGTATTCTTTAGAGAGAAGGCAGAGCATTTGGCGTGGAAGAAGCTCAAGCTCAAGGGAGAACAGTTGCTGCAAGTGTTAACGGGAAGATTTCAGTGAAGAGAGTGTGTTCTACTCAACTGATCAAGGTAAGGGGGCTCTCTTCCATGCGTAATTTAGTGTTTATGTTGAGTGTTTTTGCATGAATGATTTCGGATTGAGTTCTGAATGTGTGCTTATGTGTTCTTTAAGTATTCTGGTTGTGTTACTTCACCTTGGTGAAGATTGTAATGGTTGATTTCTGAGCTGGTCACGTAAGTGACCATGGAGAGGAAATGAGAGCTGAGAACTCTCAGTCTCAGTGAGCGTGAGAGTTTAAGAGTGTGTTCTTGAGCTTAATCCTAGTCAGGAGCACCTAAAGAGAGGAAGGAGAAGTTAGGCGCACGTGATCGTAGAGAAAACCGAAGTGCATGAAGATTAACACACGACGTAAGTGTTAAAGCGTAGTTCCTAGACTTGAAGAGGACGAGTTGAGCTGTACTTGATGGACGAAGGTGCGTAGGTGTAATTAGAACCCAGTGCGAGTGTCGTCAAGTAGTTGTCGAGGTATAACATGGTTATGCCGAGGTGTTTGGGTCGAGACGTAGGGCGTAGGCAAGTCTGCGTATGATAGTCGAGGTGAAGTGGCCGAAGTGGAGTGTATATATACTTAAGCGTAGTTGCTGGAGTGCAGACGTTATGTTATACCGTGTATCTACCGAGGTGAGTGTACTGAGGTTTAGGTGCGTTGAATAGTAAGTGTAGTGAAGCTTAACGTGTCGCAGTGTAGAGAACCGAGGTGCCAAGAGTGCACCAAGGTGTTGTGTCGTTTAAGCCGAGGTGAGGTGAGTGCTTAGGTGTAGTGTGCCTAAGTATAGTGGCCGAAGTGAGTTGAGTGCTTAGGTGTAGTGTGCCTAAGTATAGTGGCCGAAGTGAGGTGAGTGCTTAGGTGTATTGTGCCTAAGTATAGTAATCAAGGTGAAGTGTGTGGTTAGGTGTGAAATGACTAAGTGTAGATGATGAAGTGAGTTGTGAATAAGCCTATGTGTAGTTGAGGAGGTGTAGTGCATGGACGTCTAAACTAGTATTGCCAAGGTATAGGGTGTATATACCCAAGTGTATGTGTGGAAGTGTAGGTGTGATGGAAGATAGGGTGGCGTGAGGTTCCCGGACGAGGTGGAGAACTTTACGAGTGGAATGCCAAGTGAGGTGCCACCGAGTTGAGTATTGGTGACGTAATAGGTAGCGATACTACATCAGCTTAGCGTGCCGAGATGAGTAGGTGTGCCGAGGTGACGAGCGAGCATACCGAAAAGAGTGAAGGTGCCGAGGTGACTAAGAGTGCCGAGGTGACCTATTTTTGACGATATAACAACAGTAGAGCATGTTAGCGCCACCGTGAGTGACGTTTAACATCAAGAGTCGTTTAAAGGGACGAATTGGCATAGTCCAGTTTAGTCCCTATGTGATGGTTCAGTCCTAGGCGTTGTGAGGCCTTCGTAGTGATGGAGTGGCTCATTGCCTGAGGAGCTGAGGTGCCTGTGAGTGGACGAATAGCATTTGTGCTATGGTGGTTGTCTAAGAGGACTAGGCAACATAAGGCGACGGTGCGGTTTGCACAAAAGAGTTGTAATTTCTGAGTGAATGCATTTGTTCATTGAGTCTCATGAATTCATATGCATCAGCGACGGTTATAGACTTCGGTCTCGATACGAAAGACTTCGGTCTGAGTATCACTAGTGACGGATATGCCTGAGTGGCTTAAAAGAGATGGATCCTCATGCATTATACCCTGGAGTTGGGTTGCATTGCATTCCATGCATATGGTAAAATTCAAGCAAGTTAGATGGATCCTATTGTCCATTCAAGCTCATGAATTTTATTTTCATATTCAGCACACTTATCACATACATAATTTTCTTTAAAGCAACTGAGACTATAATTTTCATTTCTAAGTTCTAATCTTTCCTTAGTTAAAGCAATAACTTCGTTTTGAAGATGAGCAACAGTTTTCTTTGATTGGGTTAATGCTTTAGCTAATTTTAAAGAATCATTATGCAATTCAAGAAATGCTTCATGTAATTCATCATATGCATTTTGTGAAGTTTGAGTTAGAATCTACCTCGCCATCATTTTCACCGTCGTGATGCGGCCATGAGAGCAATTTGAGCTTCTTCACTTTCTGAATCATCTGATGAGTCCATGTTATTGTCTTCCCATGCTATGTAGACTTTTCTACCCTTGTTTCCTTTGGATCCCTTTTTCTTAAACTTTGACAGTTTTCTTTGTAAGTTCGGACACTCCATCTTCATGTGTTCGGATTTGCCACATTCGTAGTGTTGGAGGACTTGAGAAGTTTTCCTTAGTTGAGACTCTTTTGGGTGAAGAATTATTCTTGGGGAAGCTTTTCCTTCTCATGAACTTTATGAATTTTCTAACCATTAGCTCCATATTCTCCTCGTCTTCATCATCTTCATTTTCCGAATCATCACTATCATCTGATGAATTTGACCTGGAAGCCTTGAGAGCTAAGCTTTTCTTTTTGTTTTCTTTTTCTTCATGTTCTTGCTAGACGAGCGAGCTCTAACTCGTGCTCTTGTAGTTTCCCAAAAGAGTGGCAAGTGACATAGTAGCTAAATTTCTTGATTCACTATAGCGCTTACTTTTGGTTGCCATTCTCTGCTTAGACATCTCGGGACTTTGTTGATCAAGTCTTCGGCAGGAAATGATTTTCCTAATGAGCCCAGTTGATTCACTATGTGGGTGAACCTCTTTTGCATTTCTTGTATAGTTTCTCCTTGATTCATTCTGAATAGTTCATATTCTCGGATAAGAGTGTTTGTTCTTGCTCTTTTTACCTCACTAGTACCTTCATGAGTGACTTGAAGATTGTCCCACATTTCTTGGCGGTTTTGCGGTTTGATACTCAAGAACTCATCGGGCCGAAAGGGAAGTGATGATGTTCTTGCACGGAGATTATGTTGAACTTTTCTTTTATCATTATCCGTCCATTCATTTCTTTCTTTGATAGTGAGAATACCATTTACCATGTGCGTGGGGATAAATGGTCCATTTTCCACAGCATCCCATACATCTATATCTACCCCTTCAATGAATATTCTCATTCTTTCTTTCCAATATGCATAATCTTTCCCGTTGAATCCCGGAGGGCGGGTAAGAGATGCACCTCTCTGCGTGAGACCAACTGAAGCCATTTCTCTTGAAGTCGCTAGGCCCTTTAAACAAGAGTCTAGCTCGATACCACTTGTTACCAAGTGGCTTCATCTCTCAAGAGGGGGTGAATTGAGACTTTAAAAACTTTTCCCTTTTAAATGACTTAGATTAATTTTTTGCGTTTTATGGAATGAACAATTAGAAACAAAAACGATAAATAACACAGAGATTTATCTTGGTTCAACCACCTCCTAGTGACTCCACTCCAGTCCTCACAAACCCTTTGTGAGATTTTCACTATCAAAACAAAGCTTAAAACGGGTGCTTTAAAACCCTTACAGACTCAGGCGCTCTTCACCTAGGATACCCCACCTTGTGCAAGAGCCCTTAACAAACAATTACAACAAGAGATACCCCACCCTTGTTACAATCAAAAACCCTAGAGAGATACCCCACTCTCTAGTACAACCAATTGACATACAAGAGATACCCCACCCTTGTTATAGTCAAAATCCTAGAGAGATTCCCCACTCTCTAGAAAAACCAATAGTAAAATCAAATTACAAGAAAAATAACAATACCTCTAAGAAGGTGAATACAACAACTTGAAGATTCCCAACCTAACCCTTGAGAGAGATCAGCTCAAATTGATAGGAACAGTGAAGAGCATGTGTGATTGTGTAATAGGATTTGATTTTGTCTTGTTATGCGTTGGTTGGTTGTGTTTAAGCGTAAAGCCCTAAGTCCTATTTATAGAGTTTGTAAAAATATGACCGTTGAAGCAAATTGTAACTCTATTTTGATAAGTGACAAATCGATTAGTTGCTTGGAAAACATAACATAGAAATCGATTTCTTGCTCCTAGAATAATAGGTAGAAAATCGATTTCTTGCTTGTGGGAACAAGTGAGGAATCGATTTTGTGCTTCAATTAAAGGAAGTAGACAATCGATTGTTAGCTTAAAGTAGATAATCGATTCTTTACTTCAAATCCACAAAGCCATCAATCGATTTTTTCTTTTAAAAACATAGGTGGCCAATCGATTATGTGCTTTAATTAAATAGGGTCATAATCGATTGTTTTCTTTTATAAATCAAGTTCGTAAAACAAGAAGATAATTGATTATGCGCTTGTCCATAAATCAAGAGGACAGGTCGATAATCTATTATGTGCCTGTGTCTAACATATTTAGCATGCTTTTATCAAATGAAGGCATATGTTAGATTAATTGTGTGAGTGCTAGTGTGTTGAGTGATTTGAGTCGATCCTCAAAAGCGGTTTACATTCATTCCTAAGACACGACCCGACTTCCTAACGTCTACCCTTACCACAAACATTCTCCTTGAGTTGGTTGTGTCTTGGAGTTCCTTTTTGTCACTTTATTTAGGAGTACTTCATCATCAAAACTTAACCTGCAACACAAGATATCCACATTCTCCCCCTTTTTGATGATGACAAAATTTTGATTCATCTTAGGTGGGAGGTTAGTTCATCAAGCAAAACAATGCACTAATATTAATGATATGTATCTAGACTCCCCCTTACTTGATGCTCCCCCTATCTAAATGCAAAGTGACAATCCTATATTTCTCCCCCTTTTTGTCATGATCAAAAGGGTTAATGCGAAACATAGTTGGTGAGTCGAAAACGCAGCTAATAGTAACGGTGAGTCCATTGCATTTAAAAAAATAGGCATAAACCACAAAATGACATGAGAGTCGGGTTTCAACACAATATAGCCTAACATAAATCAATCATGAGTTCATATTTCATTCATCTAAATGGTTACTTAATGACTCCAAGTTTTCTTTTCTTCGAATGAAAAAGAAATTTTCTTTTTGCAATGGTTTTGTAAAAATATCAGCTAGCGGTTTTGAATGCTCAACTAAACAATCACATACTCACCTTTTTGAACATGATCTCTAAGAAAATGATGTCTAAGATCAAGATCTATATGCTTTGTTCTAGAATGTTGAACGGGGTTCTTCTATAGATTAATGTGATTTATATCGACACCATAGTTGAGATGTTGTTTACACTATTTTCTATTATTCTAACTTGCTTATTGATTAGTCCTCAATGGTGGATAAAACAAAATCAGACAATGATAATCACATATTTGTCTAATGCTCAGTAACTTATGCTTAACATATTCTACATAAAGCACAATGCAAATAGAGGTGGATAAGTCTTTACCAATCTTACCTTCACCGAGGATTCTTCCTCTTTTGCTATTATCACAAGTCACATGACCGCTTTTTCTGGGGGTGAGTGTTAAGCGCTTTGTCATATCTTCAGTCATGTGCTTTGAGCATTTGATATCAAGGTATTAATCTACCCCCATACCTTGAAGCATACCTGCAATAAGGTCAAGTTGCAAATTTTGGTACCCAAATTTCTTTGGGTCCTTGTGGGTTATAACTTGGTAGAGTCCCTTTGGGAACCCACACCTTTTTCACAACTTGTCTTCTTCTAGCCATACACACAGATGCAGTATGTCCTAGTTTGGCACAATAAAAACATCTAATATATGGACTAGTGGTGAACTTAGGTCTATAATGCACATGTCTTTTCATGAAATTATTTCTTGGAGACCTAGAATGCACATTGTAACACCCCAAATAATTTAATTAAGAAATTGATTAAATTGTTTAGGTGTTGCACTAATTTTTAATTATATTAAATTATAATATGGTGTTTATAATTTAGTATTTTATTTTAATTGAAGGAGTGGGTGGAAGAAATGGGCCGGGTGTGTAAAAGGGCCCAAGGTGCACTTGGCCCAATATACATATACCCAAAAGTGGAATTTTCTTTCATTTGTGAAAGAAAGAAAGAAAGTTGCGAAGGAGAGGAGAGAAAAGAGAGAGCTCACTACAAAAACCCTAGGAGAAGAGGAGGAGGAGAAAGAGCAATTTCGTGGCTTGAAGCTTGGATTGTTGCGGTGGTTTTGTTCGTGACTCCGCTTCTGGTTCTTCTCTACGGTTATTTTGAGGTAAGGGGAGTCTCACTCTATAATAGAGGAGATAATGGGTATTATATGTGTCATAGGGGCTGTTTTGATGTTATTTGATGATCACATGTTGATTGGTTTCTTGAATTTGATGAAATTGTTGGTAAAAATTGATTTAGGCGTGAGTTAGGGTTTTGTAATATATGAATTGGTGATTTTGATGTTAATTGATGATTTGAGTATGCAATTGGTTGTTTGATTATGCAATTAGGAGTGTTAGAAGGATTATTGGGTGAATTGGTTTGGAAGATTTTGGAAAAATTGGGGTTTTGGGGTTTGGGGCGCCAAGATGCTAGGATTCTGGCGCCACGTATCGCTCTTCTTTGGCTAAGTTTAGAGTTTGTGCAGAATGCTCGCCGTGGCGCCACATTGCCGGGAAAATGGCGCCTGTGGTAATCGCTCATGTCTTTGGAATATGTTTTGTGGCGGGTTGTTCGCCAGGCGCCAAGTTCTTTGGGAAAATGGCGCCTGTGCAATCGCTTGTGTGTTGGAGTGCGTGTGTGCGATGTGACAGGCGCCAAATGCTGCCCCTGTGGTGCCCGAGATGGCGCTGTGTCATCACCGCTTGAGTGTCCGGGTGAGTGAGTTCTTTGTCTGGGCGCCGAATGTGGGTATTTTGGAGCCCGGGAGTGAAACTTGCATTTTCGGGCACATTTTCTCGTGCAACTTTTGTATTCACCGCCAACTTTCAATTTTAAACATTTTGGCTCGAGTGGTTTTCTCGTTTGCGGTGTATTTTTGAAAATGTCCCTGGGGCTCGTTTTGTGTGCGTTTTGGGGCCCGGGAGTGCAACTTATATTTCTAAACATATTTTCTCGTGCCAACTTTTGTATTCACCGCCAACTTTCAATTTTAAGCGTTTTGGCTCGGGTGGTTTTCTCGATTGCAAGTGTATTTTTGAAAATGTCCCGGTAGAGGCCTCGTTTTGGGTGTGTTTGGAGCCCGGGAGTGAAACTTACTTTTCTAGGCATATTTCATCGTGCCAAATTTTGTGTTTACCCGCCCAAATTCATTTTTAAACATTTTGGCTCGGGTTTTTTGGTTTGAAGGTGTTGGGTGCTGGTCAGTGGGGGCGCCAATCTTGTCGCTCGTGTCTTAGTTTGTGTCCAAATCGTGGTCTCGAGTTTGTGTCTAGGTCCATGTTGCCCGTGGGGCGCCAGTTGCTAGGAAAGTGGCGCCAGTGGGTGTGTTGCCACGGGCGCCAAAATGCCGAGTTTCTCGCGCTAGTCTTTGTGTTGCACCGGGGGCGCTGAATGTGGGGAAAATGGCGCTGGTGCCGCCAAGTGCCTAAGAGGGTGTTGCTTTTGGTCCCTAGGTGACGCTTGGTCCCTAGATGATTGTTTTGGTCCTAAGTGGTGGTTTAGGTCCCCGAGTAAGGTTGAGTGCCTCTGAGGAGAATAGTCCGGTGGGGACATAATGGTGTGGAGGGTTTATAATGAGGTGATTGAGCATGCCATGGGGGCATGGGCCGGTGGGCCAAGCCGGGAGGGCAATAAAATGAGATGGACACCGAGGTAAGAGTAACGGTGTATTGAATTGTTGGAAATGATGTTTGTGATGTACATGGAGTCTCATGCATACATTGGGCTGCGGTCGTAGAGTTTATAATATGATGTGTGAAGTTCGAGGCGGCGGGGCCTTATAAAATGATTGTGAAGCTCGAGGCGGCCGGGGCCTTATAAAGTGATTGTGAAGCTCGAGGCGGCGGTGGGCCAATGGTACCACATGCATGATGACATTGCATACATTCTCATTAGTGCATGAATATTATTGATTAATGATGGGTGTGTTTGAGTGCTGTACACTATGCTTATATATTGCTTATTATCACCTTTATTATATAGTTCGAGACTCACCCCTTTCTGTTGTTATTTACCACAGGTAGTCAGGAGTGAGGGCTTTCCACCTTCACTACTCCCCGAGTCGGTGCCGCTCGATCACGTAGCACCTGGGGTCGGGGTTTAGGCTGTCGCCTGCTTTGTTTTGCTCCTTGTTGAGCCTTTATGTATTTGTTTTGATATTGCTGGATTATGCTGTTGAGATAATGATTGTTTTCCGCTGCATTATGTGAAACTATATTTCTATGAGTTATCTTCTGGTGTTACGTATTTGGTTTTTGGTTTAAGAGAAAGAGTTGTGACGCCCCATTTCATTGAGTATTACTTTATGTTATACTATTAGTGTGCTTTGAATGACTATGGCTAAACCGTGGTTCGCCACTAAGGCTAGAATTTCTTTATTTGGTGTATTTACGAGGCATCATCGAGAGCCTTGCAAAAGTGGCCAATGCTGTTGCAAGTAGTATCGCTTACCGAGTAACCCATAGTCACCACCCCACTATTTTATAACACACTAAACTAGAAAATGATCAGAAAAGATTTTTGTACACTCTGATTTTTGATTTAAATTACCGGGTAGAAATGGGGTGTTACACACATGTTGTGTGTTGGACATTTTTCCTATTGTCCATTCAAGCTCATGAATTTTATTTTCATATTCAGCACACTTATCACATACATAATTTTCTTTAAAGCAACTGAGACTATAATTTTCATTTCTAAGTTCTAATCTTTCCTTAGTTAAAGCAATAACTTCGTTTTGAAGATGAGCAACAATTTTCTTTGATTGGGTTAATGCTTTAGCTAATTTTAAAGAATCATTATGCAATTCAAGAAATGCTTCATGTAATTCATCATATGCATTTTGTGAAGTTTCAGAGTTAGAATCTACCTCAGTTTCATTTTCACTGTCGTGGCCGGCCATGAGAGCAATTTGAGCTTCTTCACTTTTTGAATCATCTGATGAGTCCATGTTATTGTCTTCCCATGCTATGTAGACTTTTCTACCCTTGTTTCCTTTGGATCCCTTTTTCTTAAACTTTGACAGTTTTCTTTGTAAGTTCGGACACTCCATCTTCATGTGTTCGGATTTGCCACATTCGTAGCAAGTTGGAGGACTTGAGAAGTTTTCCTTGGTTGAGACTCTTTTGGGTGAAGAATTCTTCTTGGGGAAGCTTTTCCTTCTCATGAACTTTATGAATTTTCTAACCATTAGCTCCATATTCTCCTTGTCTTCATCATCTTCATTTTCCGAATCATCACTATCATCTGATGAATTTGACCTGGAAGCCTTGAGAGCTAAGCTTTTCTTTTTGTTTTCTTTTTCTTCATGTTTTGCTAGACGAGCGAGCTCTAACTCGTGCTCTTGTAGTTTCCCAAAAAGAGTGGCAAGTGACATAGTAGCTAAATTTCTTGATTCAGCTATAGCAGTTACTTTTGGTTGCCATTCTCTGTTTAGACATCTCAGGACTTTGTTGATCAAGTCTTCGGCAGGAAATGATTTTCCTAATGAGCCCAGTTGATTCACTATGTGGGTGAAACTCTTTTGCATTTCTTGTATAGTTTCTCCTTGATTCATTCTGAATAGTTCATATTCTCGGATAAGAGTGTTTGTTCTTGCTCTTTTTACCTCACTAGTACCTTCATGAGTGACTTGAAGATTGTCCCACATTTCTTGAGCAGTTTTGCAGTTTGATACTCTGAAGAACTCATCGGGGCTGAGTGCGGAAGTGATGATGTTCTTGGCACGGAGATTATGTTGAACTTTTCTTTTATCATTATCCGTCCATTCATTTCTTTCTTTGATAGTGAGAATACCATTTACCATGTGCGTGGGGATAAATGGTCCATTTTCCACAAAGATCCCATACATCTATATCTACCCTTCAATGAATATTCTCATTCTTTCTTTCCAATATGCATAATCTTTCCCGTTGAATCCCGGAGGATCGGGTAAGAGATGCACCTCTCTATGCGTAGACCAACTGAAGCCATTTCTCTTGAAGTCGCTAGGCCCTTTAAACAAGAGTCTAGCTCGATACCACTTGTTACCAAGTGGCTTCATCTCAAGAGAGGGGGTGAATTGAGACTTTAAAAACTTTTCCCTTTTTAAATGACTTAGATTAATTTTCATGCGAGTTTATGGAATGAACGAATTAGAAACAAAAACAGTAAATAACACAGGAGATTTATACTGGTTCAACCACCTCCTAGTGACCTACTCCAGTCCTCACAAACCCTTTGTGAGATTTTCACTATCAAAACAAAGCTTAAAACGGGTGCTTTAAAACCCTTACAGACTCAGGCGCTCTTCACCTAGGATACCCCACCTTGTGCAAGAGCCCTTAACAAACAATTACAACAAGAGATACCCCACCCTTGTTACAATCAAAAACCCTAGAGAGATACCCCACTCTCTAGTACAACCAATTGACATACAAGAGATACCCCACCCTTGTTATAGTCAAAATCCTAGAGAGATTCCCCACTCTCTAGAAAAACCAATTACAGTAAAATCAAATTACAAGAAAAATAACAATACCTCTAAGAAGGTGAATACAACAACTTGAAGATTCCCAACCTAACCCTTGAGAGAGATCAGCTCAAATTGATAGGAACAGTGAAGAGCAAGTGTGATTGTGTAATAGGATTTGATTTTGTCTTGTTATGCGTTGGTTGGTTGTGTTTAAGCATAAAGCCCTAAGTCCTATTTATAGAGTTTGTAAAAATATGACCGTTGAAGCAAATTGTAACTCTATTTTGATAAGTGACAAATCGATTAGTTGCTTGGAAAACATAACATAGAAATCGATTTCTTGCTCCTAGAATAATAGGTAGAAAATCGATTTCTTGCTTGTGGGAACAAGTGAGGAATCGATTTTGTGCTTCAATTAAAGGAAGTAGACAATCGATTGTTAGCTTAAAGTAGATAATCGATTCTTTACTTCAAATCCACAAAGCCATCAATCGATTTTTTCTTTTAAAAACATAGGTGGGCAATCGATTTTGTGCTTTAATTAAATAGGGTCATAATCGATTGTTTTCTTTTATAAATCAAGTTCGTAAAACAAGAAGATAATTGATTATGCGCTTGTCCATAAATCAAGAGGACAGGTCGATAATCTATTATCATAATCTATTATGTGCATGTGTCTAACATATTTAGCATGCTTTTATCAAATGAAGGCATATGTTAGATTAATTGTGTGAGTGCTAGTGTGTTGAGTGATTTGAGCCGATCCTCAAAAGCGGTTTACATTCATTCCTAAGACACGACCCGACTTCCTAACGTCTACCCTTACCACAAACATTCTCCTTGAGTTGGTTGTGTCTTGGAGTTCCTTTTTGTCACTTTATTTAGGAATACTTCATCATCAAAACTTAACCTGCAACACAATATATCCACACATGCATTATACCCTGGAGTTGGGTTGCATTGCATTGCATGCATAACTCATGTGAATTATGTTGAAATGCTGTTTATCAGTCGAGTTAGCTATATGTGCTGGTTTATACTTGAGTTCTTTATCGATATGTGAACCGAGGTGCTTAATGCATTCTATGTATTTACATTAGTCATGAACCTTTATTACAAATGTTTAGAGACTCACCCTACTGCTTTCTATGTTGCTCTCTGTGGCAACTTGCGCAGTACCCCCGAGTAGAGTCGACTTTGCTTTTGGTTGTTGGAGTCGGTCCGCTCTGGTAGTTGTAACAACTCAAGTAGAGTCGAGTAGGGTAGAGTAGTGTTTGTTTTGGGACTATTCAGTTGTAATGTATATGTTCGACTAATATATATGAGTGTCCGCTGTGATGTAAACAATTGAAAACATATTTTGATGGGCGTAGTCCCTTTGGCCGAGTTGCTATGTATGCATGTATCTTTGTTGTTTTAATTCATAGATATATGCTAAGGTGTTTGAGTGACAATGTAGCATCCTTCCCATGAGAATTTTATTAAACTCTGATTTTAAATTAGTTAATTAATAGAGATAGGAGGGGTGTTACATTAAGTGGTATCAGAGCAAAAGTTCGGTCTGTCCGACCAAGTATTGAGTCTTGAGTTCCTAGTCCCCGAGTATTAATGCTCGTTTTAATTGTCTTGTCAGAGAGTAAGTAAAAATGGTGGACGTCTTTGGAAGAAACGACGCGCGATAAATGCCTTTGCTGAAGCGATGGTCGCTGCTATGGGAATCACCTCATCAAGTTGCCGAGGATCTTTGGAGCTCGTAGCCTAGCTACATTTCGAGGGAGAACCCTCCAACGTTCAAGGGGAAATACAATCCGGATGGGGAGTTAGCGTGGTTGAAGGACATAGAAAGGATTTTTAGGGTGATGGATCGCATAATGGCTCAAAGAAGTAAGGTATGGAACACATATCTTTGGCCGAGGAGGCGGATGATTGGTGGTCGAGTCATGCCAAGGTTAGAAGTCTGCTTGAGAGGTGATTACGTGGGAGGTATTCAAGAGGGAATTTCTCGAGGAAATACTTCAAGAAGATGAGAGGAAAGAAGGAGATGGAGTTCCTAGAATCAAGCAAGGAGTAAGTCGATGGTAGAGTCTGTTGCAAAGTTTGAAGAGTCAGGTGAAATTCTACCCTACTATGAGGAGCTACATCCGAGTTCTCCAAGTGCGTGAAATTTGAGAACGGTTTGAGGCCCGAGGTTAAGCGAGGCAATTGGGCATCGAAAGATCGGGTATTTGCCGACTTGGTGGATAGTTGCGGGATATATATGAGGAAGACAACTGCTGCAAGGTGCAGGGGTTGGTAAAGAGAAGAAGAACTCTCGGTTTAGGGAAAGCCCATGAGGTTTCGCGCAGAAAGGCAAGTGGAAGGTTGGGTATGGCAAGAGGCCAAGTGGGGAGACACACCCACGCAAATGTGGTGTGTTTCCAGTGTGGGAAGCCTGGACATAAGAAGAACGAGTGCAAGAGTGGAGATAAGAGGTGCTATCAATGTGGCGAAGAGGGCCACCGAGCTGCTGATTGTAGGCGAAAGGATGTCGTCTGCTTTAATTGTGGAGAAATGGGGAACATCACCCCTAAGTGTCCCAAGCCCAAGAAGGAGAGAGACAGGGGAAGGTGTTCGCGCTTAGCTGGGGTCTGAAGTGGTGAACGAGATAAAAGGTACGTGCTTCATTAATGGAATTCCTTTGATTGCAATCGTGGATACTGGTGCCACGCACTCTTTCATTTCTGCATTGTGTGCTAAAAGATTGGATTTAGTTTTGTCTACTATGGTGAGGGAGATGGTTATTGACACTCCAAAGAAAGTCGTCGCGACTACCTCTCTCGTTTGTTCGAAGTGTCCTCTGTTAGCCTTTGGCGAGGAGACTTCGTAGTTAATTTGATTTGTCTACCTTTGGAAGGGATGGACGACATCCTCAGGTATGGGTGGTTAGTGGCTAACCGAGTTCATATCAATTGCGCTAGTAGGTCGTTAAGTTTCCTTACTTCCGGTGGAAGAATCGGTCATGATACTGTTTGGCGATTGCGCAAGGAACCGGGCGAGGGGGCTACTATGTTCGCGTTGTGGCGCGTCATTTGTCGGTGGAGAGTCAAGCCGTGATTGGTGAAGTGCCGCAGGTGCGAGTGTTCGCGAAGTGTTCCCAGGCGAGATTCCCGAGGTTCCACCGAGAAGAGAGTCGAGTTCGGCATTGAGTTAGTACCGAACTAGGCCGTGTCTATGACACCTTATAGGATGTCTGCGGGTGAGCTAGCCGAGTTGAAGAGGCGATTGGAAGAGTTCTTTGGAGAAGAGGTTCATAAGGCCAAGCGTGTCGCCTTGGGGCGCACTGTGTTATTGGTGAAAAAGAAGGATGGAGGTATGAGATTATGCGTGGATTACGACGGTTGAACAAGGTAACAATTAAGAACAAGTACCCACTCCCAAGAATTGATGATTTGATGGACCAATTGGTGGGTGCGCAAGTATTTTTCAAGATTGACTGAGGTCGGTACCATCGATCAAGGTGAAGGACGAGGACATTCCTAAGACAAAGATTTAGAACTTCGGTATGGGGGCACTATGAGTATTACGTAATGCCATTTGGTGTGACGAATGCTCTGGAGTGTTCATGGAGTATATGAACCGTATATTTCATGAGTACCTAGACCGCTTTTGTTGTTGTATTCATTGATGACATTTTAGTCTACTCCAAGTCGGAGGAGGAGCACGCCAAGCATCCGAGATTGGTGTTAGAGGTATTGAAGGATAAGAAGATGTACGCCAAGTTGTCCAAGTGTGAATTCGGTTGAGGCGGTGAATTTCTTAGGTCATGTGATCTCCGGTGAAGGTATAGCGATTGATCCTTCCAAAGTCGAAGTTGTGTTGCAATGGGAAGCACCCAAGTCGCCACCGAGGTGAGAAGTTTTCCGGGTTTGGTGGGTATTACGAAGGTTCATTGAGGGTTTTCCAAGTTGGCGTTGCCACTAACTCGATTGACTTTAAGGGGAAGGCATTTGTGTGGGGCGACGGTGTGAAGAGAGTTTCAAGAATTGAAGAAGAGATTGACAACGTCTCCTGTCTGACGTTGCCTAATCCAAATGAGCCTTTCGTGGTGTACTGTGATGCGTCTAAGTTGGGTTTGGGCTGCGTACTGATGCAAGAAGGTAAGGTAGTTGCTTACGCTTCAAGGCAATTGAAAATTCATGAGAAGAACTACCCTACGCACGAATTGGAGCTTGCTGCCATGGTGTTTGCATTGAAGATATGGAGGCATTATCTATATGGCTCAAGGTTCGAAGTGTTTAGTGACCATAAGAGTTTGATGTATCAGTTTGATCAAAAGGAGCTGAACATGAGGCAGAGGAGATGGTTGGAGCTACTGAAGGACTATGATTTTGGGTTGAACTATCACCCCGGGAAGGCAAATATGGTGGCTGATGCGCTAAGTAGGAAATCGTTGCATGCATCGGCAATGATGGTAAAAGAGCTAGAGCTAATTGAGCAATTCGAGAGACCTAAGTTTAGTGTGTGAGCTAACTCCTCAAAGCATTAAGTTGGGAATGCTTTGAAAATCACAAATGAATTTCGAGTGACATCAAAGAGGCGCAGGTCGGGCGTCAAGCTTGTAGACGTGGCGGCGGTGTATTGGCCGAGCCGAGAACAAAGATTTTGAGTTGGATGCGCAAGGATTGCTAAGGTATAGAACTTCGGTTTTGTGTCCTCGATGACGAGAAGATCAAGAGAGCAATCTTGGAAGAATGTCATAGGAGTAAGTGAGTATTCACCCAGTAGCGCGACCAAGATGTATCAAGACTTGAAAGGGTTGTTTTGGTGGCAAGGTATGAAGAGTGATGTAGCCGGTTTGTATGCGCTTGTGCGGTTTGTCGGAAGTCTAAGGTAGAACATCGAAGCCGCGGGGTTGTTGCAACCATTGAAGATTCAGTGGAAGTGGGGCGATGATTGCGATGGATTTTGTAACCGGTTTGCCGAGTACAATAAGGAGGTTTGATACCATTTGGGTAGTGGTGGATAGATTGACGAAGTCTGCTCATTTCATTCCCATCAACCTCACCTATCCGATGTCAAGGTTGGCAGAGATATACATCCAAGTGATCGTAAAGCTACACGGGGTTCCTCGAAGTATTATTTTAGAAAGAGACCCAAGGTTTACTTTAGAATTTCTGGGAAAGTTTGCAAGACGCGTTGGAGTGCGAAATTGCGCTGAGCTCGGCATATCACCCACGGATCGATGGTCGGTCCGAGAGACCATCCGATCGTTGGAGGACTTGGCCGAGCGTGTGTTCTTGAGCAAGGAGGAGGAGTGGGATTCGTATCTCCCACTGATTGAGTTCACGTACAACAACAATTTTCATTCTAGCATAGGGATGGCACCCTTTGAGGCATTGTATGGGAGGAGGTGCAGGACTCCATTGTGTTGTAGTGAGTCAGGAGAAGGTGTGGTACTCGGACCCGAGGTCGTGTGCGAGAGACCACCGAGAAGGTAAAGCAAATTCAAGAGAAAATGAAGGCTTCGCAGTAGGCGAAGAAGAGCTACCATGACAAGAGAAGGAAGGACTTAGAATTTGGTAGGGGATCATGTGTTTCTAAGGGTCAATCCAATGAAGGTGTTGGGCGAGCATTGAAGTCGAAGAAGTTGTCTTCTCGTTTC
The DNA here is from genome assembly GCA_020916435.1 of Oxytropis ochrocephala. Classification (NCBI taxonomy): domain Eukaryota; kingdom Viridiplantae; phylum Streptophyta; class Magnoliopsida; order Fabales; family Fabaceae; genus Oxytropis; species Oxytropis ochrocephala. The sequence goes on along the minus strand of CM037091.1, from coordinate 66,904,750 downwards.
ATTGGACCATATCAAATTTTGGAGAGAGTTGGGGGTGGCTTACCGAGTTGCTTTGCCACCCAATTTGTCTAATTTGCACGACGTGTTCCACGTATCTCACCGAGGAAGTATGTGCGGACCGCCTCACGTAATTCAAGTAGATGATGTGCAAGTGAGAGACAACCTCACTTTGTGGAAACAAGGCCAATTCGAATTGATGACAGAGAGGTGAAGACTACAGGGAAAGGAGATCAGTTGGTGAAAGTGATTTGGGTAGGAGCACCGGTGTGAGAATGCAACTTGGGAGTTGGAAAGTAAGATGCGAGATGCTTACCCGAGTTATTTTTTTCAGGTAAGATTTCGAGGACGAAATGTTCTAAGTGGGGGAGAGTTGTAACACCCCAAAATAGTTCAATTAATTATTAAATTGAGTTATTAAGGGTTTTTCAACATTTTTAATTAAATTAAGCTTAAGGCTAACGTGTAGTGTTTATGTGTTAGGAGAGGTTTGAGTAATGGGAAGAGGTATTGAATAGAAGTCCATGAGTGATGGGAAGGCCCAAGTCCATTTAGAAGCCCAAGTCCCTTTCCATAAGAGGAAATAGCCGTAGGATCAACTCATTCCATCAAAGTGAAGAAAAGTCTTAGAGAGAAGTAAGAGAGAGAGAGTTGTTAGGTGGAATAGTATTCTTTAGAGAGAAGGCAGAGCATTTGGCGTGGAAGAAGCTCAAGCTCAAGGGAGAACAGTTGCTGCAAGTGTTAACGGGAAGATTTCAGTGAAGAGAGTGTGTTCTACTCAACTGATCAAGGTAAGGGGGCTCTCTTCCATGCGTAATTTAGTGTTTATGTTGAGTGTTTTTGCATGAATGATTTCGGATTGAGTTCTGAATGTGTGCTTATGTGTTCTTTAAGTATTCTGGTTGTGTTACTTCACCTTGGTGAAGATTGTAATGGTTGATTTACGAAATGGGTCACGTAAGTGACCATGGAGAGAAATGAGAAATGAGAACTCTCGGTCTCGGTGGCGTGAGAGTTTAAGAGTGTGTTCTTGAGCTTAATCCTAGTCGGGAGCACCTAAAGAGAGGAAGGAGAAGTTAGCGCGCACGTGATCGTAGAAAAACCGGCGTGCATGAAGATTAACACACGACGTAAGTGTTAAAGCGTAGTTCCTAGACTTGAAGAGGGCGAGTTGAGTGTACTTGATGGACGAAGGTGCGTAGGTGTAATTAGAACCCAGTGCGAGTGTCGTCAAGTAGTTGCCGAGGTATAACATGGTTATGCCGAGGTGTTTGGGTCGAGACGTAGGGCGTAGGCAAGTCTGCGTATGATAGTCGAGGTGAAGTGGCCGAAGTGGAGTGTATATATACTTAAGCGTAGTTCTTTGGAGTGCGAGCGTTATGTTATACCGCATATCTACCGAGGTGAGTGTCTTGAGGTTTAGGTGCGTTGAATAGTAAGTGTAGTGAAGCTTAACGTGTCGCAGTGTAGAGAACCGAGGTGCCAAGAGTGCACCGAGGTGTTGTGTCGTTTAAGCCGAGGTGAGGTGAGTGCTTAGGTGTGCCGAGGTGACGAGCGAGCATACCGAGAAGAGTGAAGGTGCCGAGGTGACTAAGAGTGCCGAGGTGACCTATTTTTGACGCATAACAACAGAGTCATTAGCGCCACCGTGAGTGACGTTTAACGTCAAGAGTCGTTTAAGGGGACGAATTGGCATAGTCCAGTTTAGTCCCTATGTGATGGTTCAGTCCTAGGCGTTGTGAGGCCTTCGTAGTGATGGAGTGGCTCATTGCCTGAGGAGCTGAGGTGCCTGTGAGTGGACGAATAGCATTTGTGCTATGGTGGTTGTCTAAGAGGACTAGGCAACGTAGGCGTAAAGCGGCGATGCGGTTTGCACAAAAGAGTTGTAATTTACGAGTGAATGCATTTGTTCATTGAGTCTCATGAATTCATATGCATCGGCGACGGTTATAGACTTCGGTCTCGATCGAAAGACTTGATGCGAGTATCACTAGCGACGGATATGCCCGAGTGGCTTAAAAGAGATGGATCCTCATGCATTATACCACAGAGTTGGGTTGCATTGCATTGCATGCATAACTCATGTGAATTATGTTGAAATGTCATTTATCGATCGAGTTAGCTATATGTGCCGGTTTATACTTGAGTTCTTTATCGATATGTGAACCGAGGTGCTTAATGCATTCTATGTATTTACATTAGTCATGAACCTTTATTACAAATGTTTAGAGACTCACCCTACTGCTTTCTATGTTGCTCTCTGTGGCAACTTGCAGGTACCCCTGAGTAGAGGTCAACTTTGCTTTTGGTTGTTGGAGTCGGTCTGCTCTGGTAGTTGTAACATCAAGGCGAGTCGAGTAGGGTAGAGTAGAGTAGTGTTTGTTTTGGGACTATTCAGTTGTAATGTATATGTTCGACTAATATATATGAGTGTCCGCTGTGATGTAAACAATTGAAAACATATTTTGATGGGCGTAGTCCCTTTGGCCGAGTTTCCTATCTATGCATGTATGTTGTTGTTTTAATTCATAGATATATGCTAAGGTGTTTGAGTGACAATGTAGCATCCTTCCCATGAGAATTTTATTAAACTCTGATTTTAAATTAGTTAATTAATAGAGATAGGAGGGGTGTTACAATTTGGCCAGATCCAGATGTGGAGGCTACTACTTCAACCGGAACATTAGTACTCGAAGGATCTACTTCAACCGGAACATTAACCGCAAGAATAGCTACCGCAGGTACCCTGTAACACCCCCTTATCTAATCAATTCGATCTACTAAATTAAAATCAGAGTTTCAAAATTCCACTCAAAGGAGGGCTACATTTGATGATTTAAAAAGGAAAACAGAAATTCAATTAAGTTCAAACAGCTGCACAACATTATACTAAACATGTAATCATGCGCATCACATCTAAAAAAAGGGTCTAAGCCCATAACATAAGGCACCTCGGCCAGTAAGACATCAAGTCATAATACTTAGTAAAAGTTACAACAAAATGTGATAGTTTTAGTTCAAAAGACTATCTAGCAGAAAGTACACAAGATCGGCATAAGAAGCACTAAAATCTACTCGGCCCCAACCCAGTGTTACACGACCAGAGCAGACACAACCGACTTGAGCTAGGCACAACTATCACTCATGTGTACCTGCAAGTTGCCGACATGAGAAGCAACATAAAAGCAGCTAGGGTGAGTCTCTTAACACAAGTAATATAATGTGAAGAAGCTTAAGGTTAGATATAGCACTAAAGCACCTCGGTTCAAATTAATCAACCACTCACCGATAGTTCAAATAACCACAACAATTATCAATCAGCTCAAAAACACATTAAATTATGAAATGTATCCATGTATGCAACCCAACCACAGGGCATTATGCAATGAGGTACCTCCACCGTCGTTATTTAGCCTATCGGCTCTCCGTCGTTATTTAGCCTATCGGCTCTCCGTCGTTATTTGATTTGGAGACCGAAGTCCTACCACATCGAGGCCGAAACCTCCTCCGTCGTAATATGCACATGAACATGTGACTTCATGACAAATGCAATCACACACCAATCAAACATAACGCATGTGAATGCTTACACCGTCGTTCACCGTCGTTACTCCATCGTTCTACTCCGTCGCTCACACTGACGTCCACACCATCTAGACATCATCACAGTGCTAAGGTCGACCCTACTACACCGGTAGAATCACCCTAGGACCTACAACCGACCTCTCAATCACCTCGGCACTCCATGGTGGACTAATTGTCACACCGAGGACCGCAACGACACTTAGGGACCAAAATGTCACCTAAGGACCAAAATGGACTCTATCGCTCCCTTACTTATGCACATTTGGTGCTAAAATAGCACTCACAGTGGCGTCCCACAATGTGCTAGGCAACATTGGCGCCTAACATCACTTCGGCACACTATGTGTGTACCTCGGCTAACTACTCCAACTCGGTATTCTACATCACCTTGGCACCTCGCTCAGCTTTGGCACCTCGGCATGTTACACGCAAACCCTCAATTCGGTGACATACTCACAATTACGCGCTCCCTTACACTAAAATCGTCTAACTCATGGGGATTCACTTCTCGGCATTCCCTGGTTCAGTTCACCTACACTTAGGCATTTGGGCGTTTCACCTCGGTGACGGTACCTCGGCCTGAGGACTTCGGTTCACTCCCTCTACACCTCGGTAACCTTAAGGCGAAACACCTACACTTCGGTTTATGCGTCCCTACCCCTCGCTAATGGTGTTTAGACACATACTCTCCCTCAAACTCACCAACAGACTCTCAACACTAAGACACTCTAGGCGTTGACTTCCCTCAACTCGGTTTCTCTCACTCTAAGCCGAAGGGTACTTTGGTTTACGCGCGTAATAAAGGCGCTTAACTCTCATTTTACTTCTTTTACTCTGTTTCTTTACTTAAACCCAACATGCAACCCATTTCCAGCATACCACACTCATGCACACTCAGATACTCACTCCATCGTCTCCGATCCTCTCCCTAACTCTACATGCAAACTCATTTTCTTCACACTACGCTGATTCACCCTCTGATGCCTCACCATGCAATGCTCCCTTCGTACCACACAGAACAGAGAGAGTGTTACACTCCTCTCTCTTTCCCAACCGATCCACCATCGTACCTCACCACAAATCACAGCAAAGAGCAAAACACAAAGAAACACGTTATGAACAACACATAAAACACACATGCAAGGTGATCGTAACCACTCACACCAAAATACTACCAAACACAAAACATTACAAGGATTGAAAGAGCCCCCTAACTTTGATCACAACCGGCAACACACACACCTCTTCACTAGCACTTCTAGGAATCCTTCAAGATTCACTCACTCTTCACCTCGACCTTGCACTCCTTCTCGCCTTGTGCCCGAGCAATCCACACTTGTAACAGTCGAGAATAGCGGGGCGTCTCCCTACTAGGCTTTCCTCTCCTGCGCGATTCCCCCTTCCTCTACCACCGAATGGTCGTAAGGTTTCCAACGATCGAGGTTGAAAAGTCTTCTTATCTTTCCCACTTCGGCTAGTAGCCACACTATCTTCTTCATAAATTCTGCAACCGTCCCACCAACTCGGAATACACCCTTATCCTTTGATACCCAATTGCTCGCTTGATCTCGGGCTTCAAACCGTTCTCAAACTTGATACACTTGGAGAACTCTGCAATCGGTCCAGTGTAATGGGGTAAAACTATCACTCGGAAAACTTGCGGCATACTCCGACACGGTCATGTTACCTTGTTTGAGCTCCAAGAATTCCATCTCTTTCTTTCCTCTCACATCTTCGGGGTAGTACTTCTTCATGAACTCTTTCTTAAAATTCTCCCATGTGATCTCCTCCTCTGCAGCTTCCGGTCTTGGAAGAACTCCAAGCCACCAATCGTCGGGCTTCCTCAATGAGCATATGAGTCCCAAACCTCACTTTTTGCTCATCGGTGCAATCCATCACTCTGAATATCCTCTCTATTTCTTTCAACCATGCTAGAGCCCCATCGGGATCATACCTCCCTCAAGGTAGGAGGATTCTCCTCCGAAGGTAGCGAGCCTCGAGCTCAAAGATCATCGGCATTCTCACGAGGTCGATTCCCATAGCATTTTCCATCGCCTCCAACGCAAAGTAGCTATAGCGACAGATCATCTCTTCCAAATTCTTCTAGCCATTCTTACTTCACCGATCACACAATCAAGAATGTTTTAGAACGAGCCTAAGACTCGAGGCTTAAGACACTTAGACTCAATACTTGGTCTGACAAGACCGAACTTATGCTCGATACCAACAATGTAACACCCCTTATCTAATCAATTCGATCTACTAAATTAAAATCGAGTTTCAAAATTCCACTCAAAGGAGGCTACATTTGATGATTTAAAAAGGAAAACAGAAATTCAATTAAGTTCAAACAATGCCGCACAAAGATTATACTAAACATGTAATCATGCGCATCACATCGGCAAAAGGGTCTAAGCCCATAACATAAGGCACCTCGGCCAAGAAGACATCAAGTCATAATACTTAGTAAAAGTTACAACAAAATGTGATAGTTTTAGTTCAAAAGACTATCTAGCGTAAAGTACACAAGATCGGCATAAGAAGCACTAAAATCTACTCGGCCCCACCCAAAGTTACACGACCTGAGCGAGCACACAACCGACTTGAGCTAGGCACAACTATCACTCATGTGTACCGCAAGTTCTTGACATGAGAAGCAACATAAAAGCGGCTAGGGTGAGTCTCTTAACACAAGTAATATAATGTGAAGAAGCTTAAGGTTAGAGATAGCACTAAAGCACCTCGGTTCAATTAATACACCACTCACCGATAGTTCAAATAACCACAACAATTATCAATCACCAAAAAACACATTAAATTATGAAATGTATGCATGTATGCAACCCAACCACAGGGCATTATGCAATGAGGTACCTCCACCGTCGTTATTTAGCCTATTGGCTCTCCGTCGTTATTTAGCCTATCGAGCTCTCCGTCGTTATTTGATATGGAGACCGAAGTCCTACTACATCGAGGCCGAAACCTCCTCCGTCGTAATATGCACATGAACATGTGACTTCATGACAAATGAAATCACACACCAATCAAACATAACGCATGTGAATGCTTACACCGTCGTTCACCGTCGTTACTCCGTCGTTCTACTCCGTCGCTCACACTGACGTCCACACCATCTAGACATCATCACAGTGCTAAGGTCGACCCTACTACACCGGTAGAATCACCCTAGGACCTACAACCGACCTCTCAATCACCTCGGCACTCCATGGTGGACTAATTCTCACACCGAGGACCGCAACGCCACTTAGGGACCAAAATGTCACCTAAGGACCAAAATGGACTCTATCGCTCCCTTACTTATGCACATTTGGTGCTAAAATAGCACTCACAGTGGCGTCCCACAATGTGCTAGGCAACATTGGCGCCTAACATCACTTCGGCACACTATGTGTGTACCTCGGCTAACTACTCCAACTCGGTATTCTACATCACCTCGGCACCTCGCTCAGCTTTGCCACCTCGGCATGTTACACGCAAACCCTCAATTCGGTGACATACTCACAATTACGCGCTCCCTACACTAAAATCGTCTAACTCATGGGGATTCACTTCTCGGCATTCCCTGGTTCAGTTCACCTACACTTAGGCATTTGGGCGTTTCACCTCGGTGACGCTACCTCGGCTTTGAGACTTGGTTCACTCCTCTACACCTCGGTAACCTTAAGGCGAAACACCTACACTTCGGTTTATGCGTCCCTACCCCTCGCTAATGGTGTTTAGACACATACTCTCCCTCAAACTCACCAACAGACTCTCAACACTAAGACACTCTAGGCGTTGACTTCCCTCAACTCGGTTTCTCTCACTCTAAGCTGAAGGGTACTTCGGTTTACGCGCGTAATAAATGCGCTTAACTCTCATTTTACTTCTTTTACTCTGTTTCTTTACTTAAACCCAACATGCAACCCATTTCCAGCATACCACACTCATGCACACTAGGATACTCACTCCATCGTCTCCGATCCTCTCCCTAACTCTACATGCAAACTCATTTTCTTCACACTACGCTGATTCACCCTCTGATGCCTCACCATGCAATGCTCCTTCAGACCACCACAGCAGAGAGAGAGTGTTACACTCCTCTCTCTTTCCCAACCGATCCACCATCGTACCTCACCACAAATCACAAAGAAAGAGCAAAACACAAAGAAAAACACGTTATGAACAACACATAAAACACACATGCAAGGTGATCAGAACCACTCACACCAAAATACTACCAAACACAAAACATTACAAGGATTAAAAGAGCCCCCTAACCTGATCACAACCGTAGACACACCCTCTTCACTAGCACTTCTAGGAATCCTTCAAGATTCAGCTCACTCTTCCCTTTTTCTCTTGGTTCTCCCTTCGGTTCTCTTCCTTCTCTCTAAGTCTCACTTCTCTCTACTTTCTTAATTTGGTAACTTTGACTATTTTTGGAACAATGTAAATGGTCTCCTACGAAGGCACCATTTAACATGCCCTAAGGGACTTAAATGAGGCCTTGGCCTTATTAGGCCGTGGGCTTCTTCTACCCACACCCTTTCCTAACTTAGACATTTTTCTAAAATGCAACACATGCTTAACCTTCACTTAATGAATTATTTGACTTAAAAGTAAAATGTTGCAAACCCTTAATAACTCAACTAAGTTAATTAATTGAATTATTTTGGGGTGTTACATACCCCAGGTGCTACTTCGCCGTGACGACTCCATGTCCAATAATCTGGCCTAAACCCATTATTATACAAATGAATTCTGACTTCATCTTCATTTTTATAAATCGAATTGAACATTTCGCGCACGGACATCTAATTCCCCCTTCTCGCACTAATCCTTCATCACGCTTAGCACAAAAAATAAACTCTTCTACTCCTTCTGCAAAACGTCAGGAAATAATCGATCATACATCCAACTACGATCCATGTTTTCTAAATCCTAGCACTACGTGCTACAATAAAAATTATCATAAACAATAAGTATTACTTTTCATTTCATAAATAATAAATCAAACTTTATATACACATATACATACATATATACACATACACATATACACATATTTACGTACATACACTAACAATGTAAACATTACATTAATTAATTATAATATAAATAGAATTTAAAAAATTTAAAACATTTTATATAATATGTTATCGTAAACGTAAATATTAGTCATTTTAACTAACACTCTATTAACTAACAACATAAATAACATTTTAACACATAAATAACAACATTTAACACATACACTCTATTAATATTAGTCATTTTAAGTACTAACAATATAAATAACATTTAACTAACAAGTCTATCAAATTTTTTATTAAATTTTTTATTAACAATAAATTATATATAATAACTATTTAAATGAAAATAAATTACATATCATAAGTCTTTCATATATTAACTGATATAATGATTGTCGAAAATATAATAAAATTTAACACTTTAATCAAAAAAATGATAATATAATTATGATTTTCAAAAATATAATAAACTTTAACAAATTAATAAAAAGAAGGATTATACAATGAATTTTCGAAAATTTAATATATTATTGTATTTCGCATTTAGCTAAAAAGTATTATCAACTTATATTAAAAATTAATAAAAACATTAAATTTATTTTTTAACTACTCTATCATTATATTTCGTATTTTCTAAAAAATCTAAACAGAAATTAAAATTTAATAAATATTTTATTTATTTTATTTCGATTTTATGTATTTTTTTAAAAAAATTAATATATGATTTGATTAACAAGTAATTTCGTACTTATATTATCATAAAAAATATTAGAGACAACTAATAACTTCAATAACTAACCGGTGGTGCTGAGAAGACTTTGACTTGATGCTAAACCGGAGTCCTTCTAATAAACGAACAGAACTCACCAAACTCAAACAACTCCTAAACAAACAACACCACAATTAGTAACTAATAGTTTATAACAAAGCATAAGCTAAAATAAAGTATAAACTAAAACATACCTTCAAAAGTTTGCGAGAGAAAAAGAAAAAAACTGAATTTGATAGAAGATTGAGTGAAGAAATTTGAAGGGAAGTGAAGAGAGAGTTGAGAATGAGAGAAAAAGAAAATTGAGAGAAGAGTTGAGTTGATAAGGGTGTGGAAGGAGTGAAATTTGGAATATAAGTAAGGGAACTAGGAAAAGAGCCGTTGTGTAGGTGTTGTTTCCGGCGGATATAACTGCATTTTCGGCGGATTGACTCGCGTGGACAGAGGAGTCCTTTCCGGCGGATTTCACTTGCTTTTTCGGCGGATTTTCAAATTTAAAAATCCCGCCTATTTCAACGCATCGTTTTCGGCGGAATTTCAGTGGTTTTCGGCGGAATCAATTTTTTTTTGTCCGGAAATTACTTCCTCGTTTCGTGCGGATATAACTGCATTTTCGGCGGATTGACTCGCGTGGACCGAGGAGTTCTTTCCGGCGGATTTCACTTGCTTTTTCGGCGGATTTTCAAATTTAAAAATCCCGCCTATTTCAACGCAACGTTTTCAGCGGAATTACAGTGGTTTTCGGTGGAATTAATTTTTTTTTGTCCGAAAATTACTTCTTCTTTTATAATCCGCCAGAAATGCAATAAATCCGCCACAAATGCCAAAAATTCCGCCGGAAGTTTCTGGAGACTAAATCCGCCAGAAAATGCAAAAATCCGCCGGAAAGTTACGCCTTCTAATTTCACTTTTTCTTGTAGTGTTAGGCCGACCTCTTGTGCGAAGAGGCTACCCGTCCTGAGGCCATGCTTCATACACTTCAGTTTGTCTCTTTCGGTTAAGTCGATCACCTTCTCGGCCTCTTCTTTGAATCGATCGAAGAACTGCCTTAACATCTCATTTTCACCCTGAACTAGACCCTCCAAGGCTTCTTTGTAACGGTCCTGGCATCTGTTGGCCGTGTAATGGGCCAAGCAAGTTCTAACCAGGCCGTCCCAGGAAGATATGGTGTTGGGACGTAAGGTTTCCCACCAAGCTAGTGCCCGCTCATCGAGCGACTGTGGGAACAACTTACACTTCATTATCGGGTCTATTTCCCTATAACTGCAGTAGTTGTTAAAATACCTCAAGTGCTTGTCCATATCGCCTCGACCAGTGAATTTGTTCAGATTAGGGGGTTTTCTCAAATCTCTTGGGATACAATAGCGACTGATCTCCCTGGAAAAAGGGCCATGGTGGTTTGAGGTATGAGCGGGCTGAAGTAGAGTTTGGGCAAGAGCTGTTTCGTGGGGCGCTGGAACCCCAAAAAGATATGCGTCTTGGGTCGGTGGCGGCCCATAATACTAGATAGGAGGCCTTGGAGAGGGTTGCCTCCTAGGGCGCTCGGAGTAGTGCCTCCTTGGTCATTTGTGGAGCCGAGAATCGGCCTGAGACACATCTCGTATTCCTCCATAGCGTTCATAGTCATCAAGCTCGTCATAGGGATCCCAGGACCGACTTCTTGACCTCCTAGACCCGGATGATTCGCATGAAGATTATCTCATAGGCGATTGGTCTGACTCCGGTCGGTAACTCGGGTCTTCATAATCATCAGCATAGTCGTAATCATACGACGGTGATCGTCTTCGTCTCCCGCCCCTATGAGGGGGCGACCTGTGTGGCCTATTCATACACTGAGGAGTTCGGTGAGATACACTTCTGCGATGCGAGATACTCCTACGAGGGGGCGAACGGTGTCTTCGAGGAGGCCTCAATTCCTGATCTTGCTGGTTTCTGTGGGCCGCGCGCGGGCGGTCAGAGGTCTCCCCTCGTTCATACTGAGAGATGAGAGCTTCTCGATCTTCTATAATCTAGTTCTTGGCTCGTAATAGATCGAGCACTACTTGCGTCACATGAGCCGGTAGGGCTTCAGTGATGCCTGCCTCAGCCAACTCCGTTGGGATCAGTTGCTGCTGGACCGGCCGGATGATGTGCCCAAGCACAGGTCCATCGCCGCCTGGACCGTGGGCGACTGGCGCAGGTTTCCATGTGATTCGTGGACCAATACAGGGACGCCCTCCGTGGTCTGCTGCGGTTGATTTTGGGTAGATGGGTTAAGTCTAGATGATGCTCGATTAGGGAGCGCGGTCTTTCGCGTGGGCCATAGTCAAAGTAGAACTACGCACGGGCGCTCCCACTGTGGTCGCCAATTGATCGTACCTTGACCAATGTACAGAGTAGTTTGGATTGCTCGTTCAGTTGCTTTGAGTGATTTGGCCCAGTCGCTGGAGTTGAAGGACTGGGATCTTGGCTGCATGCGGGTGGTACCTGCAATAACACTCCGACGCCCAAGTCAGCAGTGTGTGATCGAGCAGGGGTCACAAGGTAATGATTACGTATCTGATTCTCGGGATCTGTGCTGCATTTATACTGCCCATGAATAAGCGCTCTGACTGTTGCGACATTCGTGAGCGTCGCCGCATCTTGCGGGGCAAGGCATGGACTGGGCCGCCCTGGGCCTGCTATCGCGAATTGGGTCTTTGGCCCACTCCGGAACAATATATATTGAAAAAAAATATTTATATTTGCAACTATGAATATTTTTAAATTGATACATACTGTTAAATGATAACACTAACTGGTTATTGTCGCTTCGACTCAAAAATCGGTGAAAAATTGGCGGAGGACAATGAGATGAAGAAAACAATTGCAAAAGCATGGACGATGAGCAATGAACTGTGGTTTAGATGTTAAGTTTATGTTTTTCAAGAGAAATATTTGCTCAGATTATTTGTGTGATATTCGCCTAAGTATGTGACACTGTAGAAGAGTCGATGTGCAGTTACTATTGTTGCTTAAGTTCTAATACTTCTCTTTTAAAAATAAAAATAAAAATAAAAAATTAAATTCAATATTAAACAAAATATCTGTATAATCATAAATATATTGCTTTATATACTTTTGTTGATATAAAATATATTCCTGTGAGGATATAAATATAAAACTGATCGTACAAGACCAATAGATGCTGTGTTAATGTAGTCATTTAGCTCGGTCGTTGATCGTGCTGATGTCCTTGAGTTTGGGTCGCGCGCGGGTGGTACCTGCGAAAGCACTCCGACGCTCAAGTCAGCAGTGAACAATGAATAGGACCACAAGTAATAATGACGTACCTCATTTCTTGGGATTCGTGCCATATTTATACCTACAGTGTTGGGCCATATTGGGCCTATTGGACTGTATTGGGCCTTGAGTCCACTCCAGAACAGTTGCCCCCAAGCCTGGGTCGCCTGTGGGCGGGCTAAGGCTTGATTCATTGCCCCCGAGTGGCGCCTTGAGCGGCCGAGCTACGGGAAGTAAGCGGTTTCAATCTCTTGACGTGTGTGGGCGCTGCCACACTTAAACCGCGGCCTGTCTCGCCGCGTAGATGCTAACTCGCTCGGGACCGCGTTCTATCCTGGGGTCGCTGCCCCAACGTGGCCGTTCTAATCACTTTCGCAGCTATCCTGTCATAAATGCTGAGGAGACAGGTGATTTAATGATGTGACTTCACGTATTCCGAGGTGATGCTTGGACTTTTCAAGGCGTGTCCCTTCGTTTCTCTCAGGCTAAGTAATGACGGAAGGTGAAAAGGTGCGCCTTTTCACTTTTGGGCCTGAAGTGACTGTTGGCCCACTATATAAGGTGGTGGGGTAAGAGGATCTCCCACTTTTCATTCGCTTTTTCCTCTGAAATTGACATCGCTCTCGCTGGCTCGCTGTCTACCTTGGCTCGCTCGCTCCAAGACCAATCCGTCAGTGTCCCTTGAGCGGGATCCAACACCCGGCCCTTCAGGTAAACACGAACGCCCTTCTTTTTATTTATTTTTGAAGTTCCACCTGTTGGAGGGGGTGTCAGGTCTGGGGACGACCAAGTCGCCCCCTCTAATGTATGCGCTCGAACCTGACCGCCTCCCCCTCTACAGGTTTAATCTGGCCCGGACGAAGCAGACTCGTAGTATTTCTGTCAGCTCGGTCGTCTCGTTAGCCCAAAAAATGGCTCAACCGACCTCCGTGTCATCGCGGTCGTCTTCAACCTCCTTGGAAGAATCTTCCAAGTCTTCCGACTCTATAGATTGGACGTCCTCCGGTTCTTCTGACCGACCAAACCAGAATGAAGGGGACGCAAATTCCAGGAGCCCTGTTGAAGGTCCGACCCCTATGCTCAACGAGGCTCCAGCAAATATTATTCAGGCCGTTGAGGCCCCAGCGCCCGGGATGGATATACAAGGCGTGGCCAAAAATATGGCTTTGGAAACGATCCAGGGTGACCTCGATGAAGCGGCCGAGAAGGATATGTCTTGGGTCTCTTCCACCCTTAGGAATCATCGAAGTAGAATAGGCCGTCGCACCCCAGAGGAAGCAGTTTTGACTGCCCAATTCTATGTCAACTGTTGGAGGGTCGATGGCATGGGGAAGGACAAGAATGTTTCGACATGGACCGACCTGCTCAAGTTTACTATGTACCGAGTTGTCTTCGAACGTATGGGAATCGTTCCCCCTTTTACTCGGTTTCAAAGGCAGGTTTTAAGATATCTCAAGGTCGCGCCTTCTCAGCTGAAACCGAACGCTTGGGCGTTCTTGCAAGGCTACGAAGACATCCTGACGGCGCTGGATCGGCCGGTCTCCCTACGATTGTTTTTTACTCTGATGGAGATGAGCTACCTTTATGAGCCAGGGATGAAGGGAGCTCGCATAAAAGCAGTCTCCCTTAAGAACCGGTCGCAGTACAATTTCTTCAAGCCCTATATGGAATCTTTGCCGACCGGGTGGAAGAATGACTTCTTTTGGGTCGTCCCTTACACAGATGAGGCAATGTGTGGGATAGCTCAAATGGCTAAGGACAGCAATGCGGGGCGCCCCTTTTGCCGACCCTATGGTCCTTCCTGAAGAAGCCCAGGGCATATTCTTTCAAGGAAATAGAGCTCAACGTTGCGGATCTTGAGATGATCCATAGACTTAAAAGGATTGCCTCTCGCGTCCTTGGAGGTCGCATCAAAATTAATAAAATTGTAGACGCCCGAGGTATTCATGCTAATAAGGCCGCCCTTGGTGGGCGGGCGTCAAAGATTTCGACCTCTTTGCTCAGTGGGCGCACTACAAAAAAAACGTCATTTAGCGACGCAGGATTCCCTCGCTAAAGCACAAAAATACATCGCTAACGTACTTTAGCGAGGGAATTAGCGAGGACCCAAATCCCTCGCTAAAACGCTCCTCGCTAAATTTAGCGAGGGAATTAGCGAGGGATTTAGCGAGGGATTTTAGCGAGGGATTTAGCGAGGGATTTTAGCGAGGGATTTAGCGAGGGATTTTACCGAGGGATTTTAGCGACGGAAAAATCCCTCGCTAACCTAGTTTTTTTTTTAAAAAAATGCACCCCATATCAGACAGCCTTTACCACCCTCTCAGTCCACCAATATGGATATGAAAAAAAAACCATTATAGTGAGTCCATACATTTATCATTTTATCACACACAATCATTTGGAAGTATATTAAACAAACAATAAATTCATTAATAGAAGAGTGACACAGTCACACAATCAAACTCAGTAAAAATGTTTTAATAGCAATTGGTTACAAGCTAAATTTAATAAAACATCTACATAACATAGCAAAGCATAGTATAAAATGCAAACAGATGGTGTGCCTCCATACTCCAACCTTCAAATTCCATTTGTATTCCCCAAGCGTATCAGTAGCCTCAGTTTCACCACTACAATAAGCAAGATATAACCAATTAGAGTGCACTTAAAAGGAATGACAAAGTCAGAAAACAAAATAAAGTGGAATTAACTGCAAATTCATGAAACAGAATAAAGTGAAATAAATTTTAACCATCTAAGAACAGTATAAAGCAAGCCTTAGACACATAATAAATATTTAAATGGGATAGATAGAGTTCAAAAAATTTATCAGGGGAGAAGAATATAATTTGAGCCTCTGTTTCTTGCAGGCATATGCCTATTTGATATCACCAAATTGAATAGAAGTAAATGTGCTGTCAATATTCTTCACATAATTGTCATCATTATAAGCATGTAAATCTTATACTTTATTAGAAGAAGAACATGTCATAATGGAGACCCATAGAGAGACAATTCCCATCACCTTACAAACAATATGACTAATCATTTTATTGCAACTTTAAGAAAAACAGACTAAATATTTCTCCACAACAGTATTGAAGAAGGAGATCAACAATTGAAGTTTGGAACTCCTCAAAGTAAAAGGAAGCTTTGGACATTGCCTTCTTTTCATTATAGAATGTTATGGTGATATATAGAGAATGTGCAAATAATGAATACAGTTAAAAAATCATTTTGAAGAGATGGACATTAAGAGAATAAAACTCAAAGGCAAAGTATATAATAAGAATCAAAGGCTCTCATGGTTGCTATCACAGTTACGTAGAATGAAAACATAAATTAGTAGCTGAACAGTAAATCAGAGAAGAATAACATTCAAATTTCAAAGAAGTTGAGATCACATAGGTAATATACAATGATTTTTCTAATATATAAAACTATATTAAAACATACATAATTACAACAAATAACAGAGAGGGAGAATGAGAATGGAGAATTAGCTCACCTTGACCAAGACTTTGTTATTTCCGTTAACTTTTACAACCTCACAAAGGGAAGAAGAAATTATGTAATCAAGTAGATTAGTGCACAGCCTTGGTAACCATGCATAATGAACTGCAAGAAGAAATATAAACACAATCAATCATATTGCATTTTAAGTCCCAATCCTTAACAAAGACATGTAGAATGGAATTAATTTGACTGATTTCGTGGTATAAGACTGATGATTTAATTCAAAACTCATCTGATAAAGTATGTGTTCATACAAGATCCTACTTCGAAATAGTAGGAATCAAAAGAAAAAATTAGAAGCCAAAAAATGGCATTCAGTAAGCATTAGCAATGAGATTATCATCTCATGAAAGGCATCACATAAAGACCGTAATGACAAATTGCTTATGTCCTACTCCTACATAATTAGAAGCCAAGCATATTATGAAGGGCATCATCATCAACAAGAATAGATGAAGAGTCATTATCATTTTGATTCTCAACAAGACAAATAGAATGAAAAGTCAACCACATATCAATACACCCAACGTGATTCTTTTCCACCATTTTCAAAACCACTCAAAAAAACCACACATTCAGGTTCTTCTTCATCAACAACTTTATCATGATTCTTCTTTTTCAACAAAAAGAAAACTCACAATGTAAACCAAAAACAAATCACAACACCGAAAACCAATAAAAACCAAAAACAATAAAAACCAAATCACCATATAAACCCAAAACAAATCACAAAACTCACAAAGATGTCTGAGTGAACAACTTCTATTGAATTTACAAAGAAATAAAAACCAAAACCAAATCACAAAAACAGAAAATAGGGGTTTAGGATTTCGTTGAAACATAAAAACTGAATCACAAATTAGGAATTCACCTACTGTTCAACCTCAAATGAATTTGAAATGGAAGAAGGGGGTTAGGGTTTCAGATACTTCAAAAATAGGGGATTTAGGGTTTAAAAGAATCACAAATTAGGAATTTAGGGTTTAAGAGAATCACAAATTAACAACAGATTGAATAGAATCAATTTCAACAATAGATTAACAAATCATGGATTAACAAAATCAGATAGAAATTAATAGAGGGTTATTGAAGCTCTACCTTTGATTAGTGTGCAAAATCATGGGAAACATGGTGGTGGCTTGGTGGAGGCGTGGTGGTAGCTTCGTTGTGGCATCGTGGCGTCGGCGTGGTGGTGGCTAGGTGGCGGTAGGCGCCATGGGTGAGAGAAGAGAGTGAGATGAGATATGAGAGTGAAGTGAGATGAGAGATGAGAGAAGTGAGAGACCGTGGGTCTCTGCCTGGGAAAAATAAAAAAACTAGCGAGGGAAAAATCATTTAGCGAGGGATTTGGGAATTAAAGTGCCACATCATTATTTAGCGAGGGATATTTAGCAGATACCGACGGATTTGGAAATTTTTTACGCGCTTATTTACTCAGCTATTAGCAAGGGATATTTACTAGCTAAATCCCTCACAAATGTATTTTTAGCGACACATTTATTTCCCTCGCTAAAATCCCTCGCTAATCCTGTTTTTTTTTTGTAGTGGCGGCGGAAGAAGGGGACAACTCTCCCCCTCGTGGGACCGCCGCTGTGACCGCTGAGGGAGGCGCCTCTCAACCTGAGATTATCACAGGGCAGACGTTGATTGATCTGGACGACCCGGGAACTTCTGTTGACAGAAACGCTCTTCCAATCAGTCCACTTTGGAATGGAGGGTCATGATTGAGATACACTTTGCAAGTAATGAAAATAAATCAAAAATGGAGGGATAAGGGGCTGTTTGGGACGAAAATGAGAGGGAGAGTGGTGCCCAAGTTTTGCAAGTTGTCATCTCGTACTATTGTACTATTTGTCCCCTTTATGAACCTTCCATTATCTCTCCTTTTTTGATTGCACAAAAATACACCCCATTTTGGCCACATACTAGAAATCTTATGAATATGCCATTTTATGAGATCACCATGACCAAAAATATCATAAAAATCTCACCTTGCAATTTTGTAGAATATTCCTTTTTGATGCCTTTTTGAATTTGAAATTTTTACCATGCATGCATGTGCCACATATATGCATGACCAAAAATATTTTGCCTCAAATAAACATCTCTAAAATTGCACAATGATTTTTGACGAGAAATTATCCTTTTGTGAAAAATGACCAAAATACCCTTTTTCCCTAAAAACCTTGTTTTTGCTCAAAAATACATTTTCACTCTAAAAATGACCCTAAAAACCCTAGAATGACTTTTGAAACCCAAGAATGCATGGAAAATGCTCCTCACACTCTTCAAAAGGATGCCACACTTCACAATTTTTTTTTGTGGAAAATTAGGGTTTCGACCCAAGCCGGACAAAATTAGGGTATGACACCTACGAAAGCACTTTGACGCTCAAGTCAGCAGTGAACAGTGAATAGGACCACAAGTAATAATGACGTACCTAATTTCTTGGGATTCGTGCCATATTTATAGCTACAGTGTTGGGCCATATTGGGCCTATTGGACTGTATTGGGCCTTGAGTCCACTCCAAGACAAAAACATTGTGATATTTATGTTATTTTTTTAGCAAAAAAAGGGTTGGTCCAAGTGGTAATCGGGTTCGAATATCAACTCAAGGTTTTGGGTTCGAATTTTGGGTTGACATCCTGTTGGGAGGAAAGAACCACACGGACAATCAAAGTCTGGTATACACGTACGTGGGCAGTCAAATTCCCCAACATACATTAGTTACTGCCAAAGACCGTGGATACTGCACACCAATAACACAGTAACTAAAAAAGAAACACTATTTTTTGAGCTATATAATTATGTATGTGACCGACATAAAGTAAAACTGTAACACCCCCTTTATTAATTATAAATAAACGCGCAATTATCAGAGTCACCACGAGGGTGTCACATTTTTCACAACATAAAACTCCAAATCGATTTAAAATTAAATCCTCAAAACATTAATAATTAATCTCTAGGCAGCGGAATCACAAAATTATTTAACATCTCCAACATAAATAAGACATTAAGTCACACTCCAAAAATAAATAGGCATTAAGCCAAAACTCCAAAATAACAGTAACAGTTTGAAAAACGAAAACTAAATCTGTCCCCGGTGCTACACATTAGAGCTGACACAAACCCAACGAGAAGGAAACTACACCTAGCAGTCCTCCACGAGTACTAACGATCACCTGCAACGTTGCCGCATAAGAGCAACATTCCAAGCAGAAGGGGTGAGCTTAACAAAAATAATAGGTAATGATAGCAGTATATAAGCAGCAGGTAAATCACGATAACACAGAAAGTCAACACCAAGACACGTTATATATTTAGGTATGGACTATGCAACAATGCAACCCCTCTGGGAATATGCATGCGGTACCGATCTCAAACACAACTAAGCCACGACGGGCGAGAGGCCGAAGCCTATACCACCAACAATAATCTCAAAGAGGCCGGAGCCTATACCACCAAGAATGCATATGACAATGTGACTCATGACTCATGCACCAATCACACAACTCAAAGTATTTAATTAATAAATACTATACCACCATAACTCATTGTAAATTACTTCAGAAAAATTATCACGCGTTGTGGCATCACAGCTACCTCGTAGTTCTCACTCGTTCACAAACTCATCACATTATGGAACAACACTTTTAACACAAAAAGGACATCCACATTTACTCACTCTTGTTCTCAACATAACGGTGACTCGAAAAATATAAGGAGACAGTGCCTTAAAATTTGAGACAACAGCACACTTGGATTTACGAAAAGTAGCACGTTTAATTTAGGAACAACGGCGCATTTACAGCACAAAGGCATCAGCCTAAACAACATAAAAATAGCAGCACATTCTTATAAAAACAGCAGCACCTTTTCTTATAAAAACAGCAGTAAAATCGGTTCAAAAACAACAACATTTAATTGCAAAAACAAAGAACTTGAATTACGAAAAACAGAACATTTTTGCAAAGAAAAACAACAACTTAAATTCTGAAAAACAGCAACATTTTTACAAAAAAAACAGCAACATTTTTGCAGCAAAAACAGCAACTTAAATTCTTAAAAACAGCAACATTTTTACAGCAAAAACAGCAAGTTGAATTCTGAAAAACAGCAACTTAAATTCTGAAAAACAACAACATTTTTACAGCAAAAACAACAAGTTGAATTAAAAAAAAAGAGCAACATTTTTGCAAAAAAAACAGCAACTTAAATTCTGAAAAACAGCAACATTTTTACAAAGAAAAACAGCAAGTTGAATTCTGAAAAACAGCAACATTTTTTTGCGCAAAAACAGCAACTTAAATTCTGAAAAACAGCAACATTTTTACAGCAAAAAAGCAAAGTTGAATTACGAAAAACAGCAACATTTTTGCAGCAAAAGCAGCAACTTAAATTCTGAAAAACAGCAACATTTTTACAAAGAAAAACAGCAACTTAAATTTCTGAAAAACAGCAACATTATTACAAAGAAAGCGGTGTTTAAAAACAACGATCTTTAATCGCATAAACAAAGAAGAAAACAGATGTTAAAAATAAAGAACAACAAAATGACACCCAACACACCATAATTCACCTCTCAAGCATACAGTTTCATATCCAATTTAATTATGCCGCTACACAACACCTAACCTCTTTTAATCCTATTACCACTTCTCTCAATTTATCCTCAATCTCATTGTATCACTCAAACAATCATAATCATACAAATTAATTACTACATATGTCTCAATATTCAATCAAAATTATATCACACCATAACTCATACCTCAACCACTCAATCACATGCTCTTATCACCATACAACATGAATTCGACTCCAATTCTCATAGAATCACCCAAATCAAGATCCAATTTATCAACTTGCACATTAATACATTACAATTCAATCCTCAACCCTAACTACCCATAAACCCCATCATAACCCATTATAAATGTTAAACCCACCCTTACCTCGAATACGTAAGCTCCTAGCACGAAGAAGACGGTCACGTACGAAAACACCGCAACACGAACGATCTCCTCTTCACGAAGGATTTGCGAAAACTCTCCTTTCCTCTTGTCTTCCTCCTCTCACCTTCGCCTCCTCTCTCTTCCTCTTCTCTCACCTTCGCCTCCTCTCTCTTCCTTCTCTCCCTTTCTTTCTTTCTTCCTTTCTTTCCTTTTCCTTCTCTTCTTCTCTCTCGCGAGCCTCCTTCTTCTCCTCTAACTCTCACTTTTCTTTCTTTTCTCGGTTTTGTCTCTCTCTCAGCTGATCCCTCCTTCTCTCTTTCAATTCCTTTCTTTTATTTTCATTTAACCCTAGGCCCACTAATGGCCTTTGGGCCATTGGCCCGCTATTTGCAACCCCTTCAATTACTTCCACCACTCCTAATTTAATTACTAAACACCATCCTATTATTTTTGATATATCTCCACCACCTAACTCCCAATAATTAATTAAATACTTAGCCAATTATTTTTGGGGCGTTACAAAAACTAAATTAGTGCATTCAATAGATTATCTTCTATAATATATGCTGCTTGTCATCCAAGCCCGCCAACTTCCGTTTTTTTTTTCTTTTTTGTCTTTCCCCTTTTTTTTTTGACAGTAATTTCCCCTTTTTTTGTTTTTGTTTTTCTTTCTTCTTTCATTTTTTACTTTCTCTTTTCTTTTTACGTTGTTTTTCCTTTTTTTTTCTTTCTTTTTTATATTTTTGGGTTATTTCTTTTTAATTTTCTTTTTAATATTTTAAGGAGTACTTTACGGTCTCAAATTTTTAGATGCGTGTTTAAATATGTGAAGTTGGTTTTTCAATAACCTATTGGGTGATATATAGATTAAATTTTATGACTAAATACGCAAAGTGAGATGCTAAACAATATGGTTTTTGGTGTACTTTATGGTTCAGAAAAAAAAATTAAATGTTCAAATACACAAAGTTGTTCCTCGATAATCGATTTGGTCAAAAAATTAAGTGTTGTTGCATTGACTGTACTCCCCGTAGGAATTTCAGTCACCTTTACAATAGAACCTTCATCATCTTCTTTCAACGAGACCTTCAGTCACATTTACAATAAAACCTCCATAATCTTTTTCAACTTTGTATAATTGCTCCTATTTTATCATGGGTTTTCCTTCAACCATGCATGATATCAGAATTAACGGAGAGTTTTTTTTTGACAGAAAAATCAAGGGAGAGTTTTTTGACAAAAGAATCAAGGGAGAGTTAATAGTCTATATTTGGTTCCGTAACAAAAAAAGTATTTTTTTTTGACGAAAAAAAAACTATATTTGGTTTCTTTTTGTTTTTTTTCTCTTCTTTTTGGTTTTTCTTCAGGTTTTTTTTCTTCTCTTATATTTGAAAGAGTGGTTTACAGTCTCGAAAAATTTTAGATGCTTAAATATGTAATTTTGTTCTTCAATAATCGATTCGGTAAAAAAAATTCATTTAATGAAAAACTACGTAAAGTTAGATCCTAAAAAGTGTGGTATGGTGTACTTGATTGTGAAAAAATTATTTTGTAACAAAATGTCTAAAGTGAAATGTTAAGTAGTGCGTTTTGAGGTACTTTAGGGATTTGAAAAAAATTTAACTCTTCAAATACCAGAAGTTTGGTAAAATATAATAATAAGTTTGTGAAAAAATACGTAAAGTGGGATGCTGACAGTGTATTTTGGGGTACTTTAAGACCCCAAAAATTTCTAGATGTTCAAATACACGAAGTTTGTAACGCCCAAAATAATTTAATTATTTATTTAATTAAGTTATTTAAGGCTTGCAACATTTAATTAAGTGAAATAATTAGTTTGGTGTATTTTATTAAGAAAGGGTCTAACTTATTGAGTGGAATAATTATGTTAGAGTTTATTTTATTTTCAGGGGGTATCTAAATAAGTAGAAAAGGTGGTGCTGATAAAGGGCCCAAGTCAAATAATGACCCAAGCCCAATTGCCTAAAACCCCTAAAACCCTAAGGAAGGGTCACATTACCCATTATTTTGAAAGAAAGGAAACGAAAAATAGAGAGAAGGGGGAGGGTGAAGCCGACGCGAAGCAAGGAGGAGGAGAAGGGAAAGGTTTTGCTCACTTTGACTCTAGGTAAGGAGAAATTGGTCTCAATCTTCCACATTTCTTTTCCTTATTCCATTTCTATGAGTCCTATGGTCTCATTCTTGTCCATTTTGATTTTCATTTTCACCCCAAGGGAAGGGATTTTCGGTTCAGCTGGAAAAAGTGGTTGGGGGTGCTTCATTTTGTTGATTCTTGGTGTTTGGTTGAAGCTCTAGCTCATTCAATGTTAGGGGATTCTCATTTACATCTATAATAAATTGTATGATAGGTGTTGTGTGTGGAATAGCTCTAGCATGATTTGATTGTGTGAATCTTGTGTTAATCTTATGATTGTTGTTGTGTTGATGTTTAAATTGGTGACATTATGATGCTTGATGTTGGAAATAAATGTATTATTAAATGTGCATGCAAAGTGTTTGATAAAATGCTTCAATGTGATGAAATAAGAGATTATGTGGATTAAATAATGTTGATTAATTATTCAAGTAAGTGTTGTGAATTGGGTAATGAATTATTGGATTGAGATGTTGTTGGAGTGTATGTGATTGTTGAGGAAAAATCATGGGAGAATGGTGTGAATAGTGCAGGAGGCGCCACTAGGCTAAGGAAATGGCGCCTAGACATATGCTGTCACGGTTTGGGGTTGCTGGGAAAACAGGGGCGCCATTTGCTAGGCAAACTGGCGCGAGGTATACTGTGCAAGGGGCTGGCAGGGTGTGTGTGGGATGTAGGGGCGCCAATTCCCTAGGAATTTGGCGCCTGGTGGGTGCTGGATGCGCGCGGTGGCTGAACTTGTGCAGGGGAGGGCGCCAGTTCACTGGGAACTTGGCGCCCAGTGTGTGTGTGTGTGCGTGTGTGTCTGTGCACAGGGCGCTAGTTTGCTAGGAACTTGGCGCCTGTGAGTGTGCTGGGTGCGTGCACTGTGTGTGCGTGAGTGTGGGTAGCACGGGCGCCAAATGAGGCGCCATTCTGCGCCATGTGTGCGCGTGCCAGTGTGCCTGCGTGCGTGGTTCTGGAGTGGCACGGTATGGGGCGCCAAATTGGCTGCCCCTTGGCGCCTAGTGGTGCGCTGTGTGCCTTGGTGTGTGCTAGGTGGGCGCCAAATTGGCTGCCTTGGCGCCTGTTGGTGCCCAAAAGTGTCTAAGTGCTGTTTTGGTTCCTTGGTGTCTAATTAATCCTAATGTGTCAAAATAATTTTCTAAGTACCAAAATAATCCTATTGTGTCAAATAATTCCCTAAGTACTAAATTAGTCCTTGGTGTGTCAAAATAGTCCTTAGGTACTAAATTAATTTTGGGTGTGTCAAAATGGTCCTTAGGTGTTGAAAAGGTCCTTATGAGGTGATTTGGTCCTTAGGTGGGATTTAATTCTTGGTGTGAGGTTTAATTTAATAAATGAGGTGTGGGGTGTTGTAGTGATGATTAAGCGACGGGTAGGCTTCGGCCAAAGCGACGGGTTGTGTTGTGGAGATGATTAAGTGATGGGTCAATGAATGTTGTGGTAAATATATTGTGTTGTGGTGCATTGTAATGGTGTCGCATAAATCATACATATAAAGCGATGTGGGCTTCGGCCAAAGCGACGGAAGCTTCGGCCAAAGTGATGGGTGCCCTTGAGGCTTATAGCGACGGTGATGGATCCACATGCATATTGCATACATGCATACACTCATACTGTCTTAGTAAATCTTGGTGATGCTTGATTGTTCCATTACTAATATTTCTTGGTGTTGTAATTATATGGCAAATGCCTTAATTGTTGTGGATTGGTGTTGCTAGTTGCTTTCCTATTATAATGCTTATCCTACTTGTTATTATTTATGTAAAGAGACTCACCCTACTGCTTTTATGTTGCCTGCTCTCGTGGCAACGTGCAGGTGATACTGAGTGAAGGTGTTCATGCCTTTTTGGGTCATTGTGTCAGCTCTGATTAGTAACATCAGGGACGGGGGTTGTAGAATTGTCATTTTATTTTATGTATTAGACTGATTTGGATTATGTACTGAATATCTTAAACTTGGTTTTTATTCCGCTGTGCTGTGAAACTATTTTCTGGATTATTGTAAACTTAAGACAGGTTTTGAGGGTTCGCCCCACTTGGAGATGACATATATTTCACGCACTAGTTGCGTTTGAGTTTCCTAAATGCTATTTTGTGAAGTTTTGATTAAATGTAGCACTCTCTTGAGGTGCGTGGAAAAGTTTTTGAAAACTCTGATTTTTATTTAGTAAAATAGTAATTAATAGAAGGGTGTGTTACATTAGTGGTATCAGAGCAAAAGTTCGGTCTGTCCGGCCACGTCTGTCTGTCATAGTATCTATGACAACTAGGTAGTGTTAGTTTGTTTCTTAATTGGTGTTAATGCTGCAGTGTTAGGTTGAGATGGCTAGAAGAATGGATGCTGCTCTTGCTGAGGCTCTACAAGCCATAGCTCAGGCAATGGGGAACCAGAGGGGTCGTAGAGAGGATGTTGAGGACCGCAAGTTGGCCACGTTCCAAAGGGAGAACCCACCCACCTTCAAGGGTAGGTACGATCCGGATGGAGCGTTGACATGGTTGAGGGAAATAGAGCGGATCTTCAGAGTCATGGAGTGTACCCCAGCTCAGAAAGTGAAGTTCGGGACTCATATGCTAGCAGAAGAAGCTGATGACTGGTGGATGAGGAAGAAGCAGAGGCTTGAAGCGGCAGGTGAAGAGATCACCTGGAATGTATTCAAGGAGGAATTCACAAGGAAGTACTATCCGGAAGATGTGCGGGCCAAGAAAGAAGTGGAGTTTCTAGAGCTGAAACAGGGAAACAAGTCTGTAGCTGAATATGCAGCCAAGTTTGAGGAGTTAGTCAAATTCTTATGACAATCAAGCCGATTCAGAATTTTCCAAGTGTGTCAAATTTGAGAATGGTTTGCATCCAGATATAAAGAAAGCAAATGGGTATCAAGAGATTAGGGATTTTGCTAAGTTGGTTGACAAGTGTAGGATCTATGAGGAGGATAGTGCTGCTGCTGCTTACAAGGTTGCGAGGAAAGAAAGAATGCTCGGTTTAGGGAAAGCCCTATGATGTTGATAAAAGTAAAGGCAAGTGGAAGACAAGTCTTTGGTAAGAGTTCAAGTGGGGAGGTGCCTCTGCAGTGTTGTGTGTTTTGCTTGCAAGAAACACAGTCATAAGAGTAGTGAGTGCTCAGGGGTCTTCATTACAAGTGTGGTCGGAGAAGGGTCATAGGTCTACTAACTGTGAGAAGAAAGGGGTGGTTTGCTTTAAGCGTGATGAGGTGGGTCATGTTAAGGCTAATTGTCCTAAGCCCAAGAGGAGAGACAACTAAAGGGAAGGTGTTTGCTCTGGCAGATCCGAGGATGTCAACGAGATTAGAGGTACTTGTTTTATTAACTGTACTCCTTTGATTGCTATAGTAGATATATCGGTGCTACTCATTCTTTCATTCTTTGCATGGTGTCTTTGAGAAATTGGGTCTTGTATTGTCTACTATGAGAAGGGAGATGGTTATTGATACTCCAAACTAGGGTTCAATAACTACTTCCCTAGTGTGTGCTAAGTGTCCTCTGTCGGTCTTGTGAGAGAGTTTCTTGTTGATCTTATTTGTTTGCCGTTAGGAGGGTTGGACATCATTCTGGGTATGGACTGGTTAGTTGATAACCATGTGCATATTAATTGTTCTAGTAGATCTGTGAATTTTCCTTCTTCCAAAGAGGAAGAATCTGTTTTGTTGCGTTCTGGTCAATTGCATAGAGCTATGAAGGAGGAAGCTAAGCTGTTTACTTTGATGGCGTCGTTGTCCGTTGAGAGCCAAGCCAAGATTGAAGAGTTGTCAATAGTTTGTGGATTTCCTGAAGTATTTCCCGATGAAATCCCTGATGTGCCACCTGAAAGAGAAGTAGAGTTTGGTATTGATCTAGTGCACGCACTGGACCCGTGTCTATGGCTCCCATAGGATGTCCGCATCCGAATTGTCCGAGTTGAAGAGTCAGCTAGAAGATTTACTTGAAAAGAAGTTCATAAGGCCCAGTGTGTCGCCTTGGGGAGCGCCAGTGCTGTTGGTGAAGAAGAAAGATGGGAGTATGCGTCTTTGTGTGGATTACAGACAGTTGAACAAGGTGACAATCAAGAACAAGTATCCACTTCCGAGGATTGATGATCTGATGGATCAGCTGGTAGGTGCTAAGGTGTTTAGCAAAATTGATTTGAGGTCAGGTTATCATCAGATTAAAGTGAAAGATGAAGATATCCAGAAGACAGCGTTCAGAACGAGGTATGGGCATTATGAGTACTCTGTAATGCCGTTTGGTGTCACTAATGCACCAGGGGTGTTTATGGAGTACATGAACCGTATTTTCCATAGCTACTTGGATCGGTTTGTAGTGGTCTTTATAGATGATATTCTGGTGTACTCTAAGACCGAGGAGGAGCATGCAGAGCACTTGAGATTGGTGCTAGAGGTGTTGAAAGAGAAGAAGTTGTACGCTAAATTGTCAAAGTGTGAGTTAATTTGAAAGAGGTGAGCTTCTTGGGCCATATTATTTCTCGGTGATGGAATTGCGATAGATCCATCTAAGGTTGATGCGTGTCAGTTGGGAGGCTCCTAAGTCGGTCCACGGAGATTAGAAGTTTTCTTGGATTAGCCAGGTTATTATAGAAGGTTTATTGAGGGGTTTTCTAAGTTGGCACTCCCGCTAACTCAGTTAACTTGTAAAAAAAAGAGGCGTTTGTGTGGGATTCCGTTGTGAAGAAAGTTTCCAAGAATTAAAGAGGAGGTTGACAACATCACCTGTTTTGACATTGCCTAAATCTGGAGAGCCTTTTGTGGTGTATTGTGATGCGTCTAAGATGGGACTAGGAGGTGTCCTGATGCAAAATGGTAAGGTAGTGGCTTATGCTTCAAGACAGTTGAGGATTCATGAAAAGAATTACCCTACGCATGATTTGGAGCTTGCGGCAATTGTTTTTGCTTTGAAGACTTGGAGGCATTATTTGTATGGTTCTAAGTTTGAGGTGTTCAATGATCACAAAGGGTTGCAGTATTTGTTTGATCAGAAAGAATTAAATATGAGGCAAAGGAGGTGGTTGGAATTGTTGAAGGATTATGACTTTAGCTTGAATTATCATCCGGGAAAGGCTAATGTTGTAGCCGATGCCTTGAGTAGGAAGTCCTTGCATGTGTCTGCAATGATGGTGAAGGAGCTTGAATTGATTGAGCAGTTTCGGGATTTGAGTTTAGTCGTGAGGTGACACCTAAGAGTGTGAGATTAGGTGTCTCTGAAGATCCATAATGAGTTTTTGGACGTTATTCGGGAAGCTCAGAAGCGAGACATCAAGCTAGTTGAAATAGCAGTTGGGATTGATCAATCCGAGAGTAAAGATTATGAGATAGATGCGCAAGATGTGTTAAGGTACCGTGGAAGGATTTGTATTCCTAGTGATGAGGAGATTAAGAAGGCAATTCTAGAAGAGGGTCATCGGAGTAAGTTGAGTATCCACCCGGGAGCTACAAAGATGTATCAAGATTTGAAGAAACTGTTTTGGTGGCCTGGTATGAAGCGTGATGTGGCTCAGTTTGTGTATGCTTGTTTGACGTGTCGAAATCGAAGGTAGAACATCGAAGCCAGCGGGATTGATGCAACCATTGGATGTTCCTGAATGGAAGTGGGATAGTATCTCTATGGATTTTGTGACTGGTTTGCCGACTACAGCGAGAGGATTTGATGTTATATGGGTGGTTGTTGATAGGTTGACGAAGTCTGCTCACTTTTTGCCGATTAACATTACTTATCCAGTTCCGAAGTTGGTAGATATCTATGTTAAGACGATTGTGAAACTGCATGGTGTACCTTTGAGTATTGTGTCTGATAGGGATCCTAGATTTACTTCTGAGTTTTGGAAGAGTTTGCAAGGGGCTTTGGGTTCCAAATGGAGATTGAGTTCAGCGTATCACCCCCAGACAGATGGGCAGACGGAGAGGACTATTCAATCAATAGAGGATTTGCTGAGGGCATGTGTTCTTGAGCAGGGAGGTTCATGGGATTCTCATTTGCCGTTGATTGAATTCACTTACAATAACAGTTTTCATTCGAGTATTGGGATGGCGCCTTTTGAGGCATTGTATGGAAGAAGATGTAGGACTCCGTTGTGTTGGTATGAATCTGGAGAAAGTGTGGTGCTAGGTCCCGAGCTTGTGCGTGAGACCACAGAGAAGGTGAAGAAGATTCGGGAGAAGATGAAAGCTTCGCAGAGTAGGCAAAAGAGTTATCATGATAATAGGAGGAAGGACCTAGAGTTTCAAGCTGGTGATCATGTATTCTTTAGAGTTACTCCAACGACAGGTGTAGGTCGTGCGTTGAAATCTAAGAAGTTAACCCCTCGTTTCATCGGACCATATCAGATTTCAGAGAGAGTTGGGAAAGTTGCTTATCGGGTGGCTCTGCCACCTAATCTTGCTAATCTGCATGATGTATTCCATGTGTCCCAGTTGCGGAAGTATGTTCCTGACCCGTCGCATGTAGTTCAAATGGATGATGTGGAAGTGAGAGAGAACCTTACGGTGGAGACTATGCCAGTTAGGATTGAAGATCGTGAGGTGAAGGTCTTAAGAGGCAAAGAGATCAATTTGGTGAAAGTGGTTTGGTTGGGAGCTGTTGGTGAAAGCATGACTTGGGAGTTGGAAAGTAAGATGAAGGAGGCGTATCCAGAGTTGTTCGATTCAGGTAATTTCGAGGACGATATTCCTTAAGTGGGGGAGAGTTGTAACGCCCAAAATAATTTAATTATTTATTTAATTAAGTTATTTAAGGCTTGCAACATTTAATTAAGTGAAATAATTAGTTTGATGTATTTTATTAAGAAAGGGTCTAACTTATTGAGTGGAATAATTATGTTAGAGTTTATTTTATTTTCAGGGGGTATCTAAATAAGTAGAAAAGGTGGTACTGATAAAGGGCCCAAGTCAAATAATGACCCAAGCCCAATTTCCTAAAACCCCTAAAACCCTAAGGAAGGGTCACATTACCCATTATTTTGAAAGAAAGGAAACGAAAAATAGAGAGAAGGGGGAGGGTGAAGCCGACGCGAAGCAAGGAGGAGGAGAAGGGAAAGGTTTTGCTCACTTTGACTCTAGGTAAGGAGAAATTGGTCTCAATCTTCCACATTTCTTTTCCTTATTCCATTTCTATGAGTCCTATGGTCTCATTCTTGTCCATTTTTATTTTCATTTTCACCCCAAGGGAAGGGATTTTCGGTTCAGCTGGAAAAAGTGGTTGGGGGTGCTTCATTTTGTTGATTCTTGGTGTTTGGTTGAAGCTCTAGCTCATTCAATGTTAGGGGATTCTCATTTACATCTATAATAAATTGTATGATAGGTGTTGTGTGTGGAATAGCTCTAGCATGATTTGATTGTGTGAATCTTGTGTTAATCTTATGGTTGTTGTTGTGTTGATGTTTAAATTGGTGACATTATGATGCTTGATGTTGGAAATAAATGTATTATTAAATGTGCATGCAAAGTGTTTGATAAAATGCTTCAATGTGATGAAATAAGAGATTATGTGGATTAAATAATGTTGATTAATTATTCAAGTAAGTGTTGTGAATTGGGTAATGAATTATTGGATTGAGATGTTGTTGGAGTGTATGTGATTGTTGAGGAAAAATCATGGGAGAATGGTGTGAATAGTGCAGGAGGCGCCACTAGGCTAAGGAAATGGCGCCTAGACATATCTTTATCACGGTTTTGGGGTTCTTTGAAAAAGCAGGGCGCCATTTGCTAGGCAAACTGGCGCCAGGTATACTGTGCAAGGGGCTGGCAGGGTGTGTGTGGGATGCAGGGGCGCCAATTCTCTAGGAATTTGGCGCCTGGTGGGTGCTGGATGCGCGCGGTGGCTGAACTTGTGCAGGGGAGGGCGCCAGTTCACTGGGAACTTGGCGCCCAGTGTGTGTGTGTGTGTGTGTGTGTGTGCGTGTGTAACAGGCACGGGCGCGCCGCCATAGGAACTTGGCGCCTGTGAGTGTGCTGGGTGCGTGCACTGTGTGCGTGAGTGTGGGTAGCACGGGCGCCAAATGAGGCGCCATTCTGCGCCATGTGTGCGCGTGCCAGTGTGCCTGCGTGCGTGGTTCTGGAGTGGGACGGTATGGGGCGCCAAATTGGCTGCCCCTTGGCACCTAGTGGTGCGCTGTGTGCCTTGGTGTGTGCTAGGTGGGCGCCAAATTGGCTGCCTTGGCGCCTGTTGGTGCCCAAAAGTGTCTAAGTGTGGTTTTGGTTCCTTGGTGTCTAATTAATCCTAATGTGTCAAAATAATTTCCTAAGTACCAAAATAATCCTATTGTGTCAAATAATTCCCTAAGTACTAAATTAGTCCTTGGTGTGTCAAAATACTCCTTAGGTACTAAATTAATTTTGGGTGTGTCAAAATGGTCCTTAGGTGTTGAAAAGGTCCTTATGAGGTGATTTGGTCCTTAGGTGGGATTTAATTCTTGGTGTGAGGTTTAATTTAATAAATGAGGTGTGGGGTGTTGTAGTGATGATTAAGCGACGGGTAAGCTTCGGCCAAAGCGACGGGTTGTGTTGTGGAGATGATTAAGTGATGGGTCAATGAATGTTGTGGTAAATATATTGTGTTGTGGTGCATTGTAATGGTGTCGCATAAATCATACATATAAAGCGATGTGGGCTTCGGCCAAAGCGACGGGGGCTTCGGCCAAAGTGATGGGTGCCCTTGAGGCTTATAGCGACAGTGATGGATCCACATGCATATTGCATACATGCATACACTCATACTGTCTTAGTAAATCTTGGTGATGCTTGATTGTTCCATTACTAATATTTCTTGGTGTTGTAATTATATGGTAAATGCCTTAATTGTTGTGGATTGGTGTTGCTAGTTGCTTTCCTATTATAATGCTTATCCTACTTGTTATTATTTATGTAAAGAGACTCACTCTACTGCTTTTATGTTGCCTGCTCTTGTGGCAACGTGCAGGTGATACTTAGTGAAGGTGTTCATGCCTTTTTGGGTCATTGTGTCAGCTCTGATTAGTAACACCAGGGACGGGGGTTGTAGAATTGTCATTTTATTTTATGTAATAGACTGATTTGGATTATGTACTGAATATCTTAAACTTGGTTTTTATTCCGCTGTGCTGTGAAACTATTTTCTGGATTATTGTAAACTTAAGACAGGTTTTGAGGGTTCGCCCCACTTGGATATGACATATATTTCACGCACTAGTTGCGTTTGAGTTTCCTAAATGCTATTTTGTGAAGTTTTGATTAAATGTAGCACTCTCTTGAGGTGCGTGGAAAAGTTTTTGAAAACTCTGATTTTTATTTAGTAAAATAGTAATTAATAGAAGGGGGTGTTACAAAGTTCGTTCCTTAATAACCCTTTCTTTTTTTATTTTATAATCTTCTTATTTAATTTTATAGTTTTAATTTAATTTTATCTACGGGAACTTCAGCCACATTTACAATAGATCACACTCGTACTCTTTCAACTTTCTATACGTACTTCTATTTTATTGGTAATTTCCATCAAACCCAGCACGATACCACATGTTTCACTTTCTATTTTGCTGTCTTCTTTATTTTGGTCATTTTGCACCAATGGGTATTATTTAATTGGTTTTTATATTTTTATCTTTCTTTAATATTCGAGTACATGCAGTGTTGCTGCATTGACTGTACTCCCCGTGGGAATTTCAGTCACCTTTACAATAGAATCTTCATCATCTTCTTTCAACGAGACTTTCAGTCACATTTACAATAAAACCTCCATAATCTTTTTCAACTTTGTATAACTGCTCCTATTTTATCATGGGTTTTCCTTCAACCATGCATGATATCAGAATTAACAGAGAGTTTTTTTTTTGACAGAAAAATCAAGGGAGAGTTTTTTGACAAAAGAATCAAGGGAGAGTTAATAGTCTATATTTGGTTCCGTAACAAAAAAAGTATATTTTTTTTTTGACAAAAAAAAACTATATTTGGTTTCTACACTATTTAGCTTTTATTTAAGTGTCATTAGTAATCCAAGTGTTGCTGGGTTTGGTGGTTTGATCCGTGATTGCGGTGGAATTTTCATCCGTGGTTTTTATGGTGCTCTTTGTGTGACTGATGTGTTTTATGGTGCTCTTGGTGTACTTGATTGTGAAAAAAATTATTTTGTAACAAAATGTCTAAAGTGAAATGTTAAGTAGAGCGTTTTGAGGTACTTCTGGGATTTGAAAAAAATTTAAGTCTTCAAATACCAGAAGTTTGGTAAAATATAATAATAAGTTTGTGAAAAAATACGTAAAGTGGGATGCTTGCAGTGTATTTTGGGGTACTTTAGGACCCCAAAAATTTGTATATGTTCAAATACACAAAGTTCGTTCCTTAATAACCCTTTCTTTTTTATTTTATAATCTTCTTATTTAATTTATAGTTTTAATTTAATTTTATCCTGTCTTTTTTAATTTAATTTATAGTTCCTTAATACTACTTCATATTTTACTTTACACATTTTGTTTCAAACTAATTTTTTTAGCATCAAGTACATCAAAACACAATTATCTAGCATCTCACTTTACATATTTTGTAATTAAATTAAAAAAATTTCATTGAATCAATTATTCAACAACAAAATTTGCATATTTAAACATCTAAGTTTTTTTTAGACTTTAAAGTATCTCTTAAAAAATAAAAAATAAAAAAATACAAAATCTTAAAATATAAAAGAAGTAAGAAAACAAAAACAGATAAAACCAAAAAAAGAAGGCTTCATTTCTTTCCGGTGGTGGTCGCCAGAGCAAGGTGGTTGATCAGGATATTTTTTTGAGGGGTTTTAATGCGTACAATGAGGGGATTCCAAATATCATGTTAGTTTTCTGGTTAGAAGTCTATGGTGGCCAGAAACGTGGAAGAAGGAGTAGATGCAAAAGTTTTTCGATCTACTTTCACTACGCC
This sequence comes from Oxytropis ochrocephala, assembly GCA_020916435.1. Classification (NCBI taxonomy): domain Eukaryota; kingdom Viridiplantae; phylum Streptophyta; class Magnoliopsida; order Fabales; family Fabaceae; genus Oxytropis; species Oxytropis ochrocephala. The sequence goes on along the minus strand of CM037091.1, from coordinate 66,870,580 downwards.
AGAATTGTAAAAAGAGATCGCCACCTTTAGTAGCGTTTATAAAAAAACGCTACCCATTTTAATAACACGCTACACCATTAGTAGCGTTTTAAAGTAAAACGCTACCCATTAGGTAACACGCTAGACAGATCTCTAGCGCTTTTACTCAAAACGCTAGCCAATTAGAAAACACGCTAGACAGATCCCTAGCGCTTTTATTCAAAACGCTAGCCAATTAGAAAACACGCTAGATAGATCCCTAGCGTTTTTTAGAAAGCGCTAGGTATTTATAAAACACGCTAGATAGATCCCTAGCGCTTTTATTTAAAACGCTAGCCAATTAGAAAACACGCTAGATAGATCCCTAGCGTTTTTTATAAAACGCTGGGTATTTAGTAAACACTCTAGACAGATCCCTAGCGCTTTTATTCAAAATGCTAGGTATTTAGAAAACACGCTAGATAGATCCCTATCATTTTTTAGAAAACGCTAGGTATGGTTAAATAATTTTTTTTTCGTTTCCCATTGAGCTACTTCCTCTCTCATTCTTACTCTCACCCGAAAACGCAAAATCACTCACCCGAAAACGCAAAACCCTAACACCCTAACGCAAAATTAACATCATCTCTCTCAACGAAAATCATCTCTCTCAGTGAACATCATCTTTCTCAGTCTCTCACTCAGACAACATTGGTGAGTTTTTTGTTCCTTTCTCTGTTTCGGGTTCCTTTATTAATTTCGTTCATTTCTCTAATTACAATAGTCTCTTGTTGCAATTTTTTCTTGTAAATTACAATTAGGAAATTTGTTAGATATTAAATGTGGGGTTCTAGTTTAGAAATATATTAGTTTTGTCACTTGTGCACACTAGACTCTTTTTTTTTTACCACTAGCCTCTTCTTGTTACACATAAATTAAGTTCATTAATTATTTGGAAGACTATACTATGGTTCCTTTGTCTTGACCAAAGGACTGAGAATAGAAATAGAATATGAGATAGATATAGCTTGGGAAAATAAGGAGTGGAATTGAAAAAATTTTAAAAGAGGAAATTTTGTTTGTTTTTTTATATGAATTGATTCTTCATTATATTCGAATTGCTTGATGGGTCCTATGTTAAAGTTCTCTTCTCAGGATTTTATTATAAATATTTGGAAATTATGGATAGAAATTGGATGTCCGCCAATCGTCTCATCAAGGAGTATATGCATTGGAGTGGATTATTTTGTGAGTCAGGCCGTTGAGCGTTTAGGGACTTCTAGTGGTATGAAATGTCCTTGTTTAAGGTGTTGTTATGTAAAATCAGTTACTGCAGAGAGAGTTGGCACGACATTTAAAGGCGAATGGAATTGATCAAAGTTACACTTGTTGGATAATGCACGTGAGAAAAAAGGTGAATCTTCAAATATGAATGATATTAGTAAGAGATATGCGCCACGGGTTTGACACCGACACATTTATTTGATGCGAACGAATTTGAAGAGATGGCAAAGGTGGTTGAAGAGGATCTTAATGATTGTCCCGAAATGTTTGAGAAGTTGATAAGCGATGCGAGAGACACCATTGTATGCGGGTTGTACTGAATTCACAAAATTATTGGTTGTGATCAAGTTGTATAACTTGAAAACTCGCCACGGATGGACGGATAAGAGCTTTACCGATTTACTCGCACTTCTGAAAGAAATGTTGCCGAATGATAAGGTGCTTCCTTCTCGGACGTATGATGCAAAGCAAATGTTGGGGTCTATTGGCTTGAACTATGAGAAGATACACGCTTGTCCGAATGATTGCATTTTATTTCGGAATGAACATGCGTTGTTAAAGTCGTGTCCTAAATGTAATGCACATGCATATAAGAAGAAAGAGTCTGCTCCAGAAAAGGTGTTGTGGTATTTTCCTATAATTCCTCGATTTAGGCACATGTATCGTAGTTCAGAAGATGCAAAACACTTGACATGGCATGAGGATGAAAGGATTAAAGATGGTATGCTCGACACCCTACAGATTCTCCGCAATGGAAAAAATTAATATTGAGTATCCTAATTTCGGGGATGACCCGAGAAACCTACGCTTTGCATTGTCTGGCGATGGATTTAACCCACACGGTATCGAGTAGCTCCCACAATACATGGCCTGTGATTTTGGCGATTTATAACTTACTGTCGTGGCTTTGCATGAAACGCAAATATATGATCTTGTCTTTGTTAATTTCTCGCCCAAACAACCGTGAAAATGATATTGATGTATACTTGGCTCCTTTAATTGAAGACTTGAAGCAAATGTGGGAGACTGGGGTAGAGGTGTATGATGGGTTCGAGAGAGAGTTTCACCCCGAGGGCTATGATCTTTGGCACAATTAACGACTTTCTGCATACGGCAATCTATCTGGTGCAGTAACAAAGGGCAATGTGCATGCCCTATATGTGAAGATAACACAGTTGGATGTGGTTGGAACATGGTAAGAAGAATATCTATCTTGGTCATCGTAGATTTTTGCCATCAACTCATCACTATCGATTGTGGAGAAAGGCATTTGATGGGAATACTGAAACACGTAGAGCTCCCCGCCTTTGACGGCGACAGTGTTTTGAAAAGGTGGAAGATTTGAACATTAAATTTGGGAAGCCTTTTGCGGAGAGCTTGTCAAGCGGGGTGGAAGAAAAAGTCGATTTTCTTTGAGTTGCCATACTAGAAGTCATTATATGTAAGGCATTTCATTGATGTGATGCATGTTGAAAAGAATGTCTTGAAAGTGTCATTGGTACCTTACTCAATATGCCGTAAGACTAAAGATACCATCAACTCAAGGTTGGATTTGGTTAGTATGGGTTTGAGACCTGAATTGGGTCCCAGAAAGAACGCGGTACACGCATATATCTACCTCCGGACTCATACTCTATCTAGAAAGGAGAAGACTGTCTTTTGTGAGTTTCTTCATGGAGTTAAAGTTCCGGAGGATACTCTTCAAATGTGGCGACTCTTGTATCGATTAAAGACCTCAAGTTAAAGTCTCTAAAGTCCCACGATTGTCATGTTCTCATGGAGCATTTGCTACCCATTGGTATACGATCCATTTTGCCTAAGAAAGTGCGTCAGACCTTAACCAAACTTTGTTTCTTCTTTAAGGCGATTTGTAGTAGAGTGATTGACCCTGGAAAGTTGTCAACATTGCAAAGAGAAACTCACAAAATGATTCATCTAATAGTTCATCTGGTTAGAGATGTATTTCCCACCTTCCTTTTTTGACATAATGATTCATCTAATAGTTCATCTGGTTAGAGAGACACAATTGTGTGGCCCATGTTACATGAGATGGATGTATCCGTTTGAGCGTTACATGAAGATATTAAAAGGATATATGAAAAATCGATCACGACCTGAGGGTTGTATTGTTGAGCACTACATAGTTGAAGAGGCTATTGAGTTTTGCACGGGCTATCTATCTAGTCTTGAATATTCTGTGGGACTGCCAAAGTCTCGTCATGTAGGAAGGATTAGTAAAGGGATGACAGGAACTAAATTAGTGATGGTATCAAGGAAAGAACTAGAGCAAGCACACTTGTACGTTCTTCACAATGATAGTGAGGTTGATTCATATGTTGCCAAGCACAAGGAGATTCTTAAGAGTCGATTCTCGGGAAAGAAGCAAGTTTGGTTAGCAAAAGAACACAATAGGAGTTTCATAGTGTGGCTAAAACATCACATTGATGGTGAGTGTGTTTCGAATCCTACTTCAATTTCAAAAAGATTGAGATGGTTAGCAAAAGGTCCAAATATACATGTCTTCTCTTACAACAGCTATCTAATGAATGAGTGCACTTTCTATACAAAAGAACAAGATGATCAGAGTAAAATGCAAAATAGTGGGGTGACTCTTGTAGCTCATTCTATGCATGCATCCAGTGCCAAAGACAAAAATCCCATATATGCGAATATGTCTTACTTTGGCTTCATTGAACACATATGGGAGTTGGATTACAATATGTTTCGAGAGCTTTGTGTTCAAATGTGAATGGGTTGACAATAATCTTTGGTTTACTGATTGATGAATCGGGGTTCATGCGGGTGAATTTCAACAAGTTAGGATATAAAGATGAACCTTTTATTTAAGCATCGCAAGCTCAACAAGTGTTTTATGTCACTGATCTAGTTAATATCAATTGGTCTATTGTTCTATTGACTGACAAAAAAATTGTGTTTAACAACGATGATGATGAAGCACCCGATGATGTTGGTGTTGAGGACGACCCTTTCTTCAGAACATCAGAACCAATAATAGGGGAAAATACTTCTATAGAGGATGTTGTATATTTTAGAAAAGATCATAATGATGGAATTACTATTCGTCGGAAAAAAAAATACCAAGACGCGAATTGCAAACAAAATTTTATCTAGGAAAAGGAAAAGGTAATATAGACTTAATGATATCTCGTTATTTTTTATTAATAGATAATTATATTGTTTTTGTAAATTTAACAATAACATGGATTATGTTATATTGCAGGTCAGATGGCATCACTTAGTGATCATGAGAGTGGTCAAGACAGTAGTCATGAGGGTTGTACTGTTATGTTTCTAGCTTTAATTTGTAGCTACTTTTGAGTTTCATAATGTTAGTTAGTTATTATGTTGTATGATTTGGATATATATTAATTATGTTGTAAGTACTTGTTAGTTTAATATGGGTCTTTTGGTGATATGTACATATGTGTGTATCTATAGTGGATTGTAATAATATTGGCTGAATTTTGTTGGAATGATATTTGATGAATTTTGTTGGAAGGGAATGAATTTATAGGTTGTAATTAAAAGGGAGAATAAACAAAAATAAAAAAATATATAAAAAAAAAATCAGTCAATAGGTAGCGTTTTAAAAAAAACGCTACAAATTAAATTAAAAAAAATCAGTCAATACATTAAGGAGAAAACGCTAGAAATGAAATTAATAAAAATCATTCAATACCTAGCGTTTTATAGAAAAAACGCTAGCTATGGACAAAATGCACTAGAGGATCCCTAGCGTTTCTGACGCTAGGAATTGTAAAGAGGCGCTAGAGGATCCTAGCGTTTCGCACGAAAAACGCTAGGAATTGTAAAGAGGCGCTAGAGGATCCCTAGCGTTTTACTGAAAACGCTAGGAATTGTAAAAAGGCGCTATAGCATCCCTAGCGTTTTACAGAAAACGGTAGGAATTGTAATTATAATTCCTAGGCTTCCCTAGCGTTTTACAGAAAACACTAGGAATTGAAATTATAATTCCTAGGCTTCCCTAGCGTTTTTGCGAGAAAGCGCTAGGCATTGTTATTATAATTTTCACAAGGCGCGCTCTCTCACACAAACTCACCCAGCCAGTACGTCTCTTCATCTACCTACCAAACTTGCGAAAACCCAGAAACCCTCTTCGTTCATCCTTGCAAACTCTCTCTCCCTTGCGAACTCTCTCTCCCTTGCGAACAACCCATAAACCCTCCACCTGCGAACAACCCAGAAACTCTCTCTCCCTCACGCCCAGAGAAACCCTCATTTCTCCTTCTGCTATTGCTTCATACGCTCGCTCCTCCCTCTCGCGCCCTACTTCATATCATCCAACCTCTCTCTCTCTCTCTCTCGTGTTCTTGTGGTAGCTCACGATACCACATGGCTTTCGTTCAATCTTCAATATAGTTCAAACCAGAGGTTAGTTCGTGATGATTTTTGCAACTTTATCATTTTTGCTTTTGAATCGCTTTTCTATGTTCAAACTATGTGTCTGTTAGTTATTGCTTCATTCTTGGTGCTATCTTCTACTATGTTTATTGGTGTTGATCATTTGAGAAAGTAAGCTTAGCACGCTTAGGATGCATAGTTTGGCTAAAAGTCATTATAAGGTTGTTTTGTGTTGAAATGTAATTTGTCAAGTTCACTACTTTGGCATTGAGTTGAAGCCTATGCATGGGAATCAATACTCCAAATGGGTTGATAGGTTGGTATCTTTGCAAGGGGTTACAATACCCCTCATTGCCACTTATATATTCTAATGAAACATGAGTATAAAAAGTAGTTGTTGTTGTTTCCCTTGTCTTTAACTAGAACAACCTTCACACGATATTCCTCATTGCCACTTATATATTCTAATGAAACATGAGTGTACATGGAGAGATATTTGCATGAGAGATTATATTGGCCGCAACCAAAGCTAACATCACCCTATCTCATATTTTATTTTCTTTTCCCTTTTATTATTTTTTCCTTGGCTGGTGTACATTGCTGCTATATAAGCATGTATATTGTTCCATTGAATCGGTATCAATGAAGTTTATCATTTTATTCCCTCATTTATTGGTCATTTTCTCTGATTGAGTTTATCTCATTTCTCACTTATGAATTTCATGAACCTTATGATTTTGCTTTGCCTATTAAACATCGTTGAATTTCATGAACCTTATGAACCTTATGTTCATTCTTTTTGATTGGTATGATATGCTCCAAAGTCCTATCTGGATAGAACTATGCCTTTATAGCTAAAACTCATTGAGTCTATTTCATTTGGGCCATTGCAAGTCAGATGGCATCACTTAGTGATCATGAGAGTAGTCATGAGGGTGGTGATGGGGGTGGTCATAGAAACACAAAGAAGTTCACTCCCCGTGGAATGACAGCGAAAAAGAATATCGTCCATCGGATAAGTAAAAGACACGAGAAATATAGGGTAAGTTAATTATTAATTATTAATGTTGTTCTCTACCTTTCAAAGTTATTATTTAATGATTTAATTAATGCAGGTTAGATGGAGTGTTAAAGGTTTGCCTATTGGAGAGAACGGCACAAATTTGATTAGTTTTATTGGTACTAAGTGAAGCAAATGTTTCCAATTTCGATTAAAAGTTGGAATGAGAAAGATAATAGAGTTTTGCCTAAAACTGAAAGATGATTTCTCCTTCCTTAATACGTATATAATTTTAGACCTCTTTAATAATCTTATTTAGTGATTTTTTTAGTTATATTTATTTAATCCATTTTTATGTATAAGTAGAAACACTTTGATGTGGATGATGCCCAAGAGATTGGATACTCAAGGAAGTTTGAAGGTTGCATCGGGCTTATAGAACGATGTAGGAAAAAGTATTCAAAACTTCCTGATGGGACCATCGACAGAGCCTCGAAGATTGTATTTCTAATTATAAGTAAGGAGGATTGGAGCAAATTTGTACATATACGCACTTCTGAGATCCGGATTTATTGGTTAGTATATTAATTATTTAAGTTATATATATATATATATATATATATATATATATATATATATATATATATATATATTTCACAACTAGATATCATTCATTAATGTATACTTATCTTTTTAAATAGAAAAAGAGCAAAGCCAATAAAGAAAGAGCTTATAATCCCGAGTACCCTTATAGAGGAGGTTCTAGTGGATATCAAATTCTCGAAGAAAGATTGGTAAGACACAATTAGTTTAATTTATTATGATTTAATGAATCTTTTAATTTACAGTTGATTAACAATTATTAAACTTAAATAGTTACTGCAAGAGGGGAAAGATCCAACTCAAGAATCCCTTGATCGTTGTACTGTCTGGTTAGAGGCCCGACAAAACAAAGATGGGGACATTGTGGATCCGAAAACTAAGGAGGTCAAGGACAAAATTGTAAGTATTATTTCTATCCGTTACTCGATTTTTTTTGACACGTGGACATATTTTTTATCGTCGATTAAATTTCTTTGACACTTGTTTATTATTTCTATCCGTTACTCAATTTTTTTGGACACGTGGACATATTTTTTATCGTCGATTAAATTTCTTTGACACTTGTTTATTATTTCTAACCGTTACTTATGTTTGTGCATCAGCAAAGCATATCACAATCTGTATCACAAGGAGATTTAACAGATTGTGATGGTGAACAAGATGTCCTTGCTCGTGCCTTGGGAAGGGAAGAGTATAAGGGTCGGATAAGAGGTTATGGATATGGCATTCCTCCTACGACTGTGTTTGGGCCAAAGAGCCATAGCAGGGGGTGCGGGGATTGTAAAGTCATGGCGGCAAAGTATGACGAGCTATCCAAGAATGTTGTTGTACTAATGGAAGAGAGACAGATGTATAAGCAGCTCTTGGCACAATCCATTGGTGCACCATCCCCTGCTGCACCACCCCCTGCTTAACCTATATTACCTGCTGCACCCTTACTTGCCCAACATAGCGCACGAGATAGCTGCACCATCCCTTCAACACAATTATTTATTATTACTCGACCTGTTTTTTGTACATATGTATTTGATCAAATTATCATGTATATTTATTTTTCTTTATAATTGATTTAGGATAACTGTGAATGTGAGCTATATATTGCAAACCCACATCGAAAGGTTGCAGTGGGCATGTTATGTAACCAATTGAGTGCCACAATGCACAATTTACTCATGCCTGAAAACCATTTGAGAGTTAGGGTAGACTATTCAATTGAGGGGTCTGCACCATTGCCTGTTCCAATTGTTAATGCTGATATATTTACTGTGGATCAAGCACTTAGTACTTTTGTGGCATGGCCTGAACAACTTGTCGTTGTAAGTGCAATATTTTTGTTAATAAGTTAATGACTCATTGTTATATATAATGTGTGTTAACTAACTAACTAATCATTTTTTTAATATATACTAGGTACCCCAAGTGTCCCACGACTCTCCTCTCTATAAAAGTGTCCCGACCTTCCTTTCCACTACCAAAGTGTCCCGACCATCTCCTTCTATTAAAGGAAATGAAATACAACAGTCCAACATGTTGTTAAATCTCCCCTTGATGAATTCAAGAAATTCATCACTTATGTAAAGGACCACGTCAATCAAAAAATGAAGCCCGATGACCTTATTATGTTACCGACCGATCAAATTGTGGGAGTGGAACAGGATATTATGCTCAACATTGAGGATCTGAAAGCTGTATATGACATGGAATGGGCCACTGTGGTTGTTATTAGAGTATACCAGAGGTATGTATTAAATTATTTGTACACAATAGTTGTATATATTAGAGTATATATTAGAGTATATATATGAGGATCTGAAAGTTGTATATATATTATTTATAGGTTTTTGTACAATGTGCTTCTGGTCCCTTCGCAACGGACACAAAAGTTTTTGTTCTTGTGCCCAGAGTGTCTCATTGTGTGGGATCAAGGTAAACCAGAGGATATTATGGCTAAGAAGAGTCAAATAGAAAGTTATATCCTTTCACGCTTGGGGATGCCCAAAGATTTTGATCACGAATCTTTATTTTTGGCACCACTCAATATAAGGTGAGAAATTTAGTCTTCAATCACTTGGTTATTTATTTTGAGGATTGTATTATAGTGTAAATGTGTACTCATTCGTGATTCATTTACTTGCAGGCAACATTGGGTACTCTTTGCAATAAACCCTAAGCGAAATATTGTCTACTATCTGGATTCACTTCAAGGCCATTACAAAGTCTACGTAGACTTCGTACAGATAGTTGACAGGTGTGTATGTGTAACCCTCTCATTTTGTATAATTTAATATATGTATTTTGTTCAACTTAACGTTATATATATGTATGACGTTACAGTGTTTTGAAAAAATACTGGGGATTATCTACGAGTAAAACAAAATGGATACCCATAACTGTAAGTTTTTAAAAATCATTCTTATAATTTTAATTGAATTTTTGGTCATAAAAATGTGACAGTTAATTAACTAATCTTTTGCTTTGTATTGTCCTAAACAACCAAATAATAATGATTGTGGGTACTACACTATGAGGTATATGAGAGAGATTATCACTCACGACAGAGTAGTAATCCCAATGAAGGTAACTACTTAGATTTCTTTTTTATATTGATATTATAATACTTACTCACATTTAATAAACATTTTAATTCTAATTTTATTTCATTTTATTTTTCAGTATTTTCCCCATCAGTAAAGACATCCAAATTACTCGATGAACAACTTACAACAAATAAGGGAGTGGTGTCGTTTTGTTTCTAGCTTTTTCTAGCAAGTTTTGAGTTTCATAATAGTTAGTTATTATATATGTTGTATATATTGGATATATATTATGTTGTAAGTACTTCTTAGAATGATATTGGATTGGAATATTTGATGAATTTTGTTGACTGAATTTTGTTTGAATGATATTGGATTGGAATGATATTTGATGAATTTTGTTGGAAGGGAATGAATTTATAGGTTGTAATTAAAATGGAGAACAAACAAAAATAAAAAAATATTTAAAAAAAAAATTCAGTCAATAGGTAGCATTTTAGAGAGAAAACGCTAGAAATGAAATTAAAAAATTCATTCAATACCTAGCGTTTTAAAGAAAAAACGCTAGCTATGGACAAAATGCACTAGAGGATCCCTAGCGTTTTGTAGAAAACGCTAGGTATGGACAAAATGCACTAGAGGATTCCTAGCGTTTTAAAGAAAACGCTAGGAATTGTAAAAAGGCACTAGAGGATCCCTAGCGTTTTACAGAAAACGCTAGGAATTGTAAAAAGGCGCTAGAAGATCCCTAGCGTTTTACAGAAAACACTAGGAATTGTAAAAAGGCGTTGGGTCAATGGCTAGCGTTTTTTATAAAACGCTACGTATGTTCAAAACACGCTGGGTCAATGGCTAGCGTTTTTTAAAACGCTACTAATGGGGTGTACGCATTAGTAGCGCCAGCTTCTCTAGCGTTTTAAAACGCTACCAATGCCCAAAAAAAATGCTGCAAATCCTTAAATCTGGCGTAGTGTTTGTTTCTGAAAAAGGTTGAGACTTTCTTGTAGAGGAGAAGGAGACAAACAAAATGGTGATCTTGGTAGGGAGGGGGTGGCCGGAGTTGGCCGGAAAGTGAGACTAAGGCAGTGGTCATTTTTCAAGACGGTTCCTTTTTGAAAAATAATAAGATAGGAAGATAGAGGGGGAGGAGTGTAACGCCCTAAAATAATTTAATTATTTAGGTAATTAAGTTATTTGAGGGAATACAATATTTAATTAAATTGAATAATAATGTTGGAATTCTTTTATTTCAGAGGGTGCCTAATTAAATAAAGGAGGGGGTGCAACAAGGGGCCCAAGTCAATCAAATGACCCAAACCCATCCCTAATAACCCCAAAACCTAAGGTGGATCTAATTCCCACAATCCAATCGAAGCAACAAGAACGAAACAGAGAGGGAGGGCGTGAAATCGGCGACGCACGCAAGGAAGGAGAAGAGAAGAATCTCTTCATCTCAAACTCTTCAACAGGTAATGATTTTCAATCCTTTCTCTTCCTTTTTCCTCCCTATTCACGTTGTAAACCTCCATTCCTCACCCTCCATCGTTGTGTTTTTCCCCTTTCTCTGTTTTTCCTGCTACTCCGTGCGTGCGAGAAGAGAGAGGAGGAGCGTGTGTTGTGGTGATTCTGTGGCTTGTTGATTTCGAGCTCTTCAATCCTTCAAGGTATGGGGACTCTTTCTATACCTATAATAATCCTTAGGATTTGTGTTAGGTGTTGGTTGAGTGGTAGGATATTAGAATTGTTGCTTTAGTGAATGTGGATTGTTACTGTGAAACCATAATTGCTGCTGTGTTCTGGTCTGATTAGAATGCTATGGTCTCTTGATGAATATAAATGAATATGTGTTTGGGATGTGCATACTAATTGGTTGTGAAATTTCCTCAATAAAGAGAAATGTGAAATCATGCTAGTTGTATGGTAATTGATGATATGTTCAATGAATGTTGCTGAGATGGCGTGAATTGTCTGTGTAGTGTTGTAGGAAGAGGTGTTGCTGAATGTATGAAAGGGTAGTGTGAAGTGTGTGGAGTGTATCGGCCTAGGCGCCATTTTGCTAGGATTAGTGCGCCTGAGGTCGTGGTGCTGCGTCGCGTGGTCCATGTGTCTTTGGAGCGGGCGCCAAAATTGGCCGCCTGCGCGTGTGGAAAATGTGAGTGAACCAGGGGGGCGCCAAATGGCATGCCCGTGTGCGTGTGTGTGCAGTGAAGAAGGCGCCAAATTGCGGTGCAAATGGCGCCAGTTGTTTTGCACGCAACTTCTTTGTGTGTGTGTGTCCGCGGCGGGCGCCAAATGTGGCGCGCCCTGCGTGTCTCTGTCTTGCCCGGTTGTGCGAGTGTGGTGCGTGCGCGTGCGTGTGTCTTGGTGCGGCGCCAAATATGGCGACCTAGTGCGCCCGGTTGGCTGGTTGTGCATGTGAGTGTGTGAGTGTGTTGCGATGGGGCGCCAAAGTGGTTGCCTGCTGTGGCGCCAAGTGGCGCTAGTATGGTTCCTAGGTGTCTTATGGTCCCTAGGGGGTTAGTTGGTGCAATTCTTGTGTTGTGAAGTGATTGTGAGCTAAAATACTAGCGTAAGCGTATAAATTAAGTTGTAATTAAGCGGAGGGTGAAAGCGAAGTGGGACTTCGGTCCAAGAAGTGATGAGAGCCCTCAAGGCTAATTTGTTGGTGAGATGGAGGTGAATAAATAATTAAAAGAAATGGTGAGCCTAATATATTGTGGTGCATTGACATAGAGACTCATGATGCATATGCACAAAGCGATGTGTAGGCTTCGGCCAAAGCGACGTGGGACTCCGGTCCAAAGCGATGAGTGCCCTCAAGGCAAATAGTGGTGATGAAGGATCCTCATGCATGTTGCATACATGCATACACTCATACATATGTAATGAACTTAGTGATGATGTGTTGATGATGTGGTGAGCTGATTGTAGTATTTGTTGCCTTGCCGATATATAATGCCTATCCTAACTATTATTATTTGTATATGAAAGACTCACCCATTCTGCTTGGAATGTTGCTCTTATGTGGCAACGCTGCAGGTACTCGCGAGTGAGGGCATCCTTATGCCTGCCTACTAGTAGTCGTGTCTCAGCTCTGATATGTAGCACCAGGGGAGGGGCGTAGTCGTCTTTTATTTTATTATTTGATGCTTTAGACATTTATTGGTGATGTATTAAGTGATTTGTTAAAAACTAGTAATTCTTCCGCTGTGTTGGAAACGTCCGTTATTTCGGTACTGTAAACTAAAACAGGTGTTTGAGGGCCCGACCCTAAACTATGTGCTGCGTATCATTTTAATATTTTATAAACTTCTTATGATTTTAACTATGAGCTGATTGTTTTTATAAGCGTTGAAATGCGACATTCCCTTTCGTGATTTTAAATTTAAAAACTCGATAGGATCTGATGATTAACGGTTTGTCTAGAAAGGGTGTTACATTAGTGGTATCGAGTGAAGAAGTTGGTCCGTCCACCAAGTGTCTAAGTGTTATATCTGTTGTAGCTAATTGTGTTCCTTTGTGTAGAAGTTCGATTCGATGGCAAGACGCGATGATGCTGCGTTGGCTGCTGCCTTGCAAGCCATAGCCCAAGCTGTTGGGAATCAAAATGCTGGTGCTGCTGTGAATGCTCGTAACTTAGCGACGTTTCAGAGGAAAACCCACCCACCTTAAGGGTCGGTATGACCCGATGGGGGCCTTGGCACAGTTAAAGGAGATAGAGCGGATCTTAGGGTCATGGATTGCACCGCTAACTGTGAGAAAGTGAAGTTGGGGACCCATATCTTTGGGAGAGGAAGTCGACGATCGTGGTTGGGAGTATCGCGAAGGTTGGAAGGTCTTTGGTGAGGAAGTTACTTGGGAGGTTTTCACGAGAGAGTTCAAGCGAAAGTATTACCCTGAGGATGTGCGAGCTAAGAAGGAAGTGGAGTTCCTGGAGCTGAAACAGGGAAATAAGACAGTAGCTGAGTATGCCGCCAAATTTGAGGAGTTGGCCAAATTTTGTCCTTACTATGCCAATGAAGCCGACTCTGAATTTTCCAAGTGCGTCAAGTTTGAGAGTGGTCTGCGCCCGGACATAAAAGCGATTGGATATCGGGAGAATAGGGATTTTGCTAGGGTTGGTTGATAAGTGTAGAATCTTTGAGGAGGATAGCTCTGCTGCATACAAAGGTTGTGAAGGAGAAGAGAAATAATCGGTTTAGAGGAAAACCTATGATGTTCTTTGGAGGTAAGAGCAAGTGGAAACCAGTCTTTGGTAAGAGTTCAAGTGGGGAGGTGCCTCTTGGGTATGGTGTGTTTTACTTGTAAGAAGCACGTCATAAGAGTAGTGAGTGTCACGAGGCCCTTTGTTTCAAGTGTGGTAAGAAAGGCCACATGGCTACTAACTCGTGAAAAGAAAGGGGTCATTTGTTTTAATTGTGATGAAGCGGGACATATAAGTGCTAAGCTGTCCTAAGCTCCAAGAGAGAGAGAGCTAAAGGGAAGGTGTTTGCTCTAGCAGGGGCCAGAATGCTAACGAGATTCGAGGTACTTGTCTTATTTTTGATACTCCTTTGATTGCTATAGTAGATACAGTGTGCCACTCATTCTTTCATTGCTTCATTGTGTCTTTGAGAAATTAAATCTTGATTTGTGCGCCATGATGAGGAGATGGTTATTGATACTCCAGCTAAGGGTTCGGTAACTACCTCCCTAGTGTGTGCTAAGTGTCCTCTGTCAGTCTTCGGCAGGGATTTTATTGTAGACCTTATTTGTTTACCTTTGGAGGGATTAGATGTTATCCTTGGTATGGACTGGTTAGTTGATAACCATGTACATATCAATTGTTTCGATAGATCAGTGAGTTTCCTCGCCCCTGAGGAGGAAGAATGCATTTTTCTTTGCTCGCTAGCCAATTAAATAAATTAATGAAGGAGGAAGTTCATCTATTTGCCTTGATGGCGTCTCTATCTGTTGAGAGTCAAGATATCATTGAAGGGTTGAAGGTAGTGTGCGAGTTCCCGGAGGTATTCCCTGATGAGATTCCGAGTGTTCCGCCAGAGAGGGAGGTTGAATTCACTATTGATCTTGTGCCGGGTACGAGGCCTGTGTCTATGGCACCGTACCGGATGTCGGCGTCTGAATTATCTGAATTGAAGAAACAGCTAGAAGAGTTACTTGAGAAGAAGTTCATAAGGCCTAGTGTGTCGCCTTGGGAGCACCCTGTGTTGTTAGTGAAGAAGAAGGATGGGAGTATGAGACTTTGCGTAGACTATAGACAGTTGAACAAGGTGACAATCAAGAACAAGTATCCGCTCCCGAGGATTGATGACCTGATGGATCAGCTAGTGGGTGCTAAAGTGTTCAGCAAGATCGACTTGAGGTCGGGTTACCACCAAATCAAGGTGAGAGATGATGACGTTCAGAAGACAGCTTTCAGAACTAGATATGGGCACTATGAATATACTGTGATGCCTTTCGGTGTTACTAACGCACCCGGAGTGTTTATGGAGTATATGAACCGTACTTTCCATAGTCACTTGGATCGTTTTGTGGTGGTATTTATAGACGACATTTTAATTTATTCCAAGACGGAAGAAGAACACGCGGAACACTTGAGGTTAGTGCTAGAGGTGCTAAAAGAAAAGAAGCTTTATGCGAAATTGTCAAAATGTGAGTTCTGGTTGCATAAGGTGAGTTTCCTTGGGCATGTGATTTCCGGTGATGGTATAGCTGTAGACCCAGCCAAGGTGGATCTTTGTGTTGCGGTGGGAGAGCCCGAGTCGGTGGATCGAGATCGAAGTTTCTTGGGGTTGGTGGTTACTACGGGAGGTTTATAGAGGTTTTTCTAAGCTAGCCCTTCCGTTGACTCAATTGACGTGTAAGGAAAAGCTTTTGTGTGGGATGCCCGGTGTGAAGAGAGCTTCAATGAGTTGAAGAAGAGGTTGACGACGTCCCCTATCTTGGTATTGCGGTTCCCAGATCGTAGTTTGTGGTATCTTTGCGATGCTTCCAAGATGGGTTTGGGAGCGTGCTCATGCAAGGGTAAGGTAGTAGCCTATGCGTCCAGACAGTTGAGAATTCATGAGAAGAACTACCCTACTCACGATTTGGAGCTTGCGGCAATTGTGTTTGCTTTGAAGATTTGGAGGCACTATTTATATGGTTCTAAGTTTGAGGTATTCAGTGATCATAAGGGTTGCCATTTCTGTTTGACCAGAAAGAATTGAATATGAGACAAAGGAGGTGGCTAGAACTGTTGAAAGACTATGACTTTAGTTTGAATTACCATCCGGGGAAGGCTAATGTTGTAGCCGATGCCTTGAGTAGGAAGTCCCTTCATATGTCTGCATTGATGGTGAAGGAGCTCGAATTGATTGAGCAGTTTCGGGATTTGAGTTTGGTCTGTGAAGTGACGCCTAAGAGTGTAAGACTGGGAATGTTGAAGATTCACAATGAGTTCTTGGATGTTATTAGAGAGCGCGAAGCAAAGACATTAAAATTTGGTTGAAGTGGCAGTGGGGATTGATCATTCCGAGAGTAAGGATTATGAGATAGATGCACAAGACGTGTTGAGATACCGTGGAAGGATTTGTATCCCTGATGATGAAGAGATTAAGAAATCAATTCTGGAAGAGGGACATCGAAGTAAATTGAGTATTCATCCGGGAGCCACAAAGATGTATCAGGATTTGAAGGAGCTGTTTTGGTGGCCTGGCATGAAGCGTGATGTGGCCCAATTTGTGTATGCTTGTTTGACGTGTCGAAATCTAAGGTTGAGCATCGAGCGGCGGGGCGATCGCGACCATTGGATGTCTGGAATGGAAGTGGGATAGTATCTCTACGGATTTTATAACCGGGGTTGCCAAGTACAATGAGAGGATTTGATGCCATATGGGTGATTGTTGATAGGTTGACAAAATCGCTCACTTTTTGCCGATTAATATGACTTATCCATTCAGAAGTTGGCGAATATTTATGTTAAGACAATTGTGAAGTCGCATGGTGTTCCCGTAAGTATCGTGTCCGATCGGGATCCTAGATTTACTTCTGAATTTTGGAAGAGCTTGCAGGAGGCCTTAGGTTCTAGATTGAGATTGAGTTCCGCTTATCACCCCCAGACAGATGGGCAGACGGAGAGGACTATTCAGTCACTAGAGGATTTGTTGAGAGCATGCGTTCTTGAGCAAGGAGGTTCTTGGGATTCTCATTTGCCATTGGTTGAATTCACCTATAATAACAGTTTTCATGCGAGTATCGGGATGGCGCCTTTCGAGGCATTGTATGGTAGGAGGTGTAGAACACCCTTGTGTTGGTGCAGTCGGGGAGAGCGTGGTGTTAGGCCCCGAAATGGTGCGTGAGACCACAGAGAAGGTCAAGATGATTCGAGAGAAGATGAAAGCCTCGCAGAGTAGGCAGAAGAGTTATCACGATAAAAGAAGGAAAGATCTAGAGTTTCAAGCTGGTGATCATGTATTCTTGAGAGTCACTCCGGTGACAGGTGTGGGTCGTGCCCTGAAGTCTAAGAAGTTGACCCCTCGTTTCATTGGCCCATACCAGATCTCGGAACGGGTTGGAAAAGTTGCCTATCGGGTGGCCTTACCACCTAACTGTCCTAATCTGCATGATGTGTTCCATGTATCTCACCGAGGAAGTATGTTCCCAATTCGTCACATGTAATTCGGATGGATAATGTGGAGGTGAGGAGAACCTCACTTTGTGGAGACTATGCCGGTTAGAATTGAAGACCGTGAGGTAAAAGTGTTAAGAGGCAAAGAGATCAATTTAGTGAAAGTGGTTTGGTTGGGAACCGTGGGCGAGAGCATGACGTGGGAATTGGAAAGTAAGATGAAGGAAGCATATCCGGAGCTGTTTGACTCAGGTAATTTCGAGGACGAAATTCTTTAAGTGGGGGAGAGTTGTAACGCATACTAAAATAATTTAATTATTTAGGTAATTAAGTTATTTGAGGGAATACAATATTTAATTAAATTGAATAATAATGTTGGAATTCTTTTATTTCAGAGGGTGCCTAATTAAATAAAGGAGGGGGTGCAACAAGGGGCCCAAGTCAATCAAATGACCCAAGCCCATCCCTAATAACCCCAAAACCTAAGGTGGATCTAATTCCCACAATCCAATCGAAGCAACAAGAACGAAACAGAGAGGGAGGGCGTGAAATCGGCGACATTGCGCAAAGGAAGGAGAAGAGAAGAATCTCTTCATCTCAAACTCTTCAACAGTAATGATTTTCAATCCTTTCTCTTCCTTTTTCCTCCCTATTCACGTTGTAAACCTCCATTCCTCACCCTCCATCGTTGTGTTTTTCCCTTTCTCTGTTTTTTCCCGCTACTCTCAGTGCGTGCGAGAAGAGAGAGGAGGAGCGTGTGTTGTGGTGATTCTGTGGCTTTGTTGATTTCGAGCTCTTCAATCCTTCAAGGTATGGGGACTCTTTCTATACCTATAATAATCCTTAGGATTTGTGTTAGGTGTTGGTTGAGTGGTAGGATATTAGAATTGTTGCTTTAGTGAATGTGGATTATTCTTGTGAAACCATAATTCTTTCTTTGTGTTCGCAGTGCGATTAGAATGCTATGGTCTCTTGATGAATATAAATGAATATGTGTTTGGGATGTGCATACTAATTGGTTGTGAAATTTCCTCAATAAAGAGAAATGTGAAATCATGCTAGTTGTATGGTAATTGATGATATGTTCAATGAATGTTCTTTGAGATGGCGTGAATTATGCGTGTAGTGTTGTAGGAAGAGGTGTTCTTGAATGTATGAAAGGGTAGTGTGAAGTGTGTGGAGTGTATCGGCTGGCGCCATTTTGCTAGGATTAGTGCGCCTAGGCCGTGTATGCTGCGTCGCGCGTGGTCTGTGTGTCTTTGGAGCGGGCGCCAAAATTGGTTGCCTGCGTGTGGAAAATGTGAGTGAACCGGGGGGCGCCAAATGGCATGCCCGTGTGCGTGTGTGCGCGTGTGAAGGGCGCCAAATTGCGGTGCAAATGGCGCCAGTTGCTGCCGCACGCAACTTCTTTGTGTGTGTGTGTCCGATGCAGCGGGCGCCAAATGTGGCCGCCTGCGTGTCCAGTGCGTCTTGTGCCAGTGGTTGTGCGGTGTGTAGTGCGTGTGCGTGTGTGTCTTGGGTGCGGCGCCAAATATGGCGACCTAGTGCGCCGGTTGGCTGGTTGTGCATGTGAGTGTGTGAGTGTGTTGCGATGGGCGCCAAAGTGGCTGCCTGCAGCGGCGCCAGTGGCGCTAGTATGGTTCCTAGGTGTCTTATGGTCCCTGGGGGTTAGTTAGGTGCAATTCTTGTGTTGTGAAGTGATTGTGAGCTAAAATACTAGCGTAAGCGTATAAATTAAGTTGTAATTAAGCGGAGGTGAAAGCGAAGTGGGACTTCGGTCCAAGAAGTGATGAGAGCCCTCAAGGCTAATTTGTTGGTGAGATGGAGGTGAATAAATAATTAAAAGAAATGGTGAGCCTAATATATTGTGGTGCATTGACATAGAGACTCATGATGCATATGCACAAAGCGATGTGTAGGCTTCGGCCAAAGCGACGTGGGACTCCGGTCCAAAGCGATGAGTGCCCTCAAGGCAAATAGTGGTGATGAAGGATCCTCATGCATGTTGCATACATGCATACACTCATACATATGTTAATGAACTTAGTGATGATGTGTTGATGATGTGGTGAGCTGATTGTAGTATTTGTTGCCTTGCCGATATATAATGCCTATCCTAACTATTATTATTTGTATATGAAAGACTCACCCATTCTGCTTGGAATGTTGCTCTTATGTGGCAACGCTGCAGGTACTCGCGAGTGAGGGCATCCTTATGCCTGCCTACTAGTAGTCGTGTCTCAGCTCTGATATGTAGCACCAGGGGAGGGGCGTAGTCGTCTTTTATTTTATTATTTGATGCTTTAGACATTTATTGGTGATGTATTAAGTGATTTGTTAAAAACTAGTAATTCTTCCGCTGTGTTGGAAACGTCCGTTATTTCGGTACTGTAAACTAAAACAGGTGTTTGAGGGCCCGACCCTAAACTATGTGCTGTGTATCATTTTAATATTTTATAAACTTCTTATGATTTTAACTATGAGCTGATTGTTTTTATAAGCGTTGAAATGCGACATTCCCTTTCGTGATTTTAAATTTAAAAACTCTGATAGGATACAGTGATTAACGGTTGTCTAGAAAGGGGGTGTTACAAGGAGGAGATGAAGAAAATGTAGTTAATATTTGAAAAAGAAGTTGAAATCGGTCGGATGTGAGAGAATAGGTGGAGAGCGGCCATGGGAGAGAAGAATGAGAGAAAGGGAGAGAGGAGGACAAGAGGGAGACGAGAGAGAGAGAGAGAGAATTCCTTATTTTGGTGATTTGAAAGAGAGAGAGAGACATTGGAGCATGTACATTTTGGAATTTAGTGAATAGGAACTACACTTGATAATTGCATTATTTACAAAAGTACCACTCACACTTTTTACGTACACCGTTTTTGGCGGGAGTTTTCCCGCTTCTCATAGCTTCTCATGCAGAGAGAGAATCTGATTTTCAAGCAGCTTGACTTCCTGCTATTATATGTGCGGGATAACTTTTCAAAATTAGCAGTATTAAATATTAATGATTGAAGAGTTATGCATAAAACATTAATTTGAGGCAAATTTGGAATAAAAATATGAATATTATAATTCTAAAAAAATGCATTGTCCTTTTTTCTTTCTTATTATAAGTTAATTTTTTGTATTTGTATTTAATGAATGTTGATAATTATTAAAGTTCTTTAGACTTTTTCTTCTTATTTTATCTGCAGAGGATGTTCAATTATTAAAGTTCCTTTTAAATTTATAATATTTGTTATTTAATTAATATTTATAATTTAATTTTTATTCACAGTTATTAGATTTTATATTTTGCAAAGTAACATCATTTGCCTAATGGCATAAGCTACCTTGGGGCACGGGGACAATCTGTGCTCTCTTTAGCACTGCTGATTATCACAGTTGACAAGCTCGATGTTGACCAGTGCAATATTTTCTTTCAAGTACGATGCGATATTATTCTTTCGAAAAAAATTAATTACTCGATTATACGATGAAATTTAGCCAACCCCGTGCATCGCACGGGTTATGGGGCTAGTATAGTAAACACTCGACTTCTTAGTTTGAATTATATCCTTCTTGGTTGGAGCTCGTGCAAAGGGTATTATATTTTGTTTCCCCTACTACCTTTTTGATAATAAGGCTTCTAATCATCCAGGTTCCATGTAGTTAATTTTTGTTATCTCTTAATGAAGTTTCTTTTACATAACAAAATTACTTTTATATTTTTTGAGAAAGATCTTTGAAGAATAATATTCATTGTGGCACAATGGTAAGTAAACACTCGACTCCACTCTGAGCAGGGGGGATCCCCCTTATAATGTGGGGGTAGTCCTTGCTACCCCAAAAAAAAATAAAAGAACAAGTAACTATAGTACGTCTATTCAGCTGTGCTACCCCAATGTCGCTTGCCACATCAGTTAATAGCACACCGCATTAGATTTAATTTTGACTAAATTAGGGAGAGACTTTGATTTGAGAAATTTGGTGGACTTTTCATGAAAAAAAAGTTTGGAGGATTAAATTAATTAATGAGTTGGTCATAATAGGTAGACTATTACTGTAATTAAGGCTAATCGAAGCCGATATTACAAGTTTCTGACTAGGCAAAAGAGTGGAATAGTTCATTACATGATATGATTTTCCTCCTATCTTAATTCATAATACTGTGGGAGATTACTTTGCTTTGCTTAACATTATTGAGAAAGTCTATTGCATGAATAGAATTAGTTAATTAATACTCCTTTTTTTCATGAAACATGTCAGAGCGAAAAATTTACCTTATTCCAAGTTTAAAGGTTGTAAATTTTTTAGTATTACTACTGGTGAGTACAATCATAATTTTTTAGATCATTGGTTCAACAATGATATTAGTTATTCTTCATTATATCCAACATGTAGTGTGATGATATGGAAACAATATTTGGATTGCATCTGGGCTAAACATGATTTTTCCCTTTTAGTGATATATATCATTGTGTAAATAATATTTGGTTTGCGGAGAATGACAAGTCCTATATGGTTTCCATCACATGTTGATGGCTCTAAGATAGACTAGCAGAAAGAAGGGCACACCGTTGACAGCTCTAAGATGGTATAGATATATTAGAGAGAGATAAGTTTTTTCCTCATATTCTGCTTAATCTTAGAGCTAACTTTGTTTAACTATATTAGAGAGAGATAAGTTTGTCCTCATATTATATGTATCTTTTTATATGTAGGATACAGATAATAGAGGTCGAAAGGTCAAAATCACAGTTCATATCTTCACGGGTGCTTTCATACGCCTTGGGGATCTGTGTCAGTCGCCAACAACACTTATAAATGTGTTACCTCACTCTTCCCGTTAATGGTGAGTCGCACGTGGATCCCCAAGACGCATGGAAGCGTGTGTCAAGAGATGAGGTGCGATTTTGACCTTTCGACCTCGCCGAGCTTGATCGTTGGATCAGGAGAGTGTGCATAGCGGTTTGTAGCGATGTGCTTATAGGGCCTTAGGAGCGAAGCCCAATTGGATTGAGGTAACTCATCCGGAACACAACAAACTACAACTACTTAAAAGATCTACTGTAGCGCAATATCAAAAGCGGAAGACGGGCACGATTAGCTCAGTCCAACCAAGCTTCGCTCCAAAGGTCGAATAAGCACTTCGTTGCAAACTGCTATGCACAGAAAGTCACCACTTAGATTTAGAACATAAAAAGTCACCACTAAGTTGTTGGAATCTAATTGAGGAAACCCTTAGTAATTATTGCAGTCAAATTTTCAAAGTAAACAATACTAATTATAGTAGTAAGTATCATTGAGCCAAATACTCGATGATAAACTCTATTTATACTACTCTTGTTATTGCTTGAATATTTCAAACTCATCTCAGGCGAATCAGTCCAAAGCATATTACTCTTCTGTTGCACTATGACATTATGGAAAAACACGTCTATACTTTTCCCATCTGCTATTGCACATTCTTTTCATTCTTAGGACATTTTGGACTCTTGCTTGTAACAATCAATACTGTAAATCTTTTGGGACTGTGTGCGAATAATCCCATGTACCTCATTCATCATCTCATCAACAGAAGAAGAAGTAGCAGTTGAGTATAGTTCCAATACATCATGTTATGATGAATTAATAAAGGAGAAATGCTAGACTCTATATAAAAATGACATCAATGATAGTAGAAAATGATAAATGAATAATCGCTACTAATGTTCAAATAATTAGTATAACCAATGAGAAGTTCTAGAAAATGGGATTTTTCCTATAATTAAAGTAAAATTTAAATTTGCTTCAATTGTAAAGAATATGACAATGACGGTTTACTAATACACTAGTGCAGAAAAGGCTTTTTGTATCGGTTGTTTTGCACTTTTAGTATCGGTTATCTGTCGATACTAATTCGACCGATACTAAATGTCTGACATTTAGTATCGGTTAAATAACCGATACTAAATGTCACTTTTAGTAGCGGATTTTCAAAAAACCGATACTAAATGACGTTTTTTGGTGATTTTTATGTCTTGAAAACGTACATTTAGTATCGGTTATTTAAATAACCGATACTAAATGTCACATTTAGTATCGGTTATTTAAATAACCGATACTAAATGTCTTTTCAACATTGTGTATGCGGTCTATAAAATGACATTTAGTATCGGTTATTTAAATAACCGATACTAAAAGTGACATTTAGTATCGGTTATTTAAATAACCGATACTAAATGTCTTTTCAACATTGTGTATGCTGTCTATAAAATGACATTTAGTATCGGTTATTTAAATTAACCGATACTAAATGTCACTTTTAGTATCGGTTATTTAAATAACCGATACTAAATGTCACTTCAACATTGTGTATGCTGTCTATAAAATGACATTTAGTATCGGTTATTTAAATAACCGATACTAAAAGTCTACTTTTTAAAAAAAAAAATTCTCAATTCACATCTTAAACTTCACATACTCCATAACAGAAAGCTCACTCAGAGCAAAACAGAATAGCTCAATGAGGTATAAAAGCAAAGAAACAATAAAAGGATACTAGAGTATAGACTTCAAATTAAACAGCAGAGTATGAAAATTACTAGAGTAATAATGATTACACAATTTTTAACAAACGCAACAAAATGTCATGATCTAGGATACAAATTAAATGAAGTCTTTGAAACTTTGAAGCAGCTCATCATAATCCTATTAGAGAATGAAACAACCATAACCACCTCGCTTGCCAAGTTTTTCACATGCCCTCTCAAGATGTTCTCTGAGTTTTCTAATTTCATCGTCTGATCTCCTTTCAGCTCTCATCGAATTCTCTTCAGCCTTTAGTCTTCCAGCTTTTTCTTCTGCCAAGTGTTTCTCCAGCTGAGTAGTTGTTTCCCTCAACTCTGTCTCAACCTACAAAAACCATATAATCCAAAAACACTTAAACAACATATCTATATAAAATCATGTTAAATAACATCAAACAAGATGAAATGATGAATAGACATCAACAAAAGATAGATGAAATGATGAATAGACATCAACAAAAGATAGATAGATAGATACCTTGTCAACAATTTGTTTGAGCTGCTCCTTATGTGCTAGCTGCATTTGCATTTTCATTTCTGATATCTCTCCTTCTGAACGTTCTTTCAAATCAGTCTCTCTTTCTTGGTTTTGCATTTCTTCAGTGTTTCATTTGTAAAAGGCCGCCCATCATTCTTGAAATAACTCAATATGAAATTTGACCATAAGATTAATTCCTCAAATTACTAACAATTGACCTACTTGAGTCGTTTTTGGAATTTGGACACATTAAAAACTATATATATATATGTGTGACTTGGTTGTTTGATTTTGCAGAGAGAACAAGAGTTAAGACAGAAGCTAATAGAAGCAACAGAAGAAGTGAAGACAATGAAAACCGTGGAAACAAAACTCTTGAATCTGCTCAACAAAGCTTACCAAGAGAGAGATGAAGCAAGATCTCAGCTGCAAAAACTTACAGAGAGGCTCACACCCTCTCATGAAATGTTGATTTCTGAAATCAACCAAGAAAGCCTTCTCTTGTTCTCTTCTGCTAAAAGCATAACAGAATCTAGTAGTCTCTCACATGGTTCCCCACCAGTAGATTCCTTTTTCAACAATGTTTCATCTCCAGAATTCTCAAACAACAACAACAACATGGGTAATAATTGTCTCAATCATCATCAGCAGCATTTAGCAATGATGTGTGATCGAGGAACTGCAGTTATAGATTGTATTGCAAGAAAAATAGCATTACCTCAAAAAGGAAAGCTTCTTCAAGCTGTTATAGATGCTGGTCCTTTACTTCAAACTATGTTTCTTGCAGGAGGTCCACTTCCAAGTTGGAGAAATCCTCCTCCTCCTTTGCAACAAAACCTTAAACTTCCACCTTTGACTATCAAACAGTATAATAATAATAATAATAATGGCATTGAGCCATATGACTTAGTGACAAAAACATAGTCATAGTCTACGAAAACAACTCCAAAACTTTCAGGATCATTATTCAACAAGGCAATGAAAGATGAAGTGGGTATACCAGGAATTAAGATACATAGAAGTAGTGCTTTCCCCAGCTCTGTTTTTCTGTCGAAGAAATTAGCAGCCTTCTTTGAGTTTGAGACCCATTTCCCCTGTGAATCATTTTTATATGCAAAACAACCATGTGTGTATGCAGTAGTGAATGCCTGATTGTGGTGGAATGAGGCATCTTCATCGCCTCAAGAATTGAAAAGAACCCAACAAGTAGTTTGTTCCTACAATATGCAACAAGCCCTGCATAATATAGTTCAACTAATGCTTTAGATACAGATTGAACCTTGCTCCTTTATTTTTCATCAGCCAAGTTAGCTTTTAAAAGATAACAAAAGCTTATATTAAGGAACACTGATGGAAGTCTATCATCTGGTTTATCAAAGACACTTGGTTTGTGAAGAAAGAAGGAGCAACAAGGAACTTTGCCTTAAGATCCAAAAAAACAAAATAATTGTGGATATAGTTTGTAATAGAAACACTACAAGATAGATAAGTATTTATGGGTCCATAACCATTTAACCAAGAACCTGCCAAAACTAAAACTGGAGGACAAAATTACAAAAATCATCATATGTATCGTATAAGTGCAGAAGACGTACATAAGCATCAGCATATGGCATTACATTGAACAATTAACATCCTAATATTTTAAGAAGTGAAAAATAACAGATTAAAAAAAATACTGATATGAATAATCACATATATTTCCCACTCAGTGTAAAACCAGGCGACAGAGATGAGAGAAAGATTCAACTACACCATCAAATAACCCAATTTCCAAACCTGCACACAAGAAATTGTTATTATTTCTTGCAATTAAAATCGTTAAAGGCACGTAATCGAAATCGAAATCTGGCAAGAAATATTGAACAAGGAAAAGAGAAAAAGTGATTACCATAGGAGAAAGGGAAGAAATGTTACAACTGACCGACAGATTTGGGGAAAACCCTAATATCACCTGAAGCATCTGCCATGTCCTTGTAAAAACTTCTCTCCTTCCTAAAGCACCTGAAGACAACACGAAAACCCTAATATCACTGAAACGAATCATGATGGAAGAAGAAGAAAAAACCAGAGAGATCCCAAACCAGAACCAGTACCACCACCAACGGCGTTGAAGACCAAAAACCCTTGGAGTCCGGTACAGTTATCAGCCAACTTTCTAACGCGATCTAAACACAGATCTACGATTTCTTTGCCAACTAAAGTACAATGAAACATGTAGGTTCCAGATCGATGAAAACGGCACGGGGAACATGCTTTCCAGAACCGGTTTCGCTGAAGAAAGTGTTGAACGCATCGTGTTCAACTCCGAGCGTTGAATCACTGTGAAATCGTCGATTCGGTTAATCAAAATTAGGTTAAAAAAGATTTGAAAGGAAGAGAGGGAGAGACAATAAAGATAGATAGAACGGAGGCGACGAAGATTTGAAAGGAAGAGAGTGAGTGAAGCGTCGTGAGTGAGTGAGTGCAGAGAGTGAGAGAGTCGTGAGTGAGTGAGAGAGTCGTGAGAAGGAGAACGCGTTTTGGAAAATATGTGTGACCTTTAGTATCGGTTGTTTAAAAACCCGATACTAAATGTGTTAGAGACACACATTTAGTATCGGTTTTTTAAACAACCAATACTAAATGTAAGCGTGAAAATTGAAAACTTCAATTTAATTTCAAAATTGCCACCGCGTCTACATTTAGTATCGGTTGTTTAAACAACCGATACTAAATGGTGCTGTCTAAAGTCATTTTTGCACTAGTGATAGTGTAAATTTTTAAATTAGGAGTGACATAAATTTAACACTTACAGTTCTATTATAGAGCATCTTCTCCCACAGGCCAATTCTTTCACTTCCGTTAATCTATTGTCGGCTTTGATCGTACCTCGATCACCAAGTGTGTTGTTTGCTGCTCCTTCGTCCGGTCGCTGATGTTGGTGTGGGGACCGGTCTTCGGAGCACCTCGGGTGGTACCTGCAAAGACACTCCGACGCTCTAGTCAGAGGTGTGCTAACGGGCAGGGTATCACTGGGTAGGAATTACGTACCTGACAGTATGAATGGAGGTGGTATTTATACCACTAGGGCGAGCTGGCCGTTGCGATAAATCTGGCGTGGCGCCACGAAATTGGCGATCAAGACGCGGTCTTGGGCCGTTTTGCTGGATTGGGCCGCTGGCCCATTGCTAACTGCACCTTGTATTTACTAATACGCCCCGGAACAGTTGCCCCCCAAGCCTAGGTCGCTTCAGGGCGGGCTGAGGCTTGAGTTAATGCCCCCGGCAAGGTGGCGTATTCCTGTCTTCATCGGGGGATCGGACGGTCGTGTCTGAAGTGGTGTCCGACCGCGCGTGGCGTTTGGGGCTTCGACCCTGCCATTAATGCGTAATGATTATGGTGACTTTTGCGCGTCTCGAGACACCCTTTGGGCTTCCCCATGCAACGGATGGGAGGGAGACGAGCAGCAGGTCCGCGACGTTTCACCTGGTGGGCCCTCCTATAAATAGGGTATCTGGTCAGCACGTCTTCCACACCTGAAACTCACGCCTCTGCTGCCGACCGAACGTTCTGTAAGCGACCTGAGTTACTGCGCGTGGATTTTCTGCCCGCTCCTCTCTTCTCTAGTTTCGTTTCTTCAGGTAAGTCGCTCCTCTTGGCTTTTCTTTCTTTACTTGTTTTATCGCTTTTCTTTAGTTTTCCACGCCTCGTGAAAGGGGAGGCGTCCGATCGGGGGACGACCACGTCGCCTGTAACACCCCTTTTCTACCCTTATATTACGTGTCATTTATCAGAGTAATTCTTTTTCAAAAATAAAAATTGTTTTAATTGATAGAAAAGGAATGCTACAGCTTCCTTAAAAACTCATCAAATATGCACTCTTCAAATTTGTGCAATCAAACATCAGTTATGGAAAATCCCATCCTCATAAAACACAATCGCAGCGGCATAAACACCAACTCACCAAATACTCTCAAACACGTCTCAATGTAACAATGAAAATCAGTATACAACTATTAAACAAATTATCCAACTCCACCCACGCCCTAGGTGTTACAATGATCGAGAGAATGCGACACAACAATACATCCCAAAAACTAAAAGAATAAGGCAGCAAGTCCTTCACTCGCGGGTACCTGCAGCGTTGCCACAATAGAGCAACATTCCAAGCAGAAGGGGTGAGAATTTCGATGGAACATAATCAGATACATAATAGAGGGATGAGAGCAAACAATCACAAGGTATCATCATCATCATCACCACATCATAAATACACAACACCAGCTCCAATCACAACAGCAACAACTCACAGTTATGATTATGTATGAAAATGCAACCCACACGCGGGCATATGCATGATGGTACCATATCATCTTTAAAAACCACTCAAGGCATATCTTCATCATAGAAGAAAAACCACTCAAGGTATAACATCATCAATATTAGTCATAGTATGCACATGCCATGAGACTCTATAACACATGTGCAACTCAATCAACACTCACTCGGAGTACTCATCATCATCATCATAAAAGAAATAACCACTCAAGGCATGTCATCATAAAACACTCGTAGAGTGTATTCGTCATTCACATCACAATCTTAAATAACACATCATCAAAATCACGAATCATAATACACACATCCTCATCATCATTCAGTACATATATATACTTCATCTGTCCATATATATACTTCATCTGTCTTTTAGATTAGGGTGTCATAGAATAGTGCACTGATTGACTATGGGATTACTCAAGTAACTGATACTACTTGCAACAGGCATTGGCCACCTTTGCAAGGCTCTCAGTGATGCCCTTGTAAATACGCCAGCGAAAGAAATTCTGACCTTAGTGGTAAACCACAGTCTAGCCATAGTCAATTAGCACACTAGTAGTATAACATAGCATCACAAATTTTTCTGTTATGAATCGTCATGTTTCAATTCGGGAAAAACACCTAGATTGTTCAAAAGAGTAATCGATTTATAGCTACTTGTTTTCAAAAGAGGGATTGACTCATAGCTTTCATTTCTAAAATGGGAAATCGATTCCTTGTTTTTATTTTAAAGGGGGAATCGATTCCTTGCTTTCATTTCTAAGGGAGGGAATCGATTCATGGCTTCATTTTCAAAGAGGGAATCGATTCCTAGCTTCTGTTCTAAAGGGGAAAATCGATTTCTAGCTTCAATTTGAAGTGGGAAATCGATTCCTTGCTCCCAATTTGGAGTGGGAAATCGATTCCTTGCTTCCAATTTGAAGTGGGAAATCGATTCCTTCCTTCCAAATTGGAAGTGGGAAATCGATTCCTAGCTCATGTTTAAAGGAGGAAATCGATTTAAGCTTCAGATAGAGCCCGAATCGATTTCAATCTTCACTTTGGAGGAAAAACAATCGGTTCTTCCATTGGTTTAAAATTCACAATCACAAAACATCACTGTTCAGAATCATCCAGTACACTCAGTCAATCATATATATCAAAACAACATCAATTTCATTCAACACTAGCTAACGCACTAAACCCCATAAACCCTACCGATACCCAATTATGTTAAATGAAACGCTCACCCTTATCTTAATTTAAACCGTAGGACTCCAATAACACCAAAATCACCCAAAATCGCAAGCTTTCCCTTCCTCTCCTTCGCAAATAACAATGGCTGTCCCTCCTTGAGCAAACTTGAGCAACCTTGAGAAGTTTCTCTCTTCTCCTTTCTTTCTCCTCTCACGGCGCACCACCCCTTCTTTTCTTCTTCTTTTGTTTTTCCTTTCTTTTCCTTCCTATGCAACTAAACCTAGTCTATTTATATTTTGGGCTCAAAAGGTTTGGGCCCTTTTTACACCCCCCTTCCATCGCTTCCACCACTCCCTAACACAATAAAATAGTTACCACATTATAACTCAATATAATTAAAATTAGTGCAACACTTTAAATAATTTAATCAATTACTTAATTAAATTATTTAGGTGTTACATCGCCCCCTTTCTCGAGCGCGCTGGCTCGGTCGACCTTGACGTACTGTCCCCTTCTCAGGTGGATCTGGCCAGAACAAAACGGACCGCTCGAATTTCCGGTGCTCCCCAGCAGAGTCTTGCGCTCATGGCGACGCGTCCCCAGCAAGAACCAGAGCGGGCCGAGTCTGTGTCCTCTGGAGGGTCGCCCGGACCTTCCCAAGCCTTGGAAGAACAGAGGCGTTCCCCTGCGGGCGCTTCCTCGTCAAGCTCTTCTGATTCTTGCTCGAGCGATAGTGTTTCGCTATCAACCTCGACGGAGTCATCGAAGTCATGGGTCCCCCCGCCCCCACCTGAAACGACCGTGCCACCACTGGAGACAACCGTGCCGATCGGCGAAAGTAGCGACCAATTGATTGACATAGTGGGCGACGAGGAGATGGGTGAGGTTACTCAATCAGCTGCAGGGAGTCTTCATGACGAGGTGATCGACTTGGAAGCCGACCCTCTAGGGCCCGAGCCGATGCATGTTGAAGAAAGAGCGGCCGTTGGGGAAGAACGGGCCGGCGAACCAGTTGAGGAGGCTGCCGGTCCCCGCGAAGTCGCTGGCGAACGTCCGGAGGAAGAGGCCGGGCAGGATGTCGTTATTGATGTGAATGACATTTCCTGGGTGTCTGAAAAAATGAGGACTTTTAAGAGTTTCATCGGTCCGGAGGCCCCCTGTATCGACGACCTAAATGCCCTCTTCACCAAGCCGGGATGGAAGGTGAAAGGCATGCGTGAAGAAGAGAACATCGCGACCGTTCCTTAAAAATTGAAGTTTACTATGCATCGTGTCGTCTTTGAGAAGATGGGGATCGTCCCCCCCTTCACTGATTTTCAACAGGACGTGCTCAACTACTTGAATGTCGCCCCATCTAAGATTCATCCGAACGGATGGGGATTCATGAAGACGTTCGAGCACCTGTGCGACCGGTTGGGTCGAAACGTATCGACCAAGCTTTTCTTTGCCTTATTCGAACTGAGTTGGCATGGTGAGTATGGCACCAACATGGCCCGCAAGGAGCAGGTGTCTTTCAAGAATCAAAAGTCATTTCCCCGCAAGTTCTTCAGGGCTTACTCGGATTCGTTGCCGGGCGGGTGGAAAAATCAGTACTTCTGGGTCATCCCCGGCGCGGAGGCCGCCAAAGATATTGCGGAGGTTCTTCCGGACGGAACAGCAGGGGGCTCTTTCTTTTCCATCTCATGGCGGGCGGCCCACTTTACTCCAAAGCCGGGCGATTACACTTTCGCTGTATCCTCATTGGACGAGGAGGACACTGCCACCTTGGGTATGATCACGGTTGCCCGCCTCTCTGCCGCAGAGAATCTCGAAGGGATATCCCTGCGCAGCCGTTCTGCCTATCTGAAGGGATAGGCGGTGTCCGAGCTCGGTCGGTGAACTTTGACTTGATTTATTTGATTGCTTTTTTCGGATCGGTCGGCTAACGCCCTTTGTCTTTTTGCAGGGAAAGCTTTGAAGATGTCCTCTGATTGGCTTAGCCTTGAGAAGCTCGTCACCGGAGCGGCCAAAAGAAGACTCCCGCTCGGCTCTCAAGAACGCGCGAACACCCCAAGCCGATAGGAATGTTGGGGGGGTCAACAAGATAGGAATCTTTGCCGGGCGGCCTCGGGGTAGGGCGGCGCACTCCAATCAAGCGTCAGCGGAGGGAGGAGGACCATCGGGTTGAGTCCCCCATTTTTGAACTTGAAGACTTTGGTGATGCTGAAGTGGCGCGCTTCAAGATAGACCCCATAGACTTTTGTGGCGACCTGCTCAAGTCTGCCAACAAGACGCTTAAGGATTTGAAGAACAATGCAGCACGTAAGTCGCTCCTTATGCTAATCGCTTTCGGTTGGATGTACGTTGTTCGCTCGTTAACCTTGTTTTCTATTTCAGTCTTTGAATCGAGGCGGGATGCGGCCGAGCGGAAGGTCAAGGAGCTCGAGGTGGCCGAGCGGAGACTCAAAGAGCTTGAGCCTGAGATCGCCTCCTTAGAGCAAACTAAGATCAGGCTGGCGGCCGCTGAGAAGGACAAGAAGATGGCGGCCGAGGATAGGGCCAAGTTGGGGGCCAGAAACAAAGAACTTGCGGAGCTGGTGAAGACCCTCAAGGCCGAGGTCACTCAATTTGAGGAAGTCAAGGCGGCCGCCATCCAGGAGAAGGTTGCCGAGGTAGCCGATGGCGAAAGCGGCCCTTTACCAGTTCGACAATGCTGTGGCCCAAATGAAGTTGCTCGCCGCCCGAGGCATTCAATACGACAGTCGTCTGGTGCAGCCCGACCACGTGGTCGAGGGTGAAGAGATCATCTTTCCTGCGAGGTTTGATGATGATGGCAAGGTGGTCCGCAAGCGGTCGGTGATCGTTGGCCGTGCTAAGAAATGATTAGCTCTTTGTTTTGCCCGCCTGCGAGCGGTTTGTTAAATGTAATTTCGTTGCACTTTTACTTTTGCTTTGCACTCCGCCTTCGAGCGGTCGAACAAATTCTGCGCCCGGCTTCGACCGGGCGTCTTCCTTTGTAATGAATTTTAGCTTTTTAACTCTCCGCAGATTTATTTCTATGCATTTTGCTCGTTTTAAGCCGATCGTTGGCCAGTTCGTGCTTTGTTTAAAGCGCTCGTGTGGGCCGCTCGGAGCCCTTTCAATGATTCGAATTTGGGGCCGTTCGTCGGCACTCTTTGTAGGTCGCTCGATGGCCTACTATACGTTGTGGGGATGGCACTCTTCGTAGGTCGCTCAGCGGCCTACCATGGGTGTGGGTTAACACTTAACCCTTGGGCCACTCCGTGGCACTCTATATAGGTCGCTCGGCGGCCTACGATCGCTCCTGGGTTATCACTTAACCCTTGGGCCACTTCGGTGGCGCTCTATGTAGGTCGCTCGGCGGCCTACGATCGCTCATGGGTTATCACTTAACCCTTGGGCCGCGCCGGTGGCGCTCTATGTAGGTCGCTCGGCGGCCTACGATCGCTCATGGGTTATCACTTAACCCTTGGGCCACTTCGGTGGCAATACGGTCGCTTCGTTATGCGACCGGTCACTAGTTGCGAAATTTAAAACAGGTGTATTTTAACGGACGAGCCTCTGTAAAAAACCCCAGTGGGGAAAAAGAGCGCCCGCCTGATATTTATTCATTCAATTGATCGATCGATTACAAAATGGGGTACTAAACATAGTACTGCTTTAACTTGTCACTATTCCATGTCCTGGGGATGATCGCCCCTTCCATGGTTTCTAATTCATACGCCCCACGGCCGGTCTTGTTTATGACACGGTACGGGCCTTCCCAATTTGGGGCTAGTTTTCCTTGGCGTGCATTCTTGTTGCCGACGTCCGCTTCGCTCGAGGACCGGTTGTCCGTCGGAAAGTCTCTTTCTACATGCGGGCGTTATATCCGCAAATGACCTTCTGCTTGACTAATGCTTCTCTCGAGGATGCTTGATTGCGCGCCTCTTCAACCAAGTCCAATTCTTCCCTTAAAGACCGGTCGTTGCTGATCATTGTTGGGGGGTTGGCCGTCCTCGATTCACTCATTCATTTCTATGGGAATTACCGCGTCCATTCCGTAGACCAATTTGAAAGGTGACTCCCTGTCGATGAGTGGGGTCGCGTCCTATAGGCCCACAGATCGATCAAGCTCTTCGACCCAATTTCCCTTTGCCTCGTCAAGTCTTCTCTTCAACCCACGCAGATGACTCGTTGGCGCTTCACTTGCCCGTTAAATGCGAGGTGCTCGATCGAAGTGAAGCGGCTGTTTCACTCTAAAGTCGGTCAACATCCTCTGAATTTTCTATCCGCAACCGGGTGCCGTTGTGCGTTATCACCTTTGGGAACTCCAAATCGTGCTAGGGCGTTCCGTAGAAGAATTTGTTGACTTTTGCCGGTTATGGTCGCCAGAGGCTCGGCCTCTATCCACTTTGTAAAGTAGTCATCGCCACGATCGGGAACTTGAATTGACCAGGTGCCGGGTGGAAAGGACCGAGCAAATCCATCCCCACCAAGCAAACGGCCACGGTGGTGGTGAGGCTTTGCGGCTCGATGAGGAGCGACGTGAGCGTCGGCATGTATTTGGCATTTCTTGCATTTCGCACCAGGCTTCTTGGCATCCTCATCCATGGTCGGCCAAGAGTACCCACTCGGCGCCTTCTTCGCTATTGATCGTCCGCCCGGTGGCGCCACATAATCCTCATGTATATCTCGTAGGACATGGTCGGATTCGCCTCGACGATAAACCCCGAGGAGCGGGCATGAGAATCCCCTCCTATACGGCTTCCCTCCGATCACAGAATAATTGGTGGACCGTAATCTCAAGGTCTTGGCCTTCTTTGGATCGGTCGGCTCCTCACCCAATGTGATGTAGCGCAGGATTGGAGTGATCCAATCGTCTCCTGCTTCTATAGTGAGGACGGCCAAGGGTTGGCTAAGCTTAGTTGAGACGCTCGGCCGAGTCAAGGTTTCTTGGATTAAACTTCTATGGTTGCCCGGTGCCTTCGTACTGGCTAGCTTTGACAGGAGGTCGGCCCGGACATTTTCTGTCCTCGGCACGTGTTTGACCTCCGCCCGGTCGAACTGTCGGAGGAGCTCTCTAACTTTGGCCAGGTAGTTCTTCAACACTTCGTCTTTGGCGTCGTACGACTCTTGGATCTGGGAGACGACCAGTAGGGAATCCGAGTGTAGCTCTACATGGTCGACGTTGAACTCTTTTGCAAGCTGCAGCCCGGCTATGCATGCCTCGTACTCAGCCTGGTTATTGGATGTGTGGAACGCGAATGTCAGGGACACTTCTACCGCAAGTCCTTCTGAATTCTCTAATATAAGGCCCGCCCCACTGCCTTTGCTGTTGGAGGAGCCGTCCACATGCAATGTCCACATTGTGTCCGGCCGGCCGTTTTGTGTTGGGGTCATTTCTGCAATGAAGTCGGCCAACACTTGGGCCTTAGCGGCCGATCTGGACTCGAACTTGATGCCGAATTCACTAAGTTCTACTGCCCATTTGATCATTCGTCCTGCCAGGTCTGGCCGATGGAGGATCTGTCTTATGGGTTGGTCCGTCCTTACCACGACCTGGTGAGCCACGAAATATGGTCTCAAGCGCCGGGCGGACACTAGTAGTGCAAGTGCTATCTTCTCGATCCTCTGGTATCTCAGCTCCGGTCCTTGCAACACCTTGCTGATGAAGTAGACCGGATTTTGCTTTGAGTCGTTTTCTCTAACCAGGACGGCACTCAATACCTCTTCAGTTATGGCTAAGTACAAATATAGAATTTCCCCCGGCTCTGGCTTTGTCATGATGGGTGGATTGGTCAAAGCCTCCTTCAATTGTTCTAGTGCCCGCTGGCACTGGTCGGTCCATTTGAACTCTACTTCCTTCTTCAAAAGTTTGAATAGGGGGAGTGACTTGCATGCAGATTTAGGTATGAATCTTGACAGGGCAGCGACCATGCCATTCAACCGTTGGATTTCTTTTTTTGTGGTGGGCGGCCTCATATCGGCGACCGCCTACATTTGTCCAGGTTAGCCTCTATCCCCTTTCTATCGATGAAACCCCAAGAATTTGCCCACGACTCCAAAGGTGCACTTTTCTGGGTTAAGCCTAAGAGAATTTTTCCTTGCTTCTTTAAAGACTTCTCTTAGGTCGGCCGCATGATCTGGGTCGTTCCTGCTCTTAATGATCATATCATCAAGGTAAACTTCATTACTCGACCGATCGCTCCTTGAAAATCTTGTTCATCATCCGCCGGTAGGTCGCCCAAATGCTCTTGAGCCGAACGACATAACCTTATCTTCGAAGTTGCCACGATCGGTCATGAAGGCGGTTTGTGGCGATCGGGCGGGTACATCGTGTCTCGATTGTACCCGAGAATAGGCATCCGAGAACGACGGACAATTTATAGCCCGATGCCCCGTCGACCAATTTATCAATACTCGGCACCGGGAAGGCATCCTTCGGGCATGCCTTGTTCAGATCTGTGTAGTCGACGCACATGCGCCACTTGCCGTTTTTCTTCTTGACTAGCACCACATTTGACAGCCAGGTCGTGTATTTTATTTCTTCAATGAAATCGGCCTTGACTAGGTCGTCAACCGCTTTGGAAGCCGCTTTGCTGGGATTTCTCTTGATTTTGGGTTCGCCTTCTTTGGGCTACCGGTCTGACATTTTCATCTACTGCGAGCTGATGACATGCAACTTCTGTTGGGATGCCGGGCATGTCAGATGCTTGCCATGCAAACAAGTCTGCATACTCCTTAAGGCAGGCTGTGAGATCCTGCTCGACCTGCTCAGGTAGGCCGCGTCCAAGCTTGACCGTCTTCTCTGGGTCGTCCCCTAGTTGGATGTCAACTAGCTCTCCATGTGGCTCGGGCCTCTTCAGTCTATTCTTTAGCTCGCGGGCTAATTCATCATCGTCGTCCTCTGGGTCGCTATCAGGGTCATACCGGGCGTCCAAGTCAGCAAGGTTAACTTGGTGCCTTTTCTCCAGTGCTCGTGGGTCAGTATCTCTATCTTGCTCGTTGCAGATGTCTTGATACAAATAATGGCTTTTCTTGGCCGCGTCTAGGTCGGCCAATAAGGTCACCACTTGATCGTCCTTCTTTGTAGAAATTTCATCTTCGTGTGGATCAGGAGGCTACTGCCCAACTTCCCTAGGGTCGGTCGGCCTACAATACACTGATAGCAGGATTTGATGGGTAGGACTAGGAATGTTGCCTTCACCGTCCGGTATTTGGTGCTCGTTCCTGAGTCATCGCCAAAAGTGACCAAAAGATCTATCGTTCCCAAGGGGTAAGTGACTGCCCCGTTGAACCCTGTTAGGGGTGTTGGATCGGTCTGTGGAATGATCTCACTCCGGTAGACATTGAGCTTGTCGATCAGCTCTTCAAATATGATGTCGGCCGAACTGCCTTGGTTGACCAGAATTAGGCGTACTTCGGTATTGGCCATGACCGCCCTGATTACCAACGGGGCGTAGCTATTGGCCCTTCCGTCCAAAGAAATCTTCATCTCCAAAGGAAATGGGCGCTTTTTTGAAACCGGACGTTCGCGGATGTAGACCCAACCATCATAAACTCGTTCCATTTTCTTTTATAGCTTTCTTGAATCCATTTTCTCTAAGGGTTTCCTCCTTGATCACCATGGCCACTCTCCGTGGTTGGACATCCGGGCGTCCTCTTCGAGGTGTCTTTGTCCGCTATTGCCTCTATGGTTGCTACAGTAATTTCTTTGCCCTTTGATTGGGGCTTCTTCCTCCTCGTTTTCTCTTGGTCGTCCAAGCACCTCACTCGGACGTCTTCGCTTCAGCTTCCCTTTTTGGATGAGGTCCTCGATGTCATCTTTTAGGGCCATGCAGTCATTGGTGTCGTGCCCCTTGCTTTTATGGTACCGGCAATATTTTTTGGTAGCCCGTGCGCCCTTCTTGAGTACCAATGGATCGGGCCTCTTCACGTCGACAAACTCATTGTTCTGACACTCGGAAAATATTTGGGCTATGGGAGCATTGAGCCTCGTCCGGTGCTCATACTTCTTGGGCCGGTACTCCGGCTTGTTGTCCCGGTTGTTATCTTGATTTCTGGCCCGCTTGCTGTCGTCTTCTCTAGGCCGCACACGGGCGGCCTTTCTGGCAGCGAGGGTTTCCTCATAATGCATATGGGCGTTGGCTCTACGGAGGAACGTGCTGAGATCGTCGATATGGTTCAAGGTGAACTCTTCAACAAATCTGTGGTCCGGCCGGATGCCTCTCTTGAGGTATTTCAACTTATCCCTGTCGGTTAGGTCGTGCACTTGATCGGCCTCATTGTTGAAACGCTCTATGTACCGTCTTAATGATTCATTGTCCCCCTGGGTGATAGTATCAAGGTGCTCCTCATGGCGATATTGGCACCGGTTGGCAGTGTAATTTGCCAAAAGATTCGATCGACCTTTCCCAAGAGGAAATGGTGTTCGGCCGTAACGACCCCCACCATTCTAGAGCTCGTCCGTCAAGTGACTGTGGGAACAGCCGGCACTTCATGATGGAATCTAACTCTCTGTAGCTGTCATACCCCAATTTTGTCCGGCTTAGGTCAAAACCCTAATTTTCCCCAAAAATAAATAAATAAAAAGAAATAGCATCATGCATTGCATTTAGGGTCCTAAAAGTCATTCCAAAGTTTCTAAAATCATTTTTAAAGTTGAAATGCACTTTTTGGACAAGTTAGGATTTTTAGGGTAAGGGGCATTTTGGTCATTTTTCGCGAAAGGATGATTTTCTCGTCAAAAATATGCACACACCAAAAGTACATTTTTCTCTTATCCAAGAGAATTTTTGTACAATTTTTAGAGAGAATATCCTAGCCTAAAATAATTAAAATGCACTTTTCCTATTTTTATTGCATAAAAAATATTAAAAGATCATTTAATATTTCCCCAAATTATTAAATGACAATTTTGGTTGTCTAAAAATAATTAGGGAGACTATTTTATGGTGCCCAAAAACATGTTACATATTTCCAATAGGTGCACTTCTATTTTACATGCCCAAAAATTTAAATTTCAAAAACCAAAAATGGGAAGTGTCCTCAATAAGACAAAACACCAAAAAACCATCATTTTTTTTTATTTTTCCCCTCACATTTCAGCATATTATGCGCCACATACCCCCTCTCCCTCCTTCTAGAAGTTTCTACACACTTCATTTCTTATTCACTAAGATTTGATTTATTCCTATCCTTAACTTTGCCCTCTTTGGTAAATTACCTCACTCACTTACACTAATGCTTCCACCCAAAAATGCAAACTTACTTCTTTGGTAACATCCCATCACAAAAATACCCCTAACCCTATTTCATGAGACACTCCTTTCCCAAAATAAATAAAAGTTTATTTCCTTTTCTTTTTTTCCTATGGCTTGCGCCCCTCTCTCTCACACACTCACCTTCACTTGTGTTTTCTAAATACCCCTAATCCATGTGATGATTCATCCCAACCCTCCATTTAATTTTAAGACTCAATCCTAGAGGCTCATCAAAAACAAAAGACAATGATACCCCAAAACCTCAAAAAATCTATAAATACCTCTTCCTTTTCACCCATAAAGGACTTTTGCCTTTCATTCCCTTCAAAAACACAAAAACAATTCTCCTCTCCTCTCTCTCTCTCCAAGGCCGAAGCCATTCTCCTCCTCCCTCTCCTCCATTTCTTTCAATCTCTTCTTTTCTCTCTTAGAAATAAGGTAAAAACCCTTGATCCCTTTGCATCATCTTCAAGCATTATACATTAGAACCTATTTTCTTCTCCTCATCTTGCATTTTCTTCATCATTTAGCACATCTATCATATTCATTTTTCATAATGTAGCTTGTTGTTGTTGGTGGGTGAGATTTGGTATCTCACCCTTAATAAATGGTTTTATGATGCTTTATGTTAATTTTGTTGTCATTTTACTAAACAAAAAAATAGGCTCAAGTTAATTTATGTTTCTTCATTGTGAGTATTTTATTTTAGTAGTAATGTTGTTCTTGTTTAGTTGTTGATGATCTAGTCATATGATCTATCACTAGTGCTTAAGGCACTTTGATTTGAGTGATGGAGATGACTAGAAAGGATTCAAGTTCATTTCATAGCTTAACCTTATGTTCATTTCGCATACTCCAAAATAAATTAGGTTTTGCTTGATTTTTTTTAATTTGTTTTGTTGATGATCTTGCAAAAGGATTCACCACTAAGTACTTGGTACTTTTGATTTAAAGTGGTGAAGATTGCAAGAAAGGATTCAAGCTTATTTTCATAGCTTAACATCTTGCTCATTTCGCATATGTAAATAAATTAAGTTTCATTTGAGTTTTAATATGTTTCTTGGTTTAATTGTTGATGATCTTGCAAAGGGATTCACCACTAAGTACTTGGTACTTTTGATTTAAAGTGGTGAAGATTTCAAGAAAGGATTCAAGTTTATTTTCATAGTTTAATATCATGCACCTTTCGCATATTGTAAATAAAGTAGGTTTTATTTGATTTTTAATATGTTTCTTGGTTTAATTGTTGATGATCTTGCAAAGGGATTCACCACTAAGTACTTGGTACTTTTGATTTAAAGTGGTGAAGATTGCAAGAAGGGATTAAAATTTATTTCATAATTTGATGCCATGTTCATTTCGCATATGCTTTAATAAATTAGGTTTCATTTGGTTTTGATATGTTTCTTGGTTTAGCTATTGATGATCTTGCAAAAGGATTCACCACTAAGTACTTAGTACTTTTAATTTAAAGTGGTGAAGATTGCAAGAAGGGATTCAAATTTATTTCATAATTTGATGTCATGTTCATTTCGCATTGTGTGCAATAAATTAGGTTTAGTTTGATTTTTGATGATCTTGCAAGAGGATTCCCACTAAGTACCTAGTACTTTTGATTTAAAGTGGTGAAGATTGCAAGAAAGGATTCAAGTCTATCTCATAGTTTAAATGTTTAATGTTCTTGTAATTTAATTATGTTGTTGTTGGTTGATGATCTTGCCAAATGATTCCCACAAAGTGTTTAGAGTATTCAATCCAAAGTGATGAAGATGGCTAGAAAGGATTCATTAGATTTAATTTTGTACAAGTTGTCTTTTCACCCTTTACTTTATCTCTTAATAATTCTTGTAAGATAGATAGTCATAGATTTTTGCTTAATACTCAAAGTTTTCCTTGCATGTTTAGTCTTGGCCATGGGCCTATTTTCATTGAATAATACCTTCCATTGTTTGATCTATAATTAGGGTTTGGTTTAGGGTTGGTGCCACTATGTGTGCCTTTAGTTTAAAGTTTAGGTTTGAGGTTTAGGTTGCTAGATTGTTTTCAGGTTGAATAAATACATGCCTTGCTTGGGACTTATTTTGTAATTTCACATGTTAGCTTAGATTCCTATATCATGATACTCTTGTGTATTAATTGTTATTTGCTTGTGAATTTGCAATTGTTGCGTTTTGGTTTAGAATAAAAAGGATTTGCAAATGTTCTACTTTCTTTTCAAAGCCCCAAGTCAGATGTTTTCAAATAAAAAACTAAGGCTCTTTTCATAAATAAAATCATTAACCATCACTCGAAGCTTCGCTTGTTTGATCGTTAATGATGGAGTTACTAGTGGTAGCCACTCGAAGCCATTGCTTGTTTGACTATCATGAAAACTCCCACACCTTAATTAAAAGCAAATTAATAAAAAAACTCAAAAACAATATGAGTCATTAGTGTTAATTATCACTAATACTCATCCTTTTCCAAAATAATTTCAAAAAAAGGATAATAAAACGTTGCGACTAGTAATCACTTGAGTATTTGCTCGATTGATTATCGGTTCCAACACTTTTCTTTCAAGTTAGTAATGAACGCCACTCGAAGCCATTGCTTGTTTGGTATTCATGAACGCTTGAGTCATATTTCCAAAACCCAAAAGATAAGATAAGACAAAAACACAGATTTTCTCAAGATTAAGAATTAAGAACTACGTAGCTTTGATCCCTCAGTCATTGAGGGTACGTAGGACCGGGTCATATCCCGTCAAGCTCGCTTTCAAAAAAATCCCAAAACAAAGAATTAAGAACTACGTAGCTTTGATCCCTCAGTCATTGAGGGTACGTAGGACCGGGTCGTATCCCGTCAAGCTCGCTTTCAAAAAATCACAAAATCAAGAATTAAGAACTACGTAGCTTTGATCCCTCAGTCAATGAGGGTACGTAGGACCGGGTCATATCCCGTCAAGCTCGCTTTCAAAAAATCAAAACAAAGAATTAAGAACTACGTAGATTTGATCCCTCAGTCATTGAGGGTACGTAGGACCGGGTCATATCCCGTCAAGCTCGCTTTCAAAAAAACCTTAGTTTAGTTTCGCTTTTCAAAAATCCCAGAAAGATTTCTCTCTCTTGTTTTCTAAAAACATCTTCAAATAAAAAAGGAAAAGAAAAGAAGTAGAACAAAAGTTATCTCAAATCAAACAATCTAAACCACACATCGAATTAATGGTTCCCTTTCGGTAGAAAGGAGGTGTGGGGTGCTAACACCTTCCCCACACCTAACCGACCCCCGAACCTACATTTACTTTTTTGAAAGACCACCCGCCTTTTGTAAAAAAGACCTTTTTCTAATGTTTTGGTCTAAAAACTAAAATATTAGTGGCGGCTTCACAATTTTCACGTTGTACACTGAGAAATCCCAAACCGGATTTTTCGGGGCGCAACAGTAGCTACAGTAATTGTTGAAGTACCTGATATGTTTGTCCGGATCACCTCGCCCGTCAAACTTGTTGAGGTTGGGCGGCTTTCTAAGGTCCCTGGGGATACGATAGCGTCTAATCTCCCTTGTGAAAGGGCATTGGCCGCCGGTCGAGAAGTCATTAGGCCCGAACGTCTGCATTGTGAGATATGCTTCGTCGGTCGGCATTCCATAGAATCCACCGCCGGCAGGGTGCCCATACATAGGGGGCCCTTGGAACGAACGGCCTCTGTTTCTAATGGAGTGATGTCTTCTCGGTCGGCGTGAAACATCTCTGATTTCACCGTTC
Organism: Oxytropis ochrocephala; assembly: GCA_020916435.1. Classification (NCBI taxonomy): domain Eukaryota; kingdom Viridiplantae; phylum Streptophyta; class Magnoliopsida; order Fabales; family Fabaceae; genus Oxytropis; species Oxytropis ochrocephala. The sequence continues at coordinate 66,827,697 of CM037091.1, read as the reverse complement.
CGATATTCATTCAATTCGTCGTAGGGGTCCCACGAACGGCTTCTAGAGCGCCTGGAGTCGGAGGATTCGCACGAAGAATATCTTGTGGGCGAACGGTCCGACTCGGGCTGGTAGGGTGAATCTGAATAATCATAATTATGTGAAGGGGAACGGCGACTGCGCGCGTTCCTGCGAGCGGGTGATCTGCGCGCCTGAACCCTTCGAGCAGGGGATCGACGAGAAGTACTTCCTCGATAGCGGACGATGCTTCGGGGGGGCCTCCTGGCTCTTCGTGAAGGGCGAGTTTGGGCGGAGGACGCTCCATGTCCTGTCTCCTGACGAGCGGGCATGGACCCTCTCTCGAGCCGAGATATCAGATTATCCCGGTCGGCTATGAGTCGATTTTTGGTTTGGAGTAGCTGGAGAACGGCCTGGGTGACGTGCTCCGGCAATTGCTCCATGATCCCGGCCTCGGCCAGTTCGTTCGGGATTTCTTGATGCTCGTTCCGAAATTTTGCTCCTTGCCCGCCGGATCGAAGGTTCCAGCGAGGATTGATTGCCTTGGGGATTCACCGATTGTCGAGAGCACGCCCCGGTGTCTGCTGCGGACGGCGTCTTGGCCGGTAGGTCGTTGCGGGTGGATGCCCGCGTAACGATTTTCTTGGGCCCATCTTTGAAGTGGGGCGGCGTTCGGGCTCCCACGTGGTCGCCAAATGATCGTACCTCGATCACCAAGTGTGTTGTTTCTTTGCTCCTTCGTCCGGCCGATGTTGGTGTGGGGGGACGGTCTTGAGCACCTCGGTGGTACTGCAAAGACACTCTCGACGCTCTAGTCGAGGTGTGCTAACGCGGGGTATCACCGTAGGAATTACGTGCACTGACGGTATGAATGGAGGTGGTATTTATACCATCGGGCGAGCCCGCCGTTGCGATAAATACGGCCGGCCGCCGAGAATTGCGGATCAAGACGCGGTCTTGGGCCGTTCTGCTGGATTGGGCCGCTGGCCCATTGCTAACTGCACCTTGTATTTACTAATACGCCCCGGAACAGGCTTCAACTTGATGTTTATATATAATTAATAGGTTTTCTATTAAAATCATGAAAAAGTTTGAATAGAAGAAGCAACATTGCAGTTACCTATTAGTATAGGATGTGTTGGAAGAATAGCCCCGCTTGCTGCACTTTGTCTCAAAGGCTCCATGAAGCAGTTCCTTCATAGAGCAATTTAATTTAAAAGTTAAACCAAGAGTGTAGAACTATGATGTCTTAGAATGTGGTTAAGGCCTAACTCAACCCCACAAAATCGGCTTGTAAGGTGAGGGATGCCTCCCACTTATAAGCTCTTTAGAGACTATATCTCTAGTCAATGTGCGACTTGGGTTTTTCCCAATATGATGAGATGAAGCACAACAAATAGTGGAATTATGATGAACTTAACGGTTCAGACTTCAGAGAACATTGAATGGAATTCTTCGAGAGAAAGATACACTATCTATTTATCCTTGAGGGCTTGAACGCAGGCATCTCTGCCAACAACAAAACCAAAAACAAATAATCAGAACATGAAATTATTAATTAGCATAGCAAAACCGTATAATAAGGCTATTAGAGTAAAAGTAAATTGTATCAGAATCTAAATGTATTTGGAAAACTCTGTTTTCATTGAATTGAAAGAAACTTTACACAACGATTATATATACTGATTGAACTCTAACAAACCTAACAGAATTGTTCAATCAGTTATATCAACAACAGAAAAAACAGTTACAATCTACAACTAATTTTGCAAAGAGTGAGTGAAGAGAACCCTAGATCTAAAGAAGTAAAATATTGCATTTGTTTTACTTTACTCTTTTTGTATCTGGTTTGCTTTCAGTGGATGGTGCTGTGTCATCAAGAGTCTTAGCTGGCAGTGAGTGAGTTGCTGAGGTGTCCTTGCTTTTGACCATATTACTTGCTTGTGTTGTTGTTGACTTAGTGAGGTGAGAATGGTCATCGTTGACCTTCTCTAATAGCCCCCCAGCAAGCTCAGCAGTTGGCACAACTCTGAGTTTGGATCTTAAGCTGATAAAGGCAGTGGTTCCCAAGGCCTTGGTAAGAATATCAGCAACCTGAGAAGTAGCTGGAATGTGTTGAACCCGTAGACATTTTGCAGCAATCTTTTCTCTAACAAAATGAATGTCTAGTTCAATATGTTTAGTCCTTGCATGTAGTATAGGATTGTGAGCAAGAAGGACAGCTGAAAGATTGTCACAATACAAAGTAGGTGTTTGGAAAGGAACTCTGAGTTCAGATAATAGTGACTGAATCCATAATATTTCTGATGTAGCTAGTGCCATGCCTCTATACTCGGCTTCAGCACTAGACCGAGCCACTAGGGATTGCTTCTTGGCAGTCCATGCCACAAGATTGGGACCAAAGTAGACACAGAGCCCCGATGTAGATCTTCTATCATCGGGGTCACTAGCCCAATCACTATCACAATACACACTCAATGAAAATTGTGTTTCAACAGAAGCAGGCTGTAAGAGAATACCGTGAGTTGCAGTGCCAGCCAGATATCTAATCACTCTTTTAGCAGCTGCCCAGTGAGAATCCAAGGGTGAAGACAAAAATTGGCACAATTTATTGACGGCAAAAGCAATTTCTGGTCTAGTGAGGGTTACATATTGTAGAGCCCCCACAATGGACCTGTATTTATGAGGATCTTGCATAACATCAGTGCCCTTTTTACTTAGTTTCAGAGCAGATAACATGGGTGTAGCCATGCCTTTGCATTCATGCATATTAGCTCGATGCATAAGATCCTTGATGTACTTAGTTTGTGTCATTATTAGAGCACCAGTAGCAGTTTTCTTTACTTCAATGCCCAGAAAATAATCTGGTGTGCCAAGATCTTTAAGAGCAAATGTGTGATGAAGTTTGGAAACCAATTCAGTGATCAATTTTTGGGAAGAACCTGTGATAATGATGTCATCCACATATACTAGTGCATAGAGAGTAACACCATAATGAGAGTAGATAAAAAGAGAGTGGTCACACCTGCTGGAAGTAAAGCCAAACCTAAGTAATTGTCCCGTTAGTCTTTCATACCAAGCTCGGGGGGCTTGTTTGAGCCCATACAAGGCTCTATTCAGTTTGCACACTAAGGAAGGATCATTAGACTCAAAACCTGGGGGTTGGTGCATGTAAATTTCTTCATGTAAATAGCCATTGATGAAAGCATTGTTGATATCAACTTGTTGCATAGGCCAGTTGTAAGTAAGAGCTAAGGTGAAAATGATCCTAATGGTGATAGGTTTCACTACTGGTGAGAAAGTTTCTGTGAAATCCTTACCCTCAATTTGATGAAATCCCTTAGCTACTAACCGAGCTTTATACTTGTTGAGAGACCCATCTGAGTTTTCTTTGACCCTAAATACCCATTTACAACCTATAGATTTTCTATGAGGAGGTAGGGAGGTAAGTGTCCATGTATTATTTTTGGTAAGGGCATCATATTCAGCTTGCATAGCAGCTCTCCATTGAGGATTAATGAGAGCTTGTTTAATGGTTGTTGGTTTAGTGAGAGCAAGGAGTACTTTGGGTTTGGAGTGGCCAGTTTTGGCTCTAGTTAGCATAGGATGAGTAGAGGTAGTAGTGGTGGATTGAGCTTGAGTCAATGAAAGAGGGTTGGTATTCTGTATGGAAGTTGTATCAGTGTGGTGTGTAGCTGGCAGTGGGAGAGGTGGATGTTCTGAATTAGTGGTTTCTTGTTGTTGTGGAGTGGTGGACGAGGGCTGTAATGTAGGAGCAGGAATGGCAGAATATTGAGGGTTATTGACAGGAGAAATGTGTGGATTTGGAGGGGTAGATGGAGGGTGGAGAGGTGGTGTTGCTGTGGTAGTAGAGGAAATGTGTGGATTTGGAGGGATAGATTGGAGGAAGTGGTAGTGATTGGAGTAGTGTTGGAGGAGGTGGGAAACAAGGTAGTGTATGGTAGTTTGGTTTCATCAAAGATAAGATCTTTAGTGATGTAGATTCGGCCACTAGGGCTGAGACACTTGTATCCTTTATGTTGTGGAGAGACACCTAGGTTGACACACTCCTCACTTCTAAAATGGAGTTTATGTTTGTTGTAGGGTCTAAGAAATGGGTAGACACTGCATCCAAAAACTCTAAGATGATCATAAGTAGGTGTTTTGTTGTAGAGTACCTGGTGGGGTGAAGTGGGAGGTCTATGGGCAGTGCTGGGTAAAATATTGATTAATTGTACAGCAAGGACAAATGCATGATCCCAAAAATCAACAGGTATAGATGCATATGCAAGTAAAGACAATCCCATTTCTACAATTTGCCTATGCTTTCTTTCTACAGTGCCATTTTGGTGTGAAGTGTAAGGACAAGTGAGTCTATGTGTGATTCCTAGATTTGCCAAATGTTGAGTGAAGGGGCGAAATTCACCCCCAAAATCAGATTGAACTGCCTGAATTTTAGTGTTAAATTGTGTAGATATCTTGGCATTGAATTGTGTGAAGGCAGTGATAGCATCAGACTTATTTTTGAGAAAGTAAATCCAGGTGTATTTTGTAAAAGTGTCTACAAATGTAATGTAGTAACTGAAACCAGATTTAGATGGAGAGGGAGAAGGCCCCCATAAATCAGTATGAATTAGTTCAAAGGGTTTTGTATAAGTAGTAATAGAGGATGGTGCTGGTAATTTGTGAGATTTACCTAAGCAGCAAGCTTTACACACAAAATTTGTACATTTATTTGGAATAGAAATGTTACACAGTTTGAGAATGGTATTGACATTGTTTACATGAGTGTGGCCAAGTCTAGAATGCCACAATTCAAACAAAGGACTAGAATCTAAAGTGTTGTGTGTGTTTACAGGCTGTGTAGCTTGATTGACAGTAGGATTAGTGACCCTTTGGGACATTTTATTGTGACAGTGCACTGCTGCTTTAGAGGAGCGAAGTTTGAAGGCATAGAGACCATCTTTCTCTTCAAAACCCTTTAGTAAAACTTGTTTAGTGACCTGGGATTTAACAAGACAATATTTGTGGTGAAATTCAAAGAAAACGTTATTGTCTTTGGCAAATCTAGATACAGATAAGAGGTTCTTTCTAATATGTGGCACATGAAGCAGTTTATGCATATGCAAGAGTACTTTGGGATTGAAATGTGATGCAAACACAGAATTGCCTATTGATTTGATGGGAATGCCATGGCCATTTCCCATGGTGACTGTGGTTGTGCCAGTGTATGGTGTGCTAAAGTCTAAGTGCTCACTAAAGGGGGTTACGTGATGAGACGCACCTGTGTCGCCACGCCACAATTCATAGTCTTGGTTGAGAGCATCAGAGACATCTCCAGTGGTAGCGAAGTTTACCTGAGGATGGCCAGTGGATGAATCTTTGGAATCTTTGTTGTTGCCTGAAGTGGTGCCATCATCATTCTTGGATGAAGACTGAGACTGAGCTTTAGGTGCTTCAAAACCTTCATCAAACCGGTACCAGCATTCACCCGCAGGGTGTCCATACTTATTGCAAAGCTGGCACGTAGGTCTTTTACCAGGAGCATAGGTGGTGTCACTGACCGGAAAACGCCCACGACCACGGCTACGTCCACGATGATTCCGACCACGCCCACGATTATTGAAGTGAAACGGTCGTGAAGTGTGAGCAACGTTGGCACTCACCGGTGTAGAAGCTAATTCTTGGCGATGTTTGTCCAATTGTGCCTCTTGGACAAGGAGGAGTGCCTCAATGTCCGATAGGCTAGGTGAATCAGGGCGGCCATACATCATCATAACGAAGGCTCCATATTCCTCTGGCAACCCGTCAAGAAGAACATCGATCTTGTCCTGATCGGTTATAGGTTCACCAATCGAAACCAGAGAATCACCGAGAGCGTGAATTCGCAGAATGTATTCGGAGATGGAACGATTAGCCTTCTTCGTGTTCTTGAATTCTGAGCGCAGTTGACGAACGCGAGCTTTGAGGTGTGAATAGTAGTGTTTGTGGATTTTATCCCAAACTTCGTGTGAATGTTTGCAGGTCAATACTCTGGGAAGCACGGTGTCCGATAGGGTCGAAAGCAGCCATGTAAAGAGTAGTTGATCTTGAACTAACCATTGTTCATATGAATCAGAGACTTTGTCTAAGATTCGGTTAGCTTCGGAATCGTATTTTGCTGGAATTTCAGGGTTCACCAAGAAACGATGAAGCTTATAAGAGGTGATTATCCCTTCAACTTGTTGATTCCACATGAGGAAATTTTTATCCTCAAGCTTGATTGTGAGTTTCGGCACATAAGTGAAACCGTGCGAGTTGCTCGTTGGATCTTTGCCATGAGAGAAGATGTGGAGATTCGGACCCGATTGGTTAGGTGATTCAGCGTCCGCCATTGATAGATCTTGAATCGATGATGAACGAGATCAAGAAGCGTGATAGAGGATCTAGACGCAAATGATACCATATCAGAATCTAAATGTATTTGGAAAACTCTGTTTTCATTGAATTGAAAGAAACTTTACACAACGATTATATATACTGATTGAACTCTAACAAACCTAACAGAATTGTTCAATCAGTTATATCAACAACAGAAAAAACAGTTACAATCTACAACTAATTTTGCAAAGAGTGAGTGAAGAAAACCCTAGATCTAAAGAAGTAAAATATTGCATTTGTTTTACTTTACTCTTTTTGTATCTGGTTTGCTTTCAGTGGATGGTGCTGTGTTATCAAGAGTCTTAGCTGGCAGTGAGTGAGTTGCTGAGGTGTCCTTGCTTTTGACCATATTACTTGCTTGTGTTGTTGTTGACTTAGTGAGGTGAGAATTAGGGGTGTTCGCGGTGCGGTTTGGTTCGGTTTTGAGCAAAAAAGTGAACCGAACCGCAAGGTAAAAATAGATGCGGTTTGGTTTGGTTCGGTTGGCTTTTGAAAAAAAAAACAAACCAAACCAAACCAAACCAATGCGGTTTGGATTGGTTCGGTTTGTTCGGTTTTTTGCGAGACAAAACACAATTTAAAACCCGTTTGGATAAAGCTTATTTGAGCTTATGAAAAACAACTTATGCAAATAAATTAATTTTTACGTATTATTCATAAGCATGTAAAGGTAGTTTATGGAAAAATAACTTAGGGAGATACAATTTTTGTTAGTGAGAACTTATGAATTAACATAAAAACTTACTTATTTTCATAAGTTGATTTTCATAAGTTGATTTTCATAAGCTCAAAAATAAGCTAATCCAAACGGCCCCTTAAATAATCCGCTTTCCTTATTCTCTATATATATTGTTTTGTCTAATTTTATTTTTATATATAGGATTTTGCGGTTTGGTTTGGTTTGGTTCGGTTTCTATAATCAAAACCGCGGTCCAAACCGAACCTTGCGGTTCACTAATAAAAAAAACCGAACAAAACCGATAGAAAGCGGTTTTTTGCGGTTTTCGGTTTGGTTTGGTTCGGTTTGCGGTTTTCTATTGGTTTGGTTCGATTTTGAACACCCCTAGTGAGAATGGTCATCGTTGACCTTCTCTAATAAATTGAGTATTTGAATTTCCAGAAAAGTTGATGGTGATTGTAATTCACTAATTGTGAGTTGTGATAGAGCAGAATTGGAAAAAGTAGGTTGCAGAAAGTTGGAGTTGAAAACTTGATATTATAACTGGATGTGGCTGTGTGCATACATTCATGTAAGTAGCAGCGGTTAAACATTTCGTAACTTACTATCTGCGTGGTTTAAGTTATGTGCTGTTGTTGTGTCTTTGTAAGGGTATAAGAGGAAAACGAAAAGTGGAACCCAAAAAACAGTTTTTCTAGGCAACTCTCTTTATATATTAGTATATAGAAGTATAGATATTTTAGTATAGATATTTTATTCTGCCAAGTAATGAACATGTTTAGTACAAGCTCTTGGTTGGTTTTAAACGAGCTTTTAGCATGGTTTATTGATAATAGCAGTTATTTAGATAGAATTATAACACAATAAAACTAACGAAGAGGAAAGAGACCCATTATCTGATACTGTTTGAAAAAAAAAAAAGTAAAAGAAAACATTAAACTCGAATTGTCAGTTGGGTGGGTGTTTCTTCAGTATGAGATCTTCCTTGGAGGAGGGTCTATTGGAGAAAATTTTACGTAGCCTTCCACACGCATTCTGTACAACTGAAAGAGTGGATTTGGAAAAGATAGTCTGATGGGTTTATTCACTTCGGTCACCCGTGCCTTCCTTTTAGCAGACTCGAATTGGGTCTGCAGCTTTGGAAGAGTCTGGCGCCCATTCTCTTGGCAGTTGATGTCAATGCTACCACATGTGTCCTTTGTGGTGAGCATAAGGAGTCTTTTTTAAACTTGTTCCTCGATCACGGGTGATTTTTTCCTCTCTATTTGGAATGCAGTTGCTAAATGGGTAGGGTGGGTTTGGGTGTTGCCTCATGATCTCTCTCAGTTACTTCTCCTTTTTTTTTTCTTTTTGTTACAGGGCCAAGTGTAAGCAGCGGTTGGCGTTGATTTGGCATGCGGTTGTTTGAGTCCCTTAGGAGGAGCAAACTAAGTGTATCTTCGCAAGTGCACTAGTGAGTATAGCAAAGTATTGAAGAGGGTCAAAGTGTTGGCCTGGAGATGGTTCATGGCGACGTGGAGTAGGCCCCCGCCTTTACTATGAGTTGTGGGCAGAGGTTTTTTTGTGTATCTCTCGATAGTTCCATAGATTTTTTTTCGTATTTCAGTTTGTTATTATTTTCAATGTTACGAGACTTTTTGTATGGGTTCGGGTACTCCTTGTAACGTATTTTTAATTTATATATGTTTATCATTCAAAAAAATGAATTTATGAATTTAGAATAATCTATAATAACATAACAATATATTAAACACCACTTCAGTAAAATTGTGAAAGTAACAGTAAATTTTAATATATCATTAATAATTAGGTTTAAATGCACTTTCGGTCCCCCTATTTTATTAAAATGTGCAATTTTGGTCCCCCTATTTTACAAATTTTGCAATGTTGACCAAATTGGAATTTTCAACTCTTAAATGTTTTTTTTTTGACGGGGACTCTTAAATGTTGATGTGTCAATATTTTAATTGACATGACATTTGACTATGCCTATTTGACATGCCACCTAATTTTTTTCCAAAAAATATAACTTTTATTTTATTTATATTTATTTTAAATAATTAAACTATTTTTATATTTTAAAAATTAGAAATACAACAAATAAAATAATTTATTATTTTAAAATATAAAAATAATTTAATTATTTAAAATATAAAAAATAAAAATTATTTATTTTAAAATAAAAATTATTATTTAGTTATTTAATTATAAAAATAATTTAATTATTTAAAATATAAAAATAACATAATTTTTTAAAAACAAAATTTTTAAATTTTTAAATTTTAAAAATTATTTAATTATTTAAAAGAAATATTTAATAAAATTATATTAAATGTTTTTTAAAACAATAAATGGAGCGGCATGTTAAGTAGGCTTAGTCAGGTGGCATGTCAATTAAAATGTTGACACATCAATATCTAAGAGTTTAAAATTTCAATTTGGTCAACATTACAAAAATTTGTAAAATAGGTATTTTTCTGTAAACTCTCATGTGGAGTTCTCTAGGAGAGTGGCTAACAAGGTGGCTCATACCTTAGCGGGGGTAGCCTTGTCCTCAGCCTCTTCTCAGACATTATTTGATATTCCAGCATGTATTTTCGATTTGATTATGAATGAAATGAACTAGTTTCCTTGCGTCAAAAAAAAAATTGCCCAAATTAAAAAAGGGGGATCAAAATTGCACATTTAGTAATATAGGGGGACCAAAAGTGCATTTAAGCCTAATAATTAATTGGTTTTTTTTTCACCCCCCTCATTCTCTCCCAGACCCCCATAATTACCGTAACGGACAAAAATACCCCTGAAAACTTTCAAAAATCAGAATTTACAAATAAATAAACTCGGGAATTTACCTCACGTGTGAGGTAATTCCGGATTTCTTTCCGGATTTAGTGATAAACTCGAGATTCCCCTTTTTCTTTTTTTGTTTTTTAATTATTAATTTTTTTATTTACATTTTCCTTTTTTTTTAACAGTGGCGAGTAGACGACCAGACAGTGTTGCGTGAGCAGAGTCTTCGGGAGCAGCACCCCGCACCCGACGACGACCACAACATGCTGGGGAGTCCAACGGTAGCAGTATGTCCGGTGCTACTCCTTCTCCAGACACTCTAGAGAGGCTGCTGGACATGCTTCTGAGCGTGACAGGCGCCAAAGAGCCAAAGCCTGAGTCATAGAGATGGCTGCAGATCAGCAACAGCCAGATTTTGAGAGGCAGCAGCAGCCTCAGCCCCGGTATGAGTAGCCCTACCATGACCACCCAGATTATGAGTACTATACGCGACACTACGAAGAGCACCCAGAGTTGTACCAGGACCCTCTTGCTGACGGTTGGGAGGCTTGGGAGGAGGAGGTTTAGCATGAGGAGGTTCAGGACGAGGAGGAGGTTCAAGAGGAGGTTCAAGAGGAGGTTCAGGAGGAGGTTCAGGCTGCCCCTGCTGTGGTTCACTGATAACTCTTATTTGTAGAGTTATTTATGCTTTTTTTAGCTTAAATTATTGGGATTTCTAAAGTAATATTGTGTTTAATTAATTAAAATAGGTTGTTTAGTGTTAAAGAATATTTAATTCTGGTTTGAAGTCATTTTGGCACTTTGGTGCCCCATTTTTTGCTTTTATGTGTGTATTTTATTGCTGCAGCATCAGGTGTCGCAGCATTGCGTTCCTGCGAAAGATGAGAGAGAAAATGTTGAGGCAAACTGTCAAAAAAGGAAGGACACACCCTATTGCTGGTACCAGGCTGTCATATGCTCAGAATATTCACTTTTGTGGGTAAATTAGCACATGTGATGACAAAAGTAACCTCCAAAGGATATTTCTTGGATCACTAAACCCTAGTACTATTTAAGGAAGCTCATCTTCGTCATTTAGGAGGCTGCTTCAGAAAGGGGGCTAGGTTTAGAGATAGCCTTTCTCTCCATTTTCGTTCCAAGCTCCATTTTCACAATAAAAGTAGAAATTCTGCACAACAGTGCTGAGAGTGATGTTGCAACAATACGGGAGCTGACTTACTATTTTCGTGGATTTGGGAGCTGTTTGTACCTCCATTATCGCTGTTCTTGGAGCAAATCTTCAGTATACTACTTCCTACTTTATTTCTTCTTTGTATTTTCGGTTTAATGGGTTTAAACATTATGTTTAAGTTGTATTTCTTAGTTATGACTCTAGCATTTATGTTTAAGTTGTATTTCTTGTGTCTGTTGCTCATTATGAGCTAAATACTCTGAGTTGAGATGCTAGTAACTATGTAATGAAGTCTTAGTGTGTTTAATGCTTGTATTTGATGTTTTAGCATTTTATCTTTTGTGTGATACTATTTCCAAACATATTTTAGAATTGATCACCTTATATAAATACCATTTATAGATTCAGAGATGGTTTATAAATTGATCTCAAAGGATAATATGGGTAGTGATCATTAACGAGAGATCTTGATGTTTCTTGCTTAAACCCTAGAGATAGGAGGGCATAACCCCTAAGGTGAACACTGTCGGTGCTCAAGCAGCCTAGGAGGTACTTCTTTAGGGTTTAGAGATAAACTCTTGCAAGGAAACCTAGTGTGAAATATTCGAGATAATAATGTCTTATTGCTGCAGCACCTAATGTTGTAGCATTAGACACAACATTAATACATTATGATGACATTGCATAGTGAAAGGCATTCCAACTTACTTTCTTTTAATTTTACTTAACAACAACTAATTATTTATTTTTAATAACGTATGGTTTAATTTTAATTTTTTCAGACCCAGAAACTAAATGTTGTATCTCACGGCCAGAAGTTTGTTGGGCTTAGACTTGTCGAGCACCACCGACACATAGCCCATTGGTTGCGTGAGGCTAAGCTTTTTGAGTTGGATATCACACCTCTCGGGGAAATCAACCATGAGTTGATATCTGCTTTTGTGGAGAGGTCGCATCCTGAGACCAGCTCATTCCACATGTCCTTTGGGGAGATGACTGTCACCCTGGACGATGTGGCCGTGTTGCTCCATGATTCTGTTGAGGCTTTTCACTTGGCTGTCCAGTATTTGGGCATGCATCCGGCAGGTGTCACCGCGGATTTACTTACGTATGAGGTAAATCCGAAAATTCCAAACTTATAATCAAAATCCCCATTTTATGAACCGAATTTACCACAAATTGAGGTAAATCCAAGAATATTCAATTTTTTTTAAAAAAAATTCAGGGATATTTCTGAGTTTTAGGGGTTTATAGGGGTTTGGGAGAGAAGGAGTGGGTGAAAAAAAAACCTAATTAATTGGGTGGTTGTTTAGGAGTCCTATACCTCTACGTACGTTTGTTAATGTCTGATGATGCTCAATTGCTCATCACGTTGTGGTCCACATGACATCATGCAAGGGTATTGCTTTTTTCATTTCTTTTTTGCTTTGTATCGTTAGATTGTAAGTTGGTGAGTTTGAAAATATTATAACGTCTTTTTTCGGGAATCTACTAGCTCCAAGTCCAAATCCAATCCTTTATGATCTTCATAAAATGGGAAAGTGCAGCTTTGTTGCAGCTGGCTTTCACTTGGCTGTCCAGTATTTGGGCATGCATCCGGCAGGTGTCACCGCGGATTTACCTACGTATGAGGTAAATTCGAAAATTCCAAACTTATAATCAAAACCCCCATTTTATGAACCGAATTTACTGTGGTGAGGTAAATCCAAGAATATTCAATTTTTTTTAAAAAAAAATTCAGGGATATTTCTGAGTTTTAGGGGTTTATGGGGGTTTGGGAGAGAAGGAGTGGTTGAAAAAAAAACCTAATTAATTGGGTGGTTGTTTAGGAGTCCTATACCTCTACGTACGTTTGTTAATGTCTGATGATGCTCAATTGCTCATCACGTTGTGGTCCACATGACATCATGCAAGGGTATTGCTTTTTTCATTTCTTTTTTGCTTTGTATCGTTAGATTGTAAGTTGGTGAGTTTGAAAATATTATAACGTCTTTTTTCCGGAATCTACTAGCTCCAAGTCCAAATCCAATCCTTTATGATCTTCATAAAATGGGAAAGTGCAGCTTTGTTGCAGCTGGCTTTCACGTGATTCCTTTAGCTTCACATGTTGGCTATTAATTTGTTTTCCAGTGGCACTCCACTGATGCATGGGAGTGATGTGACTTTGTTCTTCAGGGTCGGCCTTGGGCCTGTGCGGGCTGTGCTACCGCACAGGGCCCAAGCCCAATATCATATTTTAGGACCCCTAAAATTTATTAGTTATATATAATATTTGACGTAAAATATTAAAAGAAGTTATGTCATAGCGCAGCGGTAAGAATGGCTACGCGCGAGCATTCCATCGCAGGTTCGATCCTCTTTGAAAATATTTTAATTTAAATGATAGTTTTTTAAAAATGGTTTGGTATTTCTGCAAAAGTCTTTGATAAGATTCGAACCCAGCATTTCCAGAGCGCTGGAAGGCTGACATTACCACTGAACCACAAACAAATTCAAGAAAATATTGCATTTATATTATACATTACCTCTCATTTTCAAATAAAAACAAACCATCAATCAAATTTTTTTTTAGGAAAGTATCTTACAAATTTTTGGTACCCTCCTTAGCTAATATATTCCCTTTTTTTATATAAAAATATATTTTTTCTTATAAAAAGAAACTAAGTGCATTAAATTTTCATAGGTTTAATTTTAAGTGTAGCGACAGAAAAATCCCGGAATGGATTCTTCGAAGTTCGAAAGGAAGCCGCCACCAAATTTTAGTTTAAGGGCAAATTCGGAAAATCCCTTTTAGTTTTAGGATAAGGCAAATTTAAAGGTTCGGGAGTCGTTATGCTGGGGAAGGTATTAGCACCCCACGACATCCTTCGTCTAATTATTTATGGTTTATTAATATTTACCCTTTTTATTTATAGTGAAAAAGACTTAATTAAATTTTTAATTTTTAGTTCTTGACAAGAGTGGACTTTTGCTCCTACGTACCTCCGGATGCAATGGAGGAATCAAAGCTACGTAGTTCTTCCTGAAAAAGGTTTGTTGGTTGGTGTTTTTTTAGTGTAGGGTCCTAGGACTCCTTGAATCTGCATGTACTCATCGATTCTAGGGCGACTAACCCGATTGTACAACCGACTTAGTCCCTACTTTTTGAAAGTATTTTTGAGGTTTTTGAAAGAAGTTTGTTTGATGTGAGGTGAGTTGGTTTTAGAATAGGTATTATAGAACTCCCGAATCTGCATAACTCATTAGTTCTAGAACGCATTGACTAACCCGGTTGTACAACCGACTTAGTCCCCTATTTTTAGGAAAAGTGATTTATTTATTTACTTATAAGTTTTTAGGATTACTTGGCATGCACTCATTGGTCCTAGGATGATGACTAACCTTGGTTGTACAACCGACTTAGTCTTTTATTTGATTTTGAAGAAATAAACTAATTTGTGCATAAAAAAAGACAAAAAGCGATAATTAATAAAGACTAGACTAAAATAAATAAATAAATAACTATATACATAAATAAATATGAATAGATATATAAATAAACAATAAACAAATAAATAAATAAATAGATTATATTACAAATAAATGATAAATAAATATGTACATAAAAATAAACAAAATAAATACAAAACTAACTCGGACTCGACGAGTGCGAACCTGATCGAAAGAATCGACCGGGTCAATCACGAACCAGGACTCTTATCCGGTCCATTTTGACCCCAAGACCGCGAGAACCGCTTTGAGAATCGAATGCAGTAGACTCAAAACGTCCAAATGATCAAAGACGGGTTTTTAGTGAAATGAGCCGCAAACGCTTTGACCCAAAAGATCACTTAACCCGCCAATGATCCCCCCCTCTAATCTTCACCTCTCAACCCCTTTTATATCCAATTGCTAGGGAGCTCTTGTTTCTTGTGAGCAATGTGGGACTAAAACAAGGTAGAGAAAGCAATTCCCCTTTAAAACACAATTTTCGTTTTTCTGAAACCTGTCACCGTAAAATTGCGATTCCGGATTCGTTACTATCCTTCCCTAGCTTAAGTCATGAATTTGGGCCTATTTAGTGGGCTTGGGCCCCTTATTTACACCCTCTAGGTATTTTCTCACCGTAAAATTGCAATTTTCTTTTTTTTTAATAAATCTGGGCAAGATGCTTGTTTGTCCAAAAAAATTGGAAAATAGGGAGACCTAAATTGTGCAAAAAAATAGGGGGATCAAAATTGCGCATTTATTAGAATTGGGGGACCAAAATTGCCCAAAAAATAGGGAAAACAAATTTGCGTATTTATTAAAATCGGGGGACCAACATTGCGCAAAAAAATAGGGAAATCAAAATTGCACATTTAGTAAAATACGGGAGCCAAAAATGCGTTTAAGCCTTGTTTTTTAAACAAGCTTTTAGCATGGTGTATTTTTAGTTTTTTTAATAAGTTAGCATGGTTTATTGATAATCACAGTCATTTAGATATAAATGTAACACAATAGTCATTGTAGTAGAAATGTACCTCTCTCTCTCTCTCTCTCTCCTCCAAAAAGTAAAATCACAAAAATGTATAGAATTTATCATTTTTTTTTCACAGGAACATGAACGACAGCGACTTGTCTCAATTTCCAAATTACCATCCATCAAACTCTTTACCCATTACTTTTGATTTACGGTACTTTCAACTTAGTTAGTTTCACTTGTAAAAAATCTAACACAACATGAACCCACATAAATAAATATGTGGTCAAAAAATTTGAGTTTACATAGCGTTGTTAAAAGACAGAACATAAAAAAAGTAATAGTATACTTTAGCCAGGCAAATCTAAGAGTGAATTCATATTCATGAAATATCTCCATTACGAGACAATAAAACTTTAACTAATTAACGAAGGGGAAAGAGATCCATCATCGGATACGATTTGAAAAAACTTAAAAGTAAAAGAAAACATTAAATTCTTTTTAAAAAATCTAACCTAATACACAACCTACCACATGAATGAAAGTAAAAGGGGAAAGGGTGCAGCTCTATATCAGCCTTTGTTGTTTATACATTCTTAGCTTATTTGTCTTTTTTTTATTTTTATCTTGATATTTACAGCTTGTGTTGGTCACCAAGTTGTGGCATTAGACCTTATATGGAATAGTGTAATAAAGTGATATAAAGGAGATTCCACTACCAAAGTACTTGAAAGTTGAATTTAGATGTAGACATTTTTTTGGATGATTATTATTTTGAATGATTACTTTTTTGGGTTTAGCTGGCATAATGGGACGTGTAGCATCGTTGAAGTCCAATTTCTTATATACAGAAGAAGACTAAATATATTTCATAATTCTCTGATGAAGAAGAGGAATGGAAGAAGAATAGAGTGAGAGATTGTGAAATTAGGGATTGTTAAACACCACTTCAGTAAAATTGTGAAAGTATCAGTAAATTTTGCTATTGTGATAAGGTCTGAATCTTTCTTTACTTTATAAAATTAAAGCTTTGTAATATATTTTGATTTGATATTGATATATTTTTCACTAGATTCCGACCCGAGTGGCCCAACAACGGGATGACAACAGATCTTAGATAGAGTTTGATATCATCTTAGAATGTGGTTTAGGTCTAATCCCACAAAACCAGTTTGTAAGGTGAGAATTATCATTCACTTATAAACTCTTTTTCAGGCCATATCAAATCCGATGTGGGACTCTTAACACATTACGTTTTGAGATTACATGTCACTGTTATTTATTTAGGTAAGTAAAATAATCATGACTCATTTGCGTTGTGTTAAAAGACAACCTCCCTCCCTCCCTCCCTCCTTCCATCTATAAATATGCCCTTCTCAACCTTTCATTTTCCACACAAACACATTATCTCTACTCTCATGCTCTTTCTTCTTTCTTCATTTCATTTCATGTTTCCATTCTCTCATCTTCCCACCACCCATCAAAACTTCCATCTCAAACTTATAACTCCTCTCTCACACACTTTATAGCCAATTTTGAAGAGAATTAACAACAACTTCTCCCTTTACTTTTCCATTACATCAGCTCCTCTCTTGTTCTTAGGTGAGCAAACTTTCATTTTTCTCTTTTAAACACTACCTTATAATCAAGATCCTTCCTTGTATGTTGTTATAATATCTTTCACAAAACTCCCCCAATTTTCTAAGCCAAACTGTGACCCTTAAAGAGAAAAAGGAAGAAAAAAAAACTTCAAAAAATGATTTTTAACAATGAGTAGTATTAGATCTTTAAGAGAAAAGTTGTTCTTTTAGTTTTAATTTGATATTCCTAAGTTAGATCCACCTTATCTCGATTAAAAACATTGTTTGCTTAAAGTTTTGATCTTTGGAAAGTAGGAACATGGATCCTTAGAAAAGAAAAAAAAAATTGATAAAGTATTGAAATTTTTTTCACTATGTTTTCATCTACTAGTTAGTGTATTCATAGATCTAAAGAATAATAGGAGTAGGAAAAAGTCTTTTGAGAAAAACAACTCACTTGGTTTTCAAAGAGCTTCTTAGTGTTTGCAAGAAAAAAAATTGAGTTTTGATGCAAAAGGAGGATGTAGGATTGATAAAAGCTATAGTATTGTGAAAAGTTTTATTCTTTAAAACATTAGAAGTAGTTAAAAGTTTTTGTGAAGAAAGTAGTTTTAAAATAAAAGTTTGGATGTTTAAAACTTGAAAGTTGTTTTCAAACTTAAAGTTTTGATTTTTAAATGTTCATGTGAGATGGATCTGTTACGAATTTCTTTTACAAGTTGTTGTTTCTTTTATGAGTTTCTAAAATTAACTTTCATCCCTCTCTACTAGCATCTTTCTCTCAATTTGATTCTAATTCAATTTTTCTTATTTTTGAATTACGAAGGGAACTTTCAAGGTGTACTTTATGAAGGGAACAATGTGTTGGTTGATTGCTTGGTGGGAAAAGAAATCCTGTTAGGAATGGGCGGAATTGGAAAAGGTATGTAATACTATTTTTTTGTTACTTTTTATTCATTTTCTTACTTTGTGAGGTCTTTTTATAAATACAAGCAAATATGAGGTTGAGGGTTTTTGTAGGTGATGGTTCCAGTGAAGGTATATATTCCATCCTCAATGTTTGTAGAACTAAAATTAATAACTTTTTGTGCACTTTCATGCTGCTAGATTATCGGTCTAAGTCTAAAATTAATAATTTTTCCAATGGGTTTTACCCACCAGAAAGATTTTAACGAGGCCCTCTACCCTTGTACATTGATTTGGATCGCCCCTTGTTCTCAACTTTATAATAATATTTTATTGCTTATAAAAAAACCAGTCTAAGTTAAAGTTTGGATATTTTCATAAGTTTCAAAAAAATTGGGAACATCTAAGTATCAAAAGAAAAGTAGTTAAAAATGGAAATCTTAAAAAGTTTTGGCAAAGATTGTTATTTTGGAAGAGTTGAAGAACCAATCTACAATTTTTGGAAAATCATCAATACTAAACTACAAATTTTAAAATTTATAGGAACCAATCTACAAATATTCCTTCCTTGCTGTTATTTCTTTTAATTTATTCTAACATTTTTTATATATGCAGACCTATATTATTTATTACCAAAGAAGAAGGTATAATTGATTTCTTTATCTTACCCTTTTTTTATTATCATAATTTCAACAACACAGTAGTAAAGCCTGTACTACACCACTTTAAACATAGTATCAATGGCTCTGTTGCAAAGCTAACAAAGGAAGAAGCTGATAGAATGGCTGGCGTGTGGAGGAACTATTCTTTGTTATTGAAAATTTTTATCTTCCATTTTTTCTTGAATAATATATAGTTTTTAACGATGAAAGTGTGTGATGCAGAATATGAAGGTGTGGTGTCTGTCTTTCCTAATGAAAAGATACAAGTCTTCACACCAAAATCATGGGATTTTATTGGCTTTTCACAACATGTGGAGAGAGCCAATTATGAAAGTGACATAATCATTGGAGTGATTGACACTGGAATATGGCAAGAATCTAAGAGCTTCAACGACAATGGATTCGGCCCACCACCTAGCAAATGGAAGGGCACGTGCCAAACTTCAAATGTCACATGCAACAAGTAATTTTCTATCATCATAACTCATTTTAGAACATTCATATTACCAATATATAGAAAGGGGGATGAAAAATTATGATTACTAAAATAAGTCTATATGTTCTTGTAGTAAACTAATCGGAGCTAAGTATTATAAACATGATGGTCAGTTCAGCCCTAAGGACATCAAATCTCCAAGAGAAAGTATTGATCATGGGACTCATACGGCATCAACAGTAGCTGGGAATCCATTGGGCGGGGCAAGCGTTAGGCCTTGGACAAGGAACATCACAAGGTGGGGTTCCATCAGCCCAAATTGTTGTGTATAAAGTATGTTGGTCTGATGGATGTCAGGCAATAGACCTCATGCATGCATTTGATGAAGTCATTGGAGACGGGGTTGATATATTGTCAGTCTCACTTGGAGGTTCCCAACCAGATAAGTTTTTAAGAGATCCATTATCTATTGGATCACTACATGCTATGAGAAAGGGAATACTCACAGTATATGCAGGAGGTAACTACGGTCCTAGGCTTTCATCCATAAATAATGTTGCTCCTAATTTGTCAATTAGTGTCAGTGCTGGAACCATTGATAGAAAATTTATAACAAATGTTCAACTAAGAGACAATACCATGTATGAGGTAAATTACCTTTTTCTATCCTTTGTTACTTGATGAAAAAATATAAAGTCACACAATGACCTCGTTTTTTAGTTTATAAGTTGATGATATACATAAATCTAGAATTAAAATTTCTCCTTCTATATATAATAATAACATTAGTAATAATGTCAATATTTTTGTTTTGCAGCTAAGGAGTTGAGTCCCGCAGATGATAATGATTCTGAGTTTGCATATGGAGCCGGACAAATTGATCCATCCAAGGCATTAAATCCGGGTTTAGTATACGATGCCGGTGAAAGTGATTACATTGCGTTTTTATGTGGCCAAGGATACAACCCAGTCAATTTAGCAGACATCTTTGGGGAAGACGACGATTGTCCCAAGGAAAGTTATACAACAAGGGATTTAAACTACCCTTCCTTCACTCTCCAAGCCTTAACCTCTCAGTAAAATGTAAGTGGCAGTTTCAAAAGAACAGTTACAAATGTTGAGTCACCAACGTCAACATACAAAGCCACTTTGACAGCACCCGTGGACTAAACATTGAAGTGAAGCCAAATGTTTTATCTTTCACCACCCTAGGGGAAAATCAAACTTTTGTGCTCACAATTAATTGATGGAGAAGCTCGAGCAATAGATTCAACAAATGTATCAACTTCTTTGGTCTGGGATGATGGTGAATTTCGAGTTCGAACCCCTATTATTGTATACAATATACCAATATCATTAGGGGCATAAGCGGAAATTTTAGTTAGGAGTGCATATTTTTATTATTTATATTACATAGGTATTATCATATGTAATTTGATATTTTATATTATTGGTGGAATCTTAGTATGTTGTGGCAATTATATGATGTAGTTCACTTTTTGTATTCAAGAGAGTAAATTTGGTTGAGCTTAAATTATGTAAAATTTGTTTACAGTGTATAAGTATTTATTTTCAATAAATTATTAAAATATAATAATTAATCTATCGCAATGCGTTAAATATAGTTGCATGAACTAGTTTTTTTTGGTGGTGAAAGTTGAACTAGTTTATTCAAATACAACAAATACATGTATTAATGAATTTATAAACAAACATCAAGCTTGTAAAAAAGACATCAAAGAATCGATATTCTATGCTAAAATCTTGCGCTGCGAAACTAAAACACATCCTCCATGCCCCCCACATCCTCCATGCCCCCCACATAGGGACATGAAGGCCTTGTAAATTAAACTCTTGCACCACAACTCTACAAAGAAACTGCTAAGACTTGAGGGTGTCGTAGCTAGGGTTGTTCATGGTTCGATTACGGAGAATCGAATCAACCAAATCAACTATTGGAAATAGTTTCGCGAATCGAATCCGAATCGCACTAACAGATTCTACGAACTAAATCGAACTACACTAACAGATTCGATTCACGCTTTAACCGAATCGAATCATAGTGAATTTTTAACAGAATTTTTACTGAACTGCACTATTAATTTGAACTTTTACTGAACTGAACTATTAATACTGAACTGAACTATTAATACTGAACTGAACTTTTACGCTAACAGTTCGGTTTGCAGCTTATAAAACCAAAATAAATCCGAACTATTACCGAACTGTTAAAATTACAGTTTATAAAACCAAAATAAATCCGAACTATTACCGAACTGTTAAAAGTACAGTTTATAAAACCAAAATAAACTAAGTCTAGAACTGTTATATCATTTTAAAACCAAAATAAAGTGTCTATCTCTCTCTGCCAGTGCAATATCTTTGTCATATGCTAGCTCACTTCACCTTTGACATTGTTGCATTCCTGAATTATGAGAACAAGAAAGATACATTAAGATCAAAGTTTCTAAACCCAATGAAACTACTAACTACAGCATCAGCTAAATAAGTACTGATATGAAGGTACATGAGTATCTCAAACTAAACAACATATGCTGATTTTGTCATGAAAAAGACTAAAAGCTTGCTTATTTCACAGAAACAGTCCACAGAACTGACAGAAGCAGTGGGGTTGATAAAAAGCAATACTAATACTAGTGATAAAAAAGCAATACTAATACTAAAAAGCAATACTAAAAAAGATTGAGTGATAAAAAGCAATAATGGTCTACAGAAATTGATAGATATGCAAATGACAGTATTTGTTTTAGGATCAGCTGCAATGTTTCCACTAGTGAAACAGAAAATAGACTAGAGAATAAATTGACAGATTAATTCAAACCTTACATTAGCCCGGTATAGTAAATAAGCTACAATGAAGTACTCAGTCATCAAGGTTAAGACAACGGCCTTATGAGCATATTTCTGCAAAACAAAAATTATTTCATCCGTAAAACACGAAATATGAACCAAACAAAATAAAATGTTATAAATTTACCTTGATCAAATCTAAGGATCTCTTCAGGGTCCTCCTCGTTAAATAGATAGTGAGGTTGCCCTTTCAACCAATCTGGCAAGCAAACAAGCCCTTCTAACATTGTGTGTTTTAAGCAACAACGATGATCTCCGAGTACCCTTCCTCCCGTGCTGAATGCACATTCTGATGCCACCGTTGAAACGGGAATTGCCAACACCTCTCAAGCTCTGCTTGAAAGGACGGGGAACCTTACAGAGTTGACTTTCCACCAACCCAATATATCAAAACTTACATTTTTGTTGTAAGGTTCAGCTGATTCCTTTAAATACTTGTCGATCTCTGATTGTGGATCAGCTTTATGCCCAGTTTTTCTGAGATAGAGGTACACTGGATCATCTTCATCTAAATCATCATCCAGTTGTGAGTTTGGTTGGCTACTAAGCTCTATACCTTGATATTGAGCATAAAGTGATTTTAGGGAAGTCATCACTTTTAGCTTCAATTCGGTGGCCTTCGTATCATCACCACATAGAACACCAATATGATACTCCACAAATGAATACTTCATCCTAGGATCAAGGAAGGTAGCAATCCATAGCAAAATGTTCATTGAACTGGGATCTCCCCAATATTTGTTGAATTTTGTTTTCATACCCTCTGCCATTTTCTTTATGCTCGGGTTGCTATCCCCCAAAAAATTACGGATCTTTTTCCCAATGCCAAAAACCTCTTTCATGTAGAGATTGCTAGTGACATAAGACGTTCCAGACATACTTTTAGTAGAAAGCATAAACATTTCCAGAAAAGGCACCACAGCTTTAGCATGATCCCAATCCTCTGTTACAAGTAGGCCCTTGTTTTTCTTTTCCATATCATTTTTAAATGCCTTATCTCTCAATTGAAACAAGGTAAAGGAACTTTGATACTTTATAGCCAACCGTAGCATGAAGAATGTTGAGTTCCACCTTATATCAACATCGAGTATAAGAGCACTTTTTTCAGTAATCCTCTCATGCTCTGCACATTGCATGAATTTTTTTTCTCTTGCAGGAGTAACCTTTACAAATTTAACAGCAGCCCGAATTCTCATAATGGATCTATCAATCTCTTTTAATCCCTCCTTGACAACCAGGTTCAAGATGTGCGCACAACAGCGCATATGGATATAATTTCCCTCTAGGACAAGGTTGTCCCAGGACTCCATTTTGCTCTTCAAGTATTTTAACCCGGCGTCATTTGCAGAAGCATTATCAACGGTTATTGTTAAAACTCATTTTAAATCCCACTCATTCAGAAACCCTTCAATGTACCCTGCAATGTCCTCTCCCGAATGCCCTGTAATTTGACAGAAGTTTATAATTTTCTTGTTAAGCTTCCATTCACAATCAACATAATGAGCAGTCAAACTCATATAAGTGAGATTTTGAGCTGAAGTCCATGTATCCGTTGTGAGGCAAACCCTCCCACAATGTTTTGAGAAAATTGCTTTCAACTTATCCTTCTCTTCGATGTAGAGCGCCCAAATATCACGCCCGATCAGAGATCGTGATGGGATGTCAAAACGGGCTGCAATAGGTTCAATAACTTCGAAAATCTTCATTCTCCACAAAACGAAATGGGAGCTCCACACTCACAATTGTCTTTGCAAGCTGAAGTCGGCATGCTGCTTGGTCAAATTTTGAATAGCTTGGCGAAGATGCTACTTGTCCTTCTGTAGGATTTGGAGGGGCTTGCCTTTGTCTTTTGTTTGATCTATTTGCAGGGTGTAACACCCCAAAATTAATTAGGCGATTATTTAACTAATTTAATTAGGTGATTATTTAACTAATTAAATTAAGTGATTATTTGACTAATTTAATTAAGTAATATTTTAGTTGTCTATATTAAAATAAATATAGAGTGATTAATTAAATTAAAGAGTGAAGTGTGGTAAATAAATGGTGAGTATTTGAGTTAAGTGGGAAGTATTTTAATTAGATTGGGATGATGTGAGAAAATACCTAGAGGGTGTAAATAAGGGGCCCAAGCCCACTAAATAGGCCCAAATTCATGACTTAAGCTAGGGAAGGATAGTAACGTGGAGGAACATCATAATAAACCCGACAGTTTATATCCCAAGTTCCAACACCCTAATTTCCACAATCTCAACTTCATAGGATCCAAACTTTTGCGCCGCCAGGACAAGCCAAAACCCTTATTCTTCCTTGTTTTATATTGTTTTATATTCCTCATCTCCCTCCTCCAATAAACAAGCGATTAGTACTTCTCCCATCAACACATATTACTTTTGCTCAATCTATGTTACTTATCTCTTCTACTTTGAGAACAAAACGTTGAATCAACATCATACCCACCCTCGTATTCCGCGTTCTCTATTTCATGCTCATTCCCAATCTGATACAAGTCCTTAACCCCTGTTTCCTTACAATTAATTGTATAATGATATTCACTCATGTTTGTTGAAGTCACACCATGAGTTATCAAAATGCAGGGTCAAACTAGACAAGTTTGTTAGTTGGATAGTCAAACCTTTATTCTTTCTTTTGGTTTGTTTTTGAAGACTTGAGTCGTCCACTTCATTCCTTCGAAATAGAAAGCTCACATGTGGTCTTATGTCTTGGAGGAATTGTTAGAAGCTTGGGTGTTTTCTTCAATTAACAAGGTTAGGGGGCTCTACTTTACGTATATAATAAGTTGTATGATATGTGTTATGTGTGGAATAGCTCGAGGATAGTTTGATTGTGTGGGTTTTGTGTTAATCATATGTTTGTTGTGTGGCATTTGTAATTAATTTGGTAATACCATGATGCTTGATGTTGGAAACATATGTGTTGTTAAATGTGTATGCTATTTGTTTGATAAAATGCTTCAATGTGAAGAAATATGATATTATGATGATTTAATGATGTGGATTAAATGCCTAATTGAGTGTTGTTTCAGTGAGAGTTGAATTGTTGAGTAAAAGTGTGTTTTGAAGTTGCTTTGGTTGGTGTGTTAAAGGGAGGGGCGCCAAATTCACAAGTGAATGGCGCCTAGGGTGCGTTTTGGCCCGGTATGGGGTTGTGCTGGGGAGAGGGGGCGCCATTTGCTGGGAAAAATGGCGCCAGGTCTTTGTTGTGTGGCTGGCAGGGAGGACAGAGTGGGTAGGGCGCCAATTCCCTGGGAATTTGGCGCCTGGAGTGTGCCTGGGAGGGTGTGGCACAGTGTGCAGGGGAGGGGCGCCAATTCCCTGGAATTTGGCGCCTGTGTGCGTGTTGCAGGGGCTGGGTAATGCGCGCGTGTGTGTGTCTGTGCACAGGGCGCCAATTCGCTGGGAACTTGGCGCCTGTGTGTGCGCTGTGTGTGTGTATTGCTGGAGTGACACGGTGTGGGCGCCAAAATGGCTGCCCCTTGGCGCCTATTGGTGCCTAAGAGTGTCTAAGTGTTGTTTTGGTCCCTTGGAGTCTAAATTAGTCCTTAAGTGTCAAATTAGTCCCCAAGTATTAAATTAATCCTAATGGTGTCAAAATAGTCCTTGAGTGCTAGTATGGTCCTTAGGTGCAAAATTAATCTTTGGTGTGTCAAAATGGTGCTTGAGTGTTGAGAAGGTCCTTAGATGGGATTTAATTCTTGGTGTGAGATTTAATGTAATAAATGAGGTGTGGGGTGTTGTGGTGATGATTAAGCGATGTGTAGGCTTCGGCCAAAGCGACGGGTTGTGTTGTGGTGATGATTAAGCGATGTGTAGGCTTCGGCCAAAGCAACGGGTTGTGTTGTGGAGATGATTGAGTGATGAGTCAACGAATGTTGTGGTAAATGTATTGTGTTATGGTGCATTGTCATGGTGTCGCATAAATCATACGTATAAAGCGATGTGGGCTTCGGCCAAAGCGACGGGGGCTTCGGCCAAAGCGATGGGTGCCCTTGAGGCTTATAGCGATGGTGATGGATCCACATGCATATTGCATACATGCATACACTCATACTGTCTTAGGGAATCTTGGTGATGTTTGATTGTTCCATTACTAATATTTCTTGGTGTTATAATTATATGGTAAATGCCTTAATTGTTGTGGATTGGTGTTGATAGTTGCTTTCCTATTATAATGCTTATCTTACTTGTTATTATTTATGTAAAGAGACTCACCCTACTGCGTCGTGTTGCCTCGTATGCCGCAACTGCGCAGTGACTGGTGACTAAAGGTGTTTAGAGATCCTTCTTCTAGTGTGGTCGAGTCGGCTCTGATACGTAGCACGGGGGGGGGGGGGGGGGGAATATTTAGCAGTTGTTATTTTATTCCACTGTTGTACTACTTTATTCTCAGACTTGTTGGTGCTATGTATCATATACTGGAGTCTTACTTCAATTAATATTTCGGAGTATTGTAAAGTATTTTGAAGAAATGTAGCACTCTCTTCGTGGTGCGTGGAAAAATATATCTGTTTTGAAAACTCTGATTCTATAAACGATTAATTAATAGTAAATAGAAAGGGGGTGTTACAGAGGGTACTCCTTGCATCTAGATAAATGGGTCTTCATTGCAGATGTCCCACTCAAACACTTAATTAAGACTTCCGCAATAAAGACATTTGCCATACATTTCAGCTTCTTTACTAAAATGGCTCCACACATCGGACCGAGTTTTACGCTTAGAATTGTTAGGAAGAGGAGGTAATGCATTTGTCGTAGCAGCTGGTGTGGTTTGACCTCCGGCTCTTCAGCATTTTCCGGCAATGTAAAGTCTAAATTAAAATCGTGCGACGACATGAATTTCTCCTACAATATCACAAATTAAGTCAAGAAATCATTATTAATTCTAAACCAATATACACATTGCAACCCAAATCAAGCAAACACATGCCACATAATTGAATATGGAGTTTGGAAAACAAAGCAATTCTACCAGACTTGAGATATCAACAGTTCACTGCACAAGGCACAAAGTTACTGCATATCAATTACTATAAAGCAGAAAACCAGAATAAAAGAATTTCCAGTTAGATGAGATGCTTTTAGTGATCACATTGTATGCAAAATATAATAGCAGAAATAATCATGCTTTGTTAATGACATTAATGACTCTATAAGCAATTAATTGAAAACTTCAAAAATCAGAGTAATAGACTACTGTGAATGCAGAAATTATATGCTAAGGTGTGACTATAATTTATGTCTCAAAAAAGTCTTGATTGAATATCTGAGCTATTATAGCTAAGAAAATAAAAGAGTACTATTATACAAGTAACTTGAGTTTTAAGCTTGAAAGTTGGCTTCATTGAAAACAAATCATTATTACACTCTATCTAAGTTTAGTTCTACAATTAAACCAAGTGTCAGAACATACTAATACACAAAATCACCATAAACTTGGATAGCAAAAGAAACATAAATCATGAAAAACCCAAATCACATATACATCCGTCTATACTTTATCAACACCAAATCATGATTTGTGTGATTTATATCTGGGATTACATAAACGTGGATAAAAATCACACAAATCATGATTAGGGTTCGAACTTGGATACCCATTAGCAGTTTAAAACTGGATAAACCAAGATGATTAGGGTTCGAAAAAATTTACCACACCTAACTGATAGATGATTAGGGTTCGAACTTTAGTTCTTCAGTTCGCACAGTTCTTCAGTTCGAACTTCAGTTCTTCAGTTCACACAGTTCAAAAACCCTAACTGAGAGATGATGAATCAAGATGAAGATTCGTAGAGAGTAGAAGAGAAATCATGAAGAATCGCAGAGAGTAGAAGAGAAATAAAGATGAATCGCTACAAGCAAGAGTAAGAGTGAGAGAGCCATAGTTAGGTTTTCTCCTAGTAGTTCACAGAGAGAGTAGAACTGAAACTGAAAGAGTGAAAGGCGTGACTGCGTGAGAGAGGCAGAGTGGAATTGCTATTAGGTTTTCTCCTAGTAGTTCGCTAGTAGTTCGCAGTTCACTAACTGAACTGGGCTTAACAGTTCGGTTAGTGAATTGCATTGAATAAACGTAGTTCGATTCGAAGCTCAAGTAGTAGTAGTTCGATTCTTAGTAGTTCAATTCGATTCGATTCAAAGAGCTCAATTCAGTTTAATAGTTATTTTGAACAGCCCTAGTCGTAGCCTCATGTCAAAGGTAGCATTGTGTACTTGTGCGTCTACCTAGTGGAGGGAGGTATTCGTTGCGGTCTGCTTGTCTGTCGCTCTCAGGATTTTCATTTCACTATTCTCTATTGTAGGGTCGTGATTGAAATTTCAAAAAGAGTTTTTTCTTTGCTAAATTTGGCGATTAGATAGCACTTGTGGTCGACTGTTTTTCTATTGCAGCGGCTTGTTGGTTGGTGTTTGTGTATCATCTGGTCCTCCAGCAAGTGATCCACCACTTAAATATGAAGTGGAGTAAAAGTGTGGCATGATTTTGAAGTTGGATTTTGATAAAGCTTATGATCGGGTTGATTGGGGTTCCCTCATTATACACAAAATATCCTCTTCTTCTATTTCTCTCCTTTGAAATGAAAGGTGTATGGAGAGTTTTTATCCAATGTGAGGTTTATGACAAGGGGGTCCTCTTTCCCCTTATATTTTTATGCTTTGCATGGAGAATCTTGGAGATATGAATTCTCAGACAGTGAATAATGATTCCTAGAAACCCCTCACAAACCACAAATCAAGTGTGATCAATTCCTAAAAAACATTAAGAGCAGAGATTGAAACATAAGCACATAAGAAATAATTTTAATGGGGTTAAAAACCTCCTCAAATATGAAATAATTTTGTAGGCGTTTTTCTTGGTAACTGTTGTGCGAAAAGGTGATGTGCAAGTGTACACAATCGCAACAAGTAATATATTGATAAGTAGAGTTCGTCTCCACAGGGATTGGTATTAATTTTAGAGTTTAAAAATGAATTACACTTAGTGGAACAAGTAGCAAATATTTAAGTAGCAACAGTTCAGTTGAACAGAGATTGTTTAAAGTAACAAGTTAAAAAGTAATTTAAAATATGAGAGAAATAAGTTTGATTGCTTTCACTAAGTAACTTCCCAGAAATAAGACGCTATAACGTCACACGCTATAACGTTAAGCGCTGTTGCAAGTGTTTTGTGCCTTTCAGTCACTAGCGTCAGGGTTTCATTACAAGATGCCTATGTCTAGGTTCTAAATAAGTTCACCCTCAGATATGCAAGATCCCACACTTAAGCTTTATGAACTATTGCACTTCTATGTCTAGAGGAAGCAAAAATTGATTAAATGTCTTTAACCAACCTTATCGTTCATATTAATCCTTGAAGTCTTTCTATGGTTCATGTCTGAATCCACAGAGGTACTTTTTTACGTGGCCAAATATAAAACAAGTTTGGAAGAATTACAATACAAGGATTAAAACACAAAACGTGAAAAGTTATATACGTAATATCAAAGGTTCATTATAAGCTCTAGCAACCCAACTCAAGGAGTTTAGCTCATGTTGAGCATCATCAAAATAACACAAATAAAAATACTTGCATTACCGTAGGTAAGAAGGAAAACACAAGTACAAAGTATACAACCTTGATGCCTCCTAATCATTCACGTAGTGATGATACAAAAGCAGCAACTTTACACCGTGAGAAAGGGTAGAAAATTACAAAGAAGAAAATAAAATCCAAAAGCTTCAAAATGTATCAATGGAGAAGAAGAAGATGTCAAGTTCTATCTCTCTACCAATACTCTCTCTCTAATTCCCACGCTCCCTTTTTTCTAGGAAATCAGAGGGTAATGTAGTACCCTAGCATGTCATGCATGTCCTCTCAAAAGTCAATAAAGTTGATGTTTGCTTTTTCACCAACTCCACTATTCCATACTCATGCGATGCCAAGTGTCCACAAATATCCAATAAAATCCGGGCATGTCGCAAAGCACGATGGACACACAGATATGGAGTCTAGATTAATGAGCTTGGCGCCAAAATTGCACTTTTACTTTAGATGCTCAGCTGATCTACCTTCTAGACGCTATAGCGTTAGACGCTATAGCGCTAAACACTGCAATACTCACAAAATACATCAAAACATTCACAAGGGCACCAAATGTGCCAATTTCATAGCAAAGCAGTGTTTAGCCCTTTCTTTCCTAATACTAACAGAAATGAAATAAATACTATACAATTATTACTTGAGAACTTACTTAATTTAAAGATTAAAGGTATAAATAACTCATATAAATATGAGTTATCACACCCCCAAACTTAAACCCTTGCTTGTCCCCAAGTAATGACACTTGCAAAGACACAACATACTGACATTTATGCACAACACTCATCACTTGATCAGCTCTTCACTTCTAAACACAATCATTCAAATACATTCTCAAGGGCTAATAATTCAGATTCACACTCACACCAACACACCAATGTATTTTAATCAACTTCTAAGCTTATTACTGCTCAATAGTGTGTGTGTGATCTCTGACTTATCTCAATTCCTAGCTAGATTCAGATTTTTCTTAGCCTTGGGAAGAGTGGCCTTCTTTTGGTGACACCAAAATTTCTTTCAAAACACTGACTAGACTAACATTTTCACACAGATTTGAGGGATTTCAGACATGACAAAGGGCTTGATTAGACATTTCAGGCCTGTGGCTAGCGTTCCTACCCTATTGACTAAACAGAGACGCTATAGCGTTTGATGCTATTTACAGACTGTAACCCCCTCATTACTGAGTTCCTTTGGCACTTTTTTTTTTAAATACAATGAGGCCTTTTTGGAACAACCCAGCTTTTGTTTTAGGCAGTTACAACCTTTTTACCTATATACACTTAATTTACAATGACTTTCTTCGTCACTCGCCACCCTAAGACATTTGTACCTAGCCTTAATGAAATCTGAGCACCCCCAAACTTAGCTTCTAAAGCTCTTCAAGTTTTTAGTCAAGTTTTGCTGTCACCTTGGTTAACCAGGACTAACCTAAGCATCAGATAGTCCTAGGCTAACTAAGTTTTTCCTTAAGCACAGAGATTTTTATGTGTAGGAGCAATAATAACCAAAGATTTTATCTAAAAGCATGGCTCACTTTACTCACTCACACAATCATCACTAAAACTAGCCCAAAGGGAATACATTCAATGCTTATAGTTTAAAAACGAAACACTGATAACTTTAGGTCCTCCTCCCACAACAAAAGTGAGCAGTGTCCTCACTGCTCTAATGAACTAGGAAGAGGCCTAAGACAAACACAAAAACAAAATAGAAACAAGTCTTATAACATTTGTGAAGCGCAAGACAGACGCTATAGCACTTCACAATTTATTGAAAAGTACACAACAACTAAACTACTACAGCAGGATAATGAAATTATTTCTTGATTAGACCAGACCTGGTCCTTGCACTGATACGACTTGGCTGAGCAGGCTTTGCAACCTTTTTCTTCTTCTTTTCTTCTTTCTGGCCTTGATCAGGCGCTATAGCATCAGACGCTATAGCGTTACCACTTGGGGCTTGCATTTCTTTAGAGGCCTTCATTTCTGCTAACTTGCTAGCAGCTTCTTTCTCTTGCTCAGACACCTCCTGCACAATAAAATAAAAATAAAAGAAATGTTGATTAGTGAAACCTTTGGGGTGCCTCCCAAGAGCGCTTGCTTTAAGAGTCTTCAGCCAGACTTCTTCTTTTGATGTTAGGGATCTTGAAGATCAATTGAGGTCTTGTTCCTCATCACATTGTCACCATGGTACTGCTTGACTCTTTGACCATTCACTTTAAAAGTAGTGTTGGTTGCTTGATCATATAGATCCACAGCACCATGATGATAAACTTTGACCAATTTGAAAGGTCCAGACCATCTAGACTTAAGCTTGCCAGGAAACAATTTTAGCCTTGAATTAAAAAGAAGCACTTGGCCTCCTTCAATCAGTTCTCTATTCTGGATCTTCTTGTCATGCCACACCTTGGTTTTCTCCTTGTAAATTGCTGAACTTTCATAGGCAGCATGCCTAATCTCTTCAAGCTCATTCAACTGCAATAGCCTTTCCTTACCAGCCCTATCAAACTCAAAGTTGAGCTTTTTGATGGCCCAATGAGCTTTGTGTTGTAATTCAATAGGGAGGTGGCAAGCTTTCCCAAACACAAGTCTATAGGGAGACATTCCCAAAGGTGTTTTGAAGGCTTAACTGTAAGCCCATAATGCATCATCCAGATGCATTGACCAATCCTTTCTTGAAGGTCCCACCATCTTTTCAAGCATCCTCTTGATCTCTCTATTGGACAATTCAGCTTGCCCATTTGTTTGTGGGTGGTAGGCAGTGGCAATTTTATGTCTCACTCCATATTTTCCCAAGAGAGATTCAATCAACTTGTTGCAGAAGTGAGAACCCTCATCACTGATAATAGCTCTAGGTGTCCCATATCTGGTGAATATGTTCTTCTGAAGGAACTTGCTAACTGACTTGGCATCATTATTTGGGAGAGCCACAGCTTCAACCCATTTTGAAACATAATCCACAGCCACCAATATGTACAAATTCCCATGAGAAGGAGGAAAGGGTCCCATGAAGTCCATGCCCCACACATCAATGAGTTCAATCTCTAGAATGTTGGTTAAGGGCATTTCATGCTTGTTTGAGATGGTTCCTGTCCTTTGACACTTTTCACAGTTCTTCACCAATTCCTGAGCATCTTTGAATAATGTAGGCCAGTAATACCCCACATTGTAGCACCTTTGCAAATGCTTACGGTTCCTCCAAAGTGTCCACCACATGGTGAGGCATGACAATGCTCTAACACTTGAGGTTGTTCTTCTTCTGCAAGGCATCTTCTTATCACTTGATCTTGACATTTTTTGTAAAGAAAAGGTTCATCCCAATAGTACTCCTTTACTATATGGAAAAACCTTTTTCTCTGTTGATAGCTTAGATCAGCAGGCACAATTCTACTCACCAAGTTATTCACAATGTCTGCAAACCACGGAGCAGTAGCATCAGCCGCTATAGCGTCTTGCGTTATAGCGTCAGCCGCTATAGCGTTACACTTTTGCAGAGATACTGTCAACAATTTCTCATCTGGAAAAATTTCTTTAATTTCACCCTGTGATGTACCTGCACCTTCAAGCCTAGATAAATGATCAGCAACCTGGTTCTCCACCCCCTTCTTATCACGAATTTCCAAGTCAAATTCTTGGAGGGGAAGAACCCATCTAATTAGCCTTGGTTTTGCATCTTTCTTAGTACTTGATGGCTGAGTGATCTGTAAAAACAATAACTTTTGTGCCCACCAAGTACGATCTGAATTTGTCAAATGCAAACACCACAGCTAATAGCTCTTTTTCTGTGACAGTGTAATTTAATTGTGCTTCTACAAGTGTTTTGCTTGCATAATATATAGAATGAAAATTTTTGTCATACCTGCGCCAAGCACACTCACAAAGATAGTCACTTGCATCACACATTAACTCAAAAGGTTTACTCCAATCAGGAGTAACAATAACAGGTGCAGTGACTAATGCTGTCTTTAATTTCTGAAATGCTTCAAGACAGGCTTCATCAAAATTAAATGTGGTGTCATGCTGAAGGAGTTGGCATAGAGGCTTTGAGATCTTTGAGAAATCTTTAATGAATCTCGTATAGAAACCAGCATGCCCAAGGAAACTTCTTATACCTTTGACACTTGAGGGGGGTGGCAATTTCTCAATCACTTCAATTTTGGCCCTATCCACCTCTAATCCTTTCTTGGAAATCCTATGCCCTAGTACAATTCCTTCCTGCACCATGAAGTGACACTTTTCCCAATTAAGCACAAGGTTTGTTTCTTCACACCTTATCGAGATTTTTCCAAGTTGTTCAAACATATCCGAAAACTATTTCCAAACACAGAAAAATCATCCATAAAAACCTCCATAGATTTTTCATTGAAATCAGAGAATATGGACATCATACATCTCTGAAAAGTTGCAGGGGCATTGCACAATCCAAATGGCATTCTTCTAAAAGCAAAAGTGCCATAAGGACATGTGAATGTGGTCTTTTGTTGGTCTTCAGGGACAATTGCTATTTTGTTGTAGCCAGAGTAGCCATCAAGAAAGCAGTAATAGTCCTTACCAGCAAGTCTGTCCAACATTTGGTCAATAAAAGGGAGAGGGAAATGGTCCTTCTTTGTGGCCTTGTTCAATTTCCTATAGTCCATACAAATCCTCCAACCAGTCACTGTTCTTGTGGGAATTAATTCATTTTTGTCACTTGTGACCACAGTTACACCACCTTTCTTGGGAACACACTGCACAGGGCTCACCCATGCACTGTCAGAAATAGGGTACACAATTCCTGCATCTAACCACTTGAGGATTTCCTTCTTTACTACCTCCTTCATTATGGGATTAAGCCTTCTTTGTCCTTCAATGCTATGTTTGGCATTTTCCTCCAAAACAATCCTATGCATGCAGATTGTAGGACTTATCCCATGTATGTCAGACATTTGCCACCCTATTGCCTTCTTGTGTCTCTTCAGAGTTGAAATGAGCTCCACCTCTTGGTCTTGATTCAGACTAGATGAAATGATGACAGGTAGAGTCTCATTTTCCCCCAAGTATGCATACTTCAGGTGCTTGGGTAATTCCTTCAGTTCTAGATCAGGTGGTTGGATAATGGAGGGCACACTCTTCTTTAGGTTTGAGTTCTCTTGCTCAAGTGACTCATATCTCCTAGCCCAAACCTCCTTCACAGCTTGTTTTTCTCCTTGAAATTCCTCTTCTCTCAACAATTCAAGTTCATCAGTATTGTTAAGTATCTTCCCAAGTGGTTGTTAGTTTTTTGAAAATGTTTTTGCACCACTTGGTCAAGAGAAACCACAAAGGAGCACTCTTCAGTATTGACATCTGGAAGCTTTAATGCATTCAGAACATTGATCTTAACTTCTTGATCATTAACTCTCATTGTCAATTCTCCTTTTTGTACATCAATTAGTGTCTTCCCCAGAGCGAAAATGGTCTACCCAGAATGATAGGTACCTCTGCATCTGCTTCAAAATCTAAGATAACAAAGTCAACAGGAAAAACAAATTTATCAACTTTAATTAAAACATCCTCCAGTATTCCCTCAGGATAGGCAAGTGACCTATCGCCTAGTCAAGGCTTACGTAGTAGGCCCGGCGCCTCCTATACCCAATTGTGTGTAAATGGACTTGGGCATTAAGTTAATACTTGCCCCCAAGTCACATAAGGCACGACTAGAATAAAAGTTTCCAATGGAACAGGGTATTGTGAAACTACCAGGGTCCTTTAATTTTCTGGGGAGTTTATTTTGCATCAACATGCTACATTCCCCAGTCATTGCCACAGTTTCAAATTCTCCCAACCTTCTTTTCTTTGTAAAAACATCTTTCATAAATTTGGCATAGTTGGGCATTTGTTGTAATGCCTCAACTAGAGGAACATTAATGTGCAATTGTTTTAACACCTCAAGGAATTTATTGAATTGTTTGTCCTCATGTGCCTTTTTAATCTTTGAGGGTAGGGTGGAGCAGATATTCGAGGCACCAATTTAGGTTCGGTGTTACATTTTGCATTTGACGGTATAACGTCAGGTGCTATAGCGTCAGAAATTTTTTTTCATTTTCAGCAACACTTGACTCTAAATTCTTGGGTGCAGTACTTACCTCCTTACCACTTCTTGTGGTTATTGCTTTCACATGCTCCTTGCCTGGCGCATGAGATGATGAAGGTTCAGTAGTAGATGGGAGTCCACCATTCTGCCTTTGAGTGAGAGCAGATGCAATCTGTCCCACTTGATTTTCCAGAGTTTTGATGGATGCTTCATGAGTCTGCATAGTTGTTTTGCAATCACTAATGAATGACCTTAGCAGAGACTCCATTGAGTTATCCATAGCAGGAGCAGGAGCAGGAGCAGGAGCATTCTGTCTTTGAGATTGTTGTTGTCTTGGAAAACCTGGGGGAATAGCAGGAGCATTTGTGCTTGTTTGAGCATTATTTCCTCCTCCCATCCGAAGTTAGGATGGTTCCTCCAACCGAGGTTGTATGTATTGGAATAAGGGTTGTTACCCTTGTTGTAACCCACATAATTGATGACGAGGATTTGTTGTGCATTCTTCATAAAGGTGAGCTCCCCACGAGATACACAATTAGCTTCTCCAGAGGAGCTTGTTCAATTGCAAACCGCGCTTGAATCTTTAGGCGCTATAGCATCGAGCGCTATAGCATTGGCGATGTTAACTCCTTTATCATGTTTGTCGAGTGGCCACTTGTCTTTGAGAGCAAAACCTCACTTACTTCATGAACCCCACTACCTTCCTTGAGAATTCAACCTTTCAAAGAGGCCATGAGAAGCTCAGCTTCAGCTCACAAGCTTCATTATATGATGAGTTCGAATTACACCTCCGGATGAGGCATCTAACATAGATCTAGTAGGTGCCTGTAGCCCATTATAGAAAGTCTCCATTTGAATTACTATAGGAATTCCATGATGTGGACATTTCCTAAGCAATTCCTTCCATCTCTCCCAAGCCTCATGTAATGTTTCACCCTCTTTTTGCTTGAAGGATGTGATGTCATTCCTCATCCTAGCATTCTTGTTTGGTGGGAAATACTTCTCCAGAAACTTCTTTGTCATATCTTCCCAAGTTGTGATAGAGTTGGACTCCAAGGAGTTCAACCAAGCCTTAGCTCTGTCTTTTAAAGAATAAGGGAACAGTTTCAGCCTAAAAGCATCCTCACTCACCCCTGGGATAATGAAGTTACTGCACACTTCTAGAAAGTTTCTTAGATGAGCAAAAGGATCTTCTTGAGTGGAACCTCCAAATTGTCCAGTTGTTTGGAGCATTTGGAACATCATAGGCTTGAACTCGAAGTGAGTAGCAGTCACAACAGGCCTAGTGATGCTTGTTTCCATGGAGTGTGGATCAAACACAGCATAATCTCCCATTGGCCTGTCTCTGTCATTCACCATTTGATTAGGTTCTTGATTAATGACTCTGTCTCTGTGCACGGTATTCTTCATCAACTTGATCAAGACGTAAAAGGACATTGCCTTCCACCTCTTGGCATTCTTCCTCCTATTTGTGAGGGAGTTCTTCCCCCAATTGTACCTCTACCAGTATGATGAGTGTGCTCAGACATAGTTGGTCTGAGTTGTTGTAGTCTTTGTTGGCGTCTTAGCCTCCTGAATCTTCTTTCAGGTTCTGGGTCAAACTCAAAAGTGGGTGGTTCTGATCTGGGCATACGCTATAACGTCAAACGCTATAGCACTTCCTGTAACACACCAAAGACAAATGCCAAGGTAAAACCTCCCTAAGGATGTAATAATTTCTAAACAATAAAAATTAAATGCAATCCCCGGCAACGGCGCCAAAAACTTGTTGTGCGAAAAGGTGATGTGCAAGTGTACACAATCGCAACAAGTAATATATTGATAAGTAGAGTTCGTCTCCACAGGGATTGGTATTAATTTTAGAGTTTAAAAATGAATTACACTTAGTGGAACAAGTAGCAAATATTTAAGTAGCAACAGTTCAGTTGAACAGAGATTGTTTAAAGTAACAAGTTAAAAAGTAATTTAAAATATGAGAGAAATAAGTTGGATTGCTTTCACTAAGTAACTTCCCAGAAATAAGACGCTATAACGTCACACGCTATAGCGTTAAGCGCTGTTGCAAGTGTTTTGTGCCTTTCAGTCACTAGCGCCAGGGTTTCATTACAAGAAGCCTATGTCTAGGTTCTAAATAAGTTCACCCTCAGTATATGCAAGATCCCACAAATTTAAGCTTTATGAACTATTGCACTTCTATGTCTAGAGGAAGCAAAAATTGATTAAATGTCTTTAACCAACCTTATCGTTCATATTAATCCTTGAAGTCTTTCTATGGTTCATGTCTGAATCCACAGAGGTATTTTTTTACGTGGTCAAATATAAAACAAGTTTGGAAGAATTACAATACAAGGATTAAAACACAAAACGTGAAAAGTTATATACGTAATATCAAAGGTTCATTACAAGCTCTAGCAACCCAACTCAAGGAGTTTAGCTCATGTTGAGCATCATCAAAATAACACAAATAAACATACTTGCATTACTGTAGGTAAGAAGGAAAACACAAGTGCAAAAGATACAACCTTGATGTCTCCTAATCATTCACGTAGTGATGATACAAAAGCAGCAGCTTTACACCGTGAGAAAGGGTAGAAAATTACAAAGAAGAAAATAAAATCCAAAAGCTTCAAAATGTATCAATGGAGAAGAAGAAGATGTCAAGTTCTATCTCTCTACCAATACTCTCTCTCTAATTCCCACGCTCCCTTTTCTCTAGAAAATCAGAGGGTAATGTAGTACCCTAGCATGTCATGCATGTCCTCTCAAAAGTCAATAAAGTTGATGTTTGCTTTTTCACCAACTCCACTATTCCATACTCATGCGATGCCAAGTGTCCACAAGTATCCAATAAAATCCGGGCATGTCAGCAAGCACAGTGGACACAAGATATGGAGTCTAGATTAATGAGCTTGGCGCCAAAATTGCACTTTTACTTTAGATGCTCAGCTGATCTACCTTCTAGACGCTATAGCGTTAGACGCTATAGCGCTAAACACTGCAATACTCACAAAATACATCAAAACATTCACAAGGGCACCAAATGTGCCAATTTCATAGCAAAGCAGTGTTTAGCCCTTTCTTTCCTAATACTAACAGAAATGAAATAAATACTATACTATTATTACTTGAGAACTTACTTAATTTAAAGATTAAAGGTATAAATAACTCATATAAATATGAGTTATCAGTAACCTCCGTAGTTGAGATTTTTTTTACCTGATGTGAACACTTAATTTTTACCTGTATTTTTTTACTTTTTCGAAAAAAATTACAAAAGTAGTCGTTTTTTGGGTATGGTTTTATTTTTTAGCTACTATGCGAAGGCAATTTCTCTCTCCTCGAACTTTGTTTTGACGATCCGAATGGTGAAAGTGGAGACATACTACTGTCAAAAAATGAAGACGATCCAACGGTTAACGAATCCAGAATCGCACTTTTACGGTGAGAGGTTTGAGAAAAACGGACCCAAAACTGCAGCTATTGCGAAGGTAAATTCTCTCTCCTCAGACCTCATTTCGACGATCCGAACAGTGAAAGTGAAGATATATGTCTCACGAACCTACTGTCAAAAAATGAAGACAATCTAACAGTTAACGAATCCATAATCACACTTTTACGATGATAGGTTTGAGAAAAATGGGAATTGTGTTCTCTAAGTGGGAATTGTTATCTCTCTATCTTGTTTTAGTCCCACATCGCTTGCAAGAAACAACAACCCTATAGCAATTGACTATAAAAGAGGTTGAGAGGTGAAGGTTTAGGAGGATATCATTGGCGGGTTAAGTGATATTTTGGGTCAAACATTTGCGGCCCATTTCACTAAAAGTCTATCTTTGATCATTTAGTACGTATTGAGTCGGCTTTCCGGTTCTCAAAGTGATTTTTGCGGTTTTGGGTCAAAATGGACCAGACGGAGCCCGTTCATGGTTGACTGGTCGATCGCTTGGTCCTGGTTCAAAGATTCATCTTATTAAGGTTGGTCTTGTATTTATTTATTTTTATTATTATCTTTTTTGTTTATGTACATATTTATTTATTGTTCATTTATTTATTTGTTATATGGTTGTCTATTTATTTATTTATTTATTTGTTAGTTTTATCATTTTTTTAATACACAATTTTTTTCTCTTTCTTCAAAAACTAAAAAAGATAATAAAAAATGGGTTTGATCGAGATGTACATCTTATCAAACCCGCAACACCGGTTTAAGAGACCCGAGTTGTACAGCTTGGTCCTAAACCCTTCAAAAAATTAAAATCCAATCAACAAATTAACATTTTCTCTCAAACTTAAATTTTCTTAATCTAATCATTTTTTTTTTCTTTTAACCCCTATTTTCAATAAAATTATTAAAAATGGGTTTGATCGAGATGTACATCTTATCAATCCCGCAACACCGGTTTAAGAGACTCGAGTTGTACAACTTAGATCTTAAACCCTTTCAAAATTAAAATCCACCAACCAACAAATTTTCAGGAAGAACTACGTGACTTTTGAGTCCCTCATTGCACCGGAGGGTACGTAGAAGCAGGGATTCCCTATAAAGTAAAAATTAAGTTTTCTTAAATTAGTCCTTTGTAAATAATTTCTTTTCTACTAAATTTTATTAAGTAATATTTCTGGGGTAAAACAAATAATTTGTAATTTATTTGCACAATCAAATTTAGGGTAACTGTCCTAGGACATATGTAGGTGCAGTGGAATTAGGTTTCCGCCCTCCCCTATGCATAACCGACTCCCGAATCCAAACTAGTTTTCGCAAACCAAATGACTTTCAATTAGGTTTTTCTCAATTTTCCTATTTTAAATAAATTGGGTGGCGACTCCTCAAATAATTTATTTCTGAGTCGTCAACGTCGGGATCACGATCACGACAGATGACGACTCCACTGGGGAAAGTGAGAGTCAAGCCCAATACGTTTAGTTGTGCAAGATGGTTATAAGGTACACTTTGTTTACCCCTCTTAATTTTCTTATTTTTCATTTGTATATATTCATTTTATATTTATATATAGTGTGCTTGATATAAACCCTAGGTTAGAGGACATGTATTATCTCCTATTTGGTTGTATTTTCTTGCTACATTGCAATGATAATTTGTGATCCTATTTTTAGAATTTGGTTTTGTATGCTCCCTTCACACACTACACATACACTGTGAGCACACACTGAGAGTTGAACTCACACCTGAGCCGCAAAAGCACATAAGTTAGAACGAGGATAAGTGGAACTCATTCTGGATGAATTCCTCATCTAGAGCACGATTCTTCTATGCGGGTACTCACATCCAGAATGTATATTCTGTTGTGTTTTACCTTCTAGAAGAGTACTTGGCTCTAGAGACCTCAAATCTCAATAGGATAGAACAACTCACCTTGTGAGTACTCATAATAGAAGCCATTAGACCCAAGGGGCCCAAAGGCCAATATTAGGACAAACCCGTATAGGTCACAAAGGGAGTTATGTTTCTCTTTACCTTGTTTTTTTTGTTATACATTTTTTTCCTAGTTAACGATTATATAAAAAAAATAAAAAAATGATATAGCATTTCATGCATCAAAAAATCATATTGCATTTCATGCATAAAAAAACATCAAAAATATATTGCATTTCATGCATAAAAAAACATAAAAATATCATACTGCATTTTCTTGCATGAAAGGCATAAAAAATCATGTTGCATTTGTAAAAAGAAGGTCATTTCATGTAAAAAAAAATTAGGATTTACCGCAATTCATTCATTTGTATTGCATAAGTCCTTAAAAAAATTGCATGTAGTGTACATTTTCATTTCATTGTCATTCATCATACTCATTTGTCAAAAAAATCATTCATCATAAAATTTCTCCATATTTTATTTTTTTTCTATGTATGTATGCCAAAAAATTTGCATATCTTCATGAGTAAATAAACAAAGCACATAGCATATTGCCTTCAAGGGGCAAAAAAAATTTGCATTACATTTTTTTTTTTGCATAAAAAAAATATTACAAAACAAATGCATGTTGCATCTTAGGGTGAGTGCTTGCATACATACCATGCATTCCATAATATCTTGGTTTCTTTGACCCATTGTCATGTAGCATTTTCTTCTCTTTTCTCTTTAAAGAAA
The DNA here is from genome assembly GCA_020916435.1 of Oxytropis ochrocephala. NCBI lineage: Eukaryota > Viridiplantae > Streptophyta > Magnoliopsida > Fabales > Fabaceae > Oxytropis > Oxytropis ochrocephala. Next base: position 66,785,988 of record CM037091.1, on the reverse strand, counting down.
ATCAAAAAAAAAAAGTTTTGAAGCTATTTAGTCTTCATTCATGTTATGTTCACAATAATACAAAAGGTTCAATTTTTGTGCTTGTGTGAAAGCGGATACCAATCAAACTTAGACTCATGGAGTTGGATCATTCTCTTGAAAGTTGTTTGGAAGATTAATCATTAGAAGTGTAGAGAAAAATATGAGAGGAAAGATATCATGGGGTCATATCGGGAAAGATGAGAGGAATAAATGGAGACATAAGGTTGGCAATCAGTTCTCGTATAAAAAGCTCGGAGCAAAAAGGAAAAGAGAGAGGATTGTCATTAGTGCTTGTTTAGTCATGTAAGTTTGAAACCAAGTTAACTTAGTTGAAGTTTTACACTAATGGATTTGCATGGATTCAAAAACCCACTTCCAACATCTCTCACCCATGTTCCCTTAAAACACTGACCACTTTTCAAGTTCTTGCCTAAATTCTTAAATCCCTTTTGGTTGTATCATTCAAGGATGAACTAGTGAATGAATATCGGATTTTGAAGGTCCATTTCCCCTTAAAAAACAAAAAAAAAGCCAGACAAAAAAAAGAGCAAAAAAAAATATAAAGAGCAAAGGATGTGTAAACGAGTGAATGTTATTTTGAAATTAAATTTTTTGAAAATGTGGAATCGTGATTTCAATGAAGAGTGGTCATTTTTGTCTATCCCATAAAAAGAACCATCATTGTCACCTTTGAGCCTGCAATTTCCTTTCACTAAACCCTGGACAAGGATCAAAACTACAATAGAATTTAGTGCATTCAGTTTTCCAAAGTTATTTTTGTCAAAAAAAAAGTTTTCCAAAGTTATGAAATCAAAGAGATAGTGGAAAAAGTTCAAAAAAAAAAGAAAAAGAGAAAAATGAATAAAGCCCGCAAGACTGAAAGTAAGTATTGTTAGTCTTGACAAAAATTAGGGCACAAAAGAAAGGGTAATGAAAAAGCAGAGAAGTGAAGAAAAAAATAAACAAAAAATGTGAATGATGTGAGGTCCGAGGAACACAATAGAGAGCTGAATGCACTAAAGATCCTTGATCCATTCTCATAACCCATCACCCATACCTGTAAAACGTTCTTTGAACCTTCTGATCATTTTCTTCCATACCCATGACCCATACCTGTAAGCCTTGCTTTGAGTTTTCTAATCATATTTTCATAACCCATAGTTCATAGCCATATTGCAAGCCTTTAAAAGTTCACTCTGATAGAGGGATGATTGTTTCCATTTTCACGATGTTAATTTTGAGATAAATCATTTGCTTCTTTTAAATTATTCTTTGCTCTAATAAAAAAATGAAATGAAAAGAAAAAAAGAGAGAATCCCGCTAGATTGAAAACCTGCAAAGGCAGTCTAGGAAAAAATTAGAAAAAAAAAAAGAAAAAAAAAAAAAAAAAAAGAAGAGTAATAACAAAATAAAGCCTGCTAGACTGAAAACCTGCAAAGGCAGTCTGGGCAAAAGTTAGGACACAAAAGGGGAATGAGACTTACAATGAGAAGTTTATGTAGTTCATTCTACTTGGGCCAAACAAAAGCGTACATTGGGGCAATTTTTTGGAGGGTGAGCTTGAGAGTCTCGAGAAACCCCACATTTGGAAAAAACTTGTAAGACCATTCTATGAGTCAAAGAGTTTCTTACTACACCATGTGGTATTCTCTCGGGGCAATTCCCTTCACTAGAGTTAAGCAGAAATCTTACAGGATCCTACATTGGTCAAGCTTTGATTGCCACGGCAATTCCCTTCACTGGTGTGGGTAACAACTTTTTACCAATACTGGGGCAAAGCTTGTACATGGCCCTTCATGAGTCAAACTTTGTTTAGTACACCCGTGTATCATTCTCTTGGGGAAATTCCTTTTTACCAACTCCGGGGTATAAATGTTTCCATAACCCCTGAGGATGTCAGATTTTGCTTGCTACGCCTGATAGTCTTCCCTCTGTGATAAAACCCAATAGGTACCTCAAGTAAATGGAATGTCAATAACTCGAGGTTTCCATAATACCTATTCCCTACCATCTTGTGTCGTCTTTGTCCTCCCTATGTTTTCCCTCTAAAAATATACCCTCCACTTTCAAACCAAAAATTTAAAACCCAAAAAAAAAATTCCAGCTCTTAAATACCTGTGAATCCATGCATGTTCATTAAGTAATGCTTCAAAAATAGTCAACTTGGAATCAGTAATGTGATTTAGAGAGCTAATGACAATCAAAAAAAGAAGAGAGAGAAGGTCAAATTTGAGGGTGATTTGCTTAAAAGGTGAGAAGTAGTCATAAAAAGAGAAAAATGGTCTAAGCAAGTTAGTTGTGTTGAGGATAAGCTTCCATATGAGGACAAACTTGATTGGTTTCAAATAAAGCCTGCAAAAACAAGAAAAATTCTCAGTTAATCCATCTTTCAAGACAAGTGCATCTCAATTTCAACTCAGGACTCATGTATTTCATGTCATAGTTTGCATACCTTTCATGTCCATCCATGCATTCCACTTCATGATTAGAATCATACATTTGTGTTTAGTACTTTGTAAATAAAGTAATAAAAATAGAGTCCTCCAAAGAAAGACGTGCATTGCACACCCTTCTTTCATGCTATCGGTTCAGCCCTGACATTTCCCTTCTCATCCCCATGCTATCGGTTCAGCTCTGCCACCATCTTTCATGCTATCAATTCAGCCCTGGCATTTCCCTTCTCATCCCCGTGCTATCGGTTCAGCCCTAACACCTTCTTTCATGCTACCAGTTCAGCCCTGACATTTCCCTACTCATCCCCGTGCTATCGGTTCAGCCCTGACACCTTCTTTCATGCTATCGATTCAGCCTTGGCATTTTGCTTCTCAACTTGGTGTTACTGGTTCAGCCCTGACACTTTTTTTCATGCTATCGATTCAGCCCTGGCATTTCCCTTCTCAACTTTGTGCTACCGGTTCATCCTTGACACCTTCTTTCATGCTATCGGTTCAGCCCTGTCATTTCTCTTCTCAACTTCGTTCTACCGGTTCAGCTCTGACACCTTCTTTCATGCTACCGGTTCAGCCCTGGCATTTCCCTTCTCAACTTCGTGCTACCGGTTCAGCCCTGACACCTTCTTTCATGCTATCAGTTCAGCCCTGACATTTCTCTTCTCAACTCCGCCCTACCGGTTCAGCCCTGGCACCTTCTTTCATGCTACCGGTTCAGCCCTGGTATTTCCCTTCTCAACTTCGTGCTACCGGTTCAGCCCTGACACCTTCTTTCATGCTATCGATTCAGCCCTGGCATTTCCCTTCTCAACTCAATGCTACCGATTCAGCCATGACACTTTCTTTCATACTACCGGTTCAGCCCTGGCATTTCCCTTCTCAACTTCGTGCTACTAGTTCAGCCCTGACACCTTCTTTCATGCTATCAGTTCAGTCCTGACATTTCCCTTCTCAACTTCGTGCTACCGGTTTAGCCCTGGCACCTTCTTTCGTGCTAACTGGTCTTGCCCTGGCATTGTTTATTGACATGCTAACGGTGCTCTGGCATTGTCTTTATTTTTCCCACTATCGGTATTTCCCTGGCGTTGCTTTTATTTCGTGCTAACTAGTCTTGCCCTGGCACTGATTACCGACATGCTAACTGATCTTGCTCTGGCATTGTCTTTATTTTTCCCGCTATCGGTCTTGCCCTGGCGTTGCTTTTATTTCGTGCTAACTCATCTTGCCCTGACATTGTTTACTGACATGCTAACTGATCTTGCTATGGCATTGTCTTTATTTTTCCCGCTATCGGTCTTGCCCTGGCGTTGCTTTTATTTCATGGTAACTGGTCTTGCCATGCCACTGTTTACCGACATGCTAACTAATCTTGCTCTGGCATTGTCTTTATTTTTCCCGCTATCGGTCTTGCCCTAGCATTGCTTTTATTTCGTGCTAACTGGTCTTGCCCTGGCGCTATTTACCGACATGCTAACTGATCTTGCTCTCGCATTGTATTTATTTTTCCCGCTATCGGTCTTGCCCTGGCGTTTCTTTTATTTCGTACTAACTGGTTTTGCCCTGACACTGTTTACCGACATGCTAACTGATCTTGCTTTGGCATTATCTTTATTTTTCCCGCTATCAGTCTTGCCCTGTCGTTGCTTTTATTTCGTGCTAACTAGTCTTGCCCTGACACTGTTTACTTCCATGCTACCGGTCTCACCCTGGCATGGTCTTTAATTTTCTGCTATCGGTCTCTCCCTGACATCGTCTCCATTGTAATATAGCCCTAACATCGTCCTTTTTAAATTTTGCGATTTTCGATTCACCTCGACAATCGCATATTTCACCAGTTAAAATTGAGGTTCATATCTGTACTTATCTCTTACTTTGATAATACAACAAAACATGGAGAACATGGTTTTGTGTATTATATCGTAAGAGAGTAAGAACAGAGGGGCAACTGTGAACACTCAATTTTTACTGGTATTTTTTTACTTTTTCGAAAAAAATTACAAAAGTAGTCGCTTTTAGGGTATTTTCGGGTTTTATTTTTTAGCTACTATGCGAAGGCAATTTCTCTCTCCTCGGACCTTGTTTTGACGATCCGAACGGTGAAAGTGGAGACATATGTCCCACGAACCTGCTGTCAAAAAATGAAAACGATCCAACGGTTTACGAATTCGGAATCGCACTTTTACGGTGAGAGGTTGAGAAAAACAGACCCAAAAGTGAAGCTATTGCGAAGGCAATTTCTCTCTCCTCAGACCTCGTTTCGACGATCGTACGGTGAAAGTGAAGATATATGTCTCACGAACCTACTGTCAAAAAATGAAGACGATCCAACGGTTAACGAATCCGAAATTGCACTTTTACGGTGATAGGTTTGAGAAAAACGGGAATTGTGTTCTCTAAATGGGAATTGTTTTCTCTATCTTGTTTTAGTCCCACATCGCTTGCAAGAAACAACAACCCTATAGCAATTGACTATAAAAGATGTTGAGAGGTGAAGGTTTAGGAGGATATCATTGGCGGGTTAAGTGATATTTTGGGTCAAGCCTTTGCGGCCCAGTTCACTAAAAGTCTATCTTTGATCATTTAGTATGTTTTGAGTGAGCTTTCCAGTTCTCAAAGTGATTTTTGCGGTTATGCGTCAAAATGGACCAGACGGGAGCCCGGTTCGTGGTTGACCTGGTCAGACTGCTTGGTCCAGTTCAGCATTCATCGTAAGGTTGGTCTTGTATTTATTTATTTTTGTTATTATCTTTTTTTGTTTATGTACATATTTGTTTATTTTATCATTTATTTATTTTTGTGTGTATTTATTTTATTTATTTATGTATATGGTTTTCTATTTATTTATTTATTTATTTGTTAGTTTTAACATTTTTTTAATACACAATTTTTTTCTCTTTCTTCAAAAACTAAAAAAGATAATAAAAAAAGGGTTTGATCGAGATGTACATTTTATCAAACTCGCAACACCGGTTTAAGCAATGTTATTAAAACCGGACCGGTCATCGTGCCGGTCAAGGCACTGGTTCTCTGGTCGGGCCGGCCGGCCTATAGTCGGACCGCATGAGCCGGATACTATTAAAAAGTACTAAAAATACATATCATATGTATAAATGTATAACTTAAAAATCTAAAAAAAAACTTACCACAAAACAGCAAGTTCAACTTCTCTAATAAACAAACATTAATTAACAAAAAAAATTGCAAGAAATCAAGAAGAGGAAATCAAAAACAGAGTAACAACAATAGTATTAAAAATTAAAATCAAAAACATCAAACAAATGTTGGAAGAGGATATCAAAATTGAAAACGAACAGAAAATCAAAAACGAAGAGGAAATCAAAACTGAGAACAAAGAGGAAATCAAAAACGAAGAGAAAATTAAAAGATTCAAAACTGAAAAAGAAAAACAGTAAACACTTACCTGTTACGCGAACTACGGCGGAGGAAGAGGAACCACCAGGAACTGCGACAGAAGACGGCGAAATAGGAGGCTTCAGCGACGGTGGAGGGTTTGGGAAGTGGCGGCTGCGTTTTTGGGTTAGGGAAGAAGAAGAAGCTGCTTGCGATAGGGTTTGGGAAGAGGCTGCGTTTTTGGCTTCTTTCTAATTTTAGTTTCTGCCTTTCCTAAGGAAACACAGTGTTTCATGATTTTTTTTTTTTAAAAAAAAGCAAAAAAAAAAATTGATTTTAGAATGTGTTCAGGCCGGCCCGGTTCATTAGACTGGTCGGTTCAACGGCTTTGGTGTTGGGCCGGCCGGCTCAACTGGCTCAATTGCAATTCCCTTTATGCATGCTGTCCGGGCCGGGGTACCCACCGAAATCCGGTCGGACCGGCCGGTCCGGTCCGACTTTAATAACACTCGAACCGAATTAAAATGCAATCAACAAATTAACATTTTCTCTCAAACTTAAATTTTCTTAATCTAATCAATTATTTTTTTCGTTTAACCCTCAATAAAAATAATAAAAATGGGTTTGATCGAGATGTACATCTTATCAATCCAGCAACACCGGTTTAAGAGTCTTGAGTTGTACAACTTAGATCTTAAACCCCTTCAAAATTAAAATCAACCAACCAACAAATTTTCAGGAAGAACTAAGTGACTTTTGAGTCCCTCATTGCACTGAAGGGTACGTAGGAGCAGGGTTTCCCTGTCAAGTCAAAATAAAATTTTCTTAAATTAGTCTTTTGTAAATAATTACTTTTCTTCTAAATTTTATTAAGTATTATTTCTGTGGTAAAACAAATAATTTGTAATTTATTTGCACAATCAAATTTAGGGTAACTGTCCTAGGACAGATGTACTAAGGGTGCAGTGGAATTAGGTTTCCGGGCCTATTCATAACCAACTCCCGAATCCAACCTAGTTTTCGCAGACCAAATGACTTTCAATGAGGTTTTTCTCAATTTTCCTATTTTAAATAAATTGGGTGGCGACTCCTGAAATAATTTATTTTGAGCCGTCAACGTCGGGATCACGATCACGACACTTGATCACATTATTACATATTTACTACTAGCACCTATGCATCATATATCTTATAATCGTTTATGAAATTCAATCATGAAAGTAAAAAAATCATTAAAAACGTAACTTTTATAACATAAATAAATGTATTTCAAGCATATATACAGTCAAAAGAAACATTTATAGCTAAATTATCTAATGTCATACAACTCAAAAGTAATAAAAGCTTAAAATAAATCCTATACTAAAGGATCTTATAAAACATCAAATGTAGCTAGCATAGAACGATTCTCTTTGGCGAATTAGGCTCACTTGCGCTCTCACTTGTCTGAAATAAAATAAAAAATATTACTCAATTCAAATATTGCATAAGATGATTATGATAAATATTTGTATTGCTGGAACACACCACAAGAAAGGTATGCCAGGGGAGGGGATCAAGCAAACTAGAAATAAACAAACTTGCTCCCTAGTGAAATTTCATTGAATCATAAAAAGAAAGTATAATGCACAATCACAATTAATGGTTCCCTTGCTCCTACACCTATATTAAGATGATGTCCAACAATGTAACACCCACACCAATATTGTTAACTTTATGTCGACTCATTAAATAAAGGATTAAAGTAATAAATATACAATAATGTTATGCAGTCAAAATTTTCAGTCAAAAATAGACAAAAAAACCAATTTACAACACCAATTAATCAAATTTTTTAGACCATTAGCCAACCTGTTTTTTCACAGTTTTCGAGGCGTTGATTAAAAACTTAGTTAATTGATCACTTGGTTAATGACCTAAAAAACTTGGTTAATTGATATTGTAAGTTAGTTTTTGTCTATTTTTGTCTAAATTTTTTTTGTCCAAATAACATTGTTGATAAATATAATAAGACGATATATATGGTGATAAAAGTTAATACCAAGATATCACGTCAGACCAAATTCTTGACATCCTGACGTATCAACACGAAATAGGTTCTGCTTATAGTTTTGTAGTTTTATTTGGTTTTCTTAATTGTATTGTTTTTTCTCGAAGACACCTTTTTCCTTCTTGGTCTTTCTCCCTTTAGGTTTTAGCCGAGAAATTTTAATGAAGCCTTTTGTACCTATTCCTATTTGAGTACTTCTTGTACTTCTTGTACTCCCGTTAATATATTCATTTTGCCATTCAAAAAAACACTGATACATTGATATATGTTTTAAATACTAATTCTAATTTTTTTTGACATATTTAAATTTTAATTCTAATACCTTGTATATTGAATAAGACCCGTTGTCCATTAATTAATTACTCACTTCCACAACTGTATTTTAAGTGGACCACATTGCAACTTCTTCACTAACATTTGCTTATAAAAAAAAAGTGGACCACATTAATTGATAGATTACTAATATATCAAACAAATAAAAAATATAAATCAGAAACTAGATAAAAATTTAAATATGAAGCACGACAATACAATGTACCAACTAACCATCATCTTAGTTGGAATATAAAATAAATTAAACTATATTTTATTTAACTTAAATGTTTTGTGGGGTGACGTTTGGGGGTGGGGGGAATGTTAGTTTCTGGGTTCGAACTCTGGACCTCCTTCTTACAAATTACAACTCCTTCATATCCCTTAGCTCGACAATTGAGCCACATTCCTGGGACATCAAGTTGGATATTATTCATAGCTTGTGCTTGTTACTTAGTACTTACAGTGAATATGGGTCGTGCGATTGGCAGAGGCTGATCTTAGCCATTTATCCCAGTGTAGTAGAGGCTGACCCTGGTTGTTGCCTGGGCCAGGTCCAACACTGGATTGGACTAGTTCTTTAGTGGAGTGGGCTTTGGCCCAATCTGAAACAGTTGCCCCCCAAGTTGAGGTCGACCATAGTAGTGCGGCCTCGACTTGAATTTAAGTAGCTTGTGTCTTCAGGTCGGCGGGTTTGTTGAGTGTGTTGTCGACCTCAGGTCAGATGTTGCCAGTGAGTCGACAGAGTTGAAACGGTCTCAGGATTGCCCCTGAGTTGGAAGACTTGTCATTTGTGACCTCAGATTGATGCGAGACGACGAGTGTCAAGCTGTCGTATTGGTGTGACTGTTCAATCCCGACCTTGTAAGCGATTGACTACTTTCTTTGGTCCAACCTTCCAAGTGCTAGACTTGGACCGAGCTCGGAGCAAAGAGGATGGACGGGTGAGGTCGGACTCAAGCCTGCTTTCTTCGTATGTCGTGTTGATTGAGTCGGTCTCGTTCATCTGACATTGTGAGAGTATCTTAGTGTCTGCTTTGAGGGGCTTCGGAGGGTAAATAATTTAATTAATTATTTGACTAAGTTATTAGAGGCTACAATATTTATTTAAGTATATTAATTAATTAGGGTTGTATTTTATTTCAAGAGACATATAAGTAATTACGGGAGTGTAAATAAGGCCCGTTATGGTTAAGTGGCCAAAGTTAAGTTAGTAAAAACCTTAGGGTCTTAGGAGAAACCCTCAATTGAGAAAAATCAAAAATTAAAAAGTGAGAAGTGGTTGAGAGAAGAGGTGCGATCGGCTAGGAGGAAAAAAAGAAGAGGGAGCGCTAGAGCTTGAGGGAGAAGAAGCTTGGAGTCGTTGATCTTGGGTGAATTGCTTGAAGCTTAGGAGTTTCCTTCAATTAACAAAGGTTAGGGGGCTCTCTTTCCATTCTTAATAACTCATATGACTAGTATCCATAGGGGTTAGGTGTTAGGAGAGATAGCTTAAATTAATTTATGGTGTGCTTGATTGATTGGTATTATTGTATGACTGAATATGTTGATTGGGTTGATTATATGTGAAATTGAATTGTTGAATTTATTCTAGTTGGTGTCAAGGTGTTATTGCATTGATTTAATTAAAATCAATAGGAGAAATTATGGTGAATGTTAGGTGCTTGTTAAATTGCTTGAATGAAGGTGTTTTGATGGGGTTGTGTAGGGTGTTGCTATCGGGTTTATGCTGTGAGAAGAGGGGGGACGCCAAATTGGCCTGATTTGTGCGCCTAAGGGCGCCTGTGTGTTGCTGCGTGGGGTTGTAGCGCAGGCAGGGGCGCCAAATTGGCACGCCCTGCGCGCCTGTGTGCGCTGTGTGTGTGTGTTGGTGTGTGGCGCAGGCAAGGGCGCCGAATTGGCGTGCCCAGTGCGCCTGGTGTGTGTTGCGTGTGGGCAGGTTGGCATGGGCAGAGGCGCCAAGTGTGGCAGCCCCATGCGCCGGTGCTGTGTGTGTGTGTGTTGTCGGTGTTGCGCATAAGGGCGCCATTTTGGCTGCCCAAGTGCGCCTGTGTTGCAGGTGTTCATGCAAGGGCGCCATTTTGGCTGCTGTAGCGACCGAAAAATCCGGGAATGGATTCTTCGAAGTTCGAAAGGAAGCCGCCACCAAATTTTAGTTTAAGGGCAAATTCGGAAAATCCCTTTTAGTTTTAGGATAAGGCAAGTTTAAAGGTTCGGGAGTCGTTATGCGTGGGGAAGGTATTAGCACCCCACGACATCCTTCGTCTAATTATTTATGGTTTATTAATATTTACCCTTTTTATTTATAGTTAAAAAGACTTAATTAAATTTTTAATTTTTAGTGCTTGACAAGAGTGGACTCTTGCTCCTACGCACTCTCCGGATGCAATGGAGGAATCAAAGCTACGTAGTTCTTCCCGAAAAAGGTTTGTTGGTTGGTGTTTTTAGTGTAGGGTCCTAGGACTCCTTGAACTGCATGACTCATCGATTCTAGGACGCCGACTAACCCGGATTGTACAACCGACTTAGTCCCCTACTTTTTGAAAGTATTTTTGAGGTTTTTTGAAAGAAGTTTGTTTGATGTGAGGTGAGTTGGTTTTAGAATAGGTATTCTAGAAACTCCCGAATCAGCATGACTCATTAGTTCTAGAACGCCGACTAACCCTGTACAGTACAACCGACTTAGTCCCCTATTTTTAGGAAAAGTGATTTATTTATTTACTTATAAGTTTTTAGGATTACTTGAACTGCATGTACTCATTGGTCCTAGGATGATGACTAACCCTTGTTGTACAACCGACTTAGTCTTTTATTTGATTTTTGAAGAAATAAACTAATTTGTGCATAAAAAAAAAGACAAAAACTGATAATTAATAAAGACTAGGCTAAAAAAATAAATAAATAACTATATACATAAATAAATATGAATAGATATATAAATAAACAAATAAAAATAAACAAAATAAATACAAAACTAACCTGGACTCGACGAGTGCCGAACCGGACTGAGCAATCTGACCAGGTCAATCACGAACCGGACTCCTATCTGGTCCATTTTGACCCCAAGACTGAAGGAACTGCTTTGAGAATCGAAAAGCCGACTCAAAACGTCCAAATGATCAACGACGGGTTTGTAGTGAAATGAACCGTGAACGCTTTGACCCAAAAGATCACTTAACCCGCCAATGATCCCCCCCTCTAATCTTCACCTCTCCACCCCTTTTATATCCAATTGCTAGGGAGCTCTTGTTTCTTGTGAGCAATGTGGGACTAAAACAAGGTAGAGAAAGCAATTCCCCTTTAAAACACAATTCCCGTTTTTCTCAAACCTGTCACCATAAAATTGTGATTCTGGATTCGTTAACCGTTGGATCGTCTTTAGTTTTTGACAGTAGGTTCGTGAGACATATATCTACGCTTTCACCGTTCGGATCGTTGAAACAAGGTCTTATGAGAGAGAAATTGCCTTCGCAATAGCTGCAGTTTTTGGTTCGTTTTTCTCAAACCTCTCATCGTAAAAGTGCGATTCCGGATTCGTTAACCGTCAGATCGTCTTCATTTTTTGACAGTAGGTTCGTGAGACATATATCTCCACTTTCACCGTATGGATCGTCAAAAAGGGGTCTGAGAAGAGAGAAATTGCCTTCGCAATAGAGCTGCAGATTTGGGTATTTCACCTTTTTGTTCTTATTTTGTAAGCTCTTATGCTTTGCTTCACTTTCTTTTTCAATTACTCAAAGAGGGTCAAAAGAAAATAACATGTGGGATGATTGACCAAGAATCAAATCATGCATCTTTATATTAATTGTGGTTGATATGCACACGCTACTTATCTTTTACTTGAGTACATAGAAACGTTTGTTGCACATACACTACTTAATAAAAAATAATATTACAATGATATAAGAACTCGGACAAAATTGGGGTATAATAATTTGCCCCTCTTTATTTATATTTTACAAATTTTTTAGTAGAAATAGAAATAAAGATAGAATAGACGCCAATTTTGTCCGCTTAGAGGGGAAATAGAGGGTTTGAGAATAACAGGAGCCGGTTAACACTTGGTGTATTAACCGCGAACAAAATGAAGGATCACTCGGGATCCGGAGGAGCACTAAGGCTCAAAGCCCACTCGGGTCCAAGGAGCACTAAGGCTCAAGGACCACTAAGGTCCAAGGAGCACTAAGGCTCAAAGGACCACTAAGGGTCCGAAGGAGCACTAAGGCTCTGAAGGACCACTCGGTCCTAAGGTCGCCTAGGCCTTATTTGAAGGACCATCGTGGTCTCGAGGAGCGCAACTAGCTACGGTACTAGTTAAACGGTGCGAGGGGGCCTTTATATTCGAAAGCGCCATGATGGGTCAAGATCAGGTCTAGAACTGATATGTTGACCATGAAGGACGTCCACTGTGTCTTAGGCTGACACAACTAGTCTGAAGGACCACGCGGGGTCTGCGAAGGTCCGTCGGGCTCGACTCCGACGTTGCGACCTAGGCCACTTAGGGCACTGAAGGAGCGTAGTGCTCTGAAGGACCACTCGGGGTCTGAGGGATCAACTTGGTGATCTGTGATATGATATGAGATTAACGCTTAAAGTGCTGATATTAGAGGAACAAAACATAGGGAACGACACTTATCGTGTTTTGCAATGATTGGTATCTGGTGGAATGATTTTTTCTCTTTTGTTTTTTTGTTGCTTGTTACGTAATAAATGCATGAAATGCAAATGTGAGTATGATGCAAATGAAATGATTGAATAATAATGCCATGGTGCATGCATGATGCGATGATATGATATGATATGATATGAGTGATTGGGTGCAAAACATTTTTTTTTTGTAATGATAAGATGCAAGACTTTGGATGCGAGAAGCATGGGTGAATATTGATCATTCTTTGGGAAAATTAGTTTTGATTCAAACTTCGGCATTCTCAAGGTCATTATCTATAGACACTGATATGCAAAAGTACTTGACCGTATTTGCAAGCTCGCTTATTTTTCCTTCCATTATGATGCCCCTTGATGATCGAAATTTATGTCCACAAAGTTACCTAAGTGAATTTTTAGCATCACATGATCAACTTGTGTTCTCTCTCTCTGAAGCTTTGTTTAGTAAAGAAATATGTTAGTGCAAGTATGAATGAGTCAGTTAACTTGGGGTTCTAAAGGCCTAGGGTGAGGATATTTGTGGCACATGAAGGGGTGAATGACTGACTGGTCTTTGTCAAGGTCATCAAAGGTAGGTTTTCCTGCCAAGAAATGCAGGATCGCCCCAATTTAGATTTGATGACGGTGAGTGAATAACTTGCCCCTGTCTAGTGGTGACAAGCTAGGGGTGTAGAAGATGATGAACTGGGAATGCATTGGCTTTGGAATGAAAGGTGGAAAGCAAGAGACTTTGTCTCAACCCATAGAGTTTGGCGTTGCCCCATTTATGGTAAGGACAAGATTGCCCCGGCTAGAGTAGCAGCGTTTTAGGGTAATGAGTTGAGAAATTGCCCCGGTATTGTTTTGTGGATATGAATATGACAAGGGACGAGGTGAGTGTAGGGCGGATTTCTCCAAGTAAAGGGTGAAGGGATTGCCCCACGTGGTAATGGGATTTCAAATGGTTGTTTTAGTGAGGTTGTGAAAGGTGACAGAGTTAGGGCTATGGGTTTTTTGAGTTGGTCTGGTATGTATGTTTAGACTGGGCATGGTGTGGGATGGACATTGGACACATTTCCCCAAGCTTAAGTGGAACAAATGGTGAAAGGATTTCCCCACTTTAGGATCTAGGTGACGATCCTAACATAAACCTTTTGGTTATCTTTAGAATTACTCTAAGACTATGATAGTCTTGAGTTTGCTATGATGAAAACTACACTTGGTGATCGCTAACCCTTGCCTTTATATCAATGGAACATGAATGAACCTTTGGAGTGCAAGCCCTTTTTGATTTCTTTATTTTGAGTTTTTTTTAGATACATTTTTTTGAGCAAACATATTGTAAATAAATAAACTTATTTGTCCTAAGATTAAAACTTTGAGAAAACAAAAGCAATCGGTCATTGATCGGAATGAACTCTAGAGGGTTGTAACGTGGCCGATAGTTTAGTGATTTATGAGGGAAATGATAATTGGGCTCAAAGTAGTGTTTGGGGATTGATGGGACGGATGATTTTTATTGAGCAGTATGATTTGGCTAATGGTTAATGGTTTGTGAAAGAAGGGGTTATTAGGCTCAATGAAGTGTTTGATGATTGATGGGACAAATGATTTGGTGATGTAACTTAGCTAACGGGTGATGATTTATGAAGGAACTGGTTGTTAGGCTCAAAGGAGTGTTTGAGGTTTTATTTAGACAGTAATTGATGTCTCTCATGGTAGGATGAACTTGTTAGGATTGTAATGTGGCTAAGGGTTTATGGAGGGTAGGATATTGAGGCCAAAAGAAGTGCTTGAGGTTTATTTTAGACAAGGATCTCTTTATGTTTTAATAGTGTGAAGCAACAGCTCGCGACTTGTACTACTTTTGTCTTTGTTTTTTCTAATTTGTTTTTTTTTGGGATTTTTTAATCCACTTTTTTGACTTCACTCTTTTGTGCTTTTTGTTTCTTTTTGGCTGAGTGAGCTGATAAAAGTGATGCACCATTTTTTGATGCGGAATTGATCCTTATCTAGGGTGATTGAGAGATTTTTAGGATTTTTGGCTTAAGGTGGGTGGTAAGGGATTTTTGAGGATATGGAAAGATGGTTCAACTTCATTTCAAATCATGATTGCTTGTTTTCTCAAAAAATAATTTAAAGACAATAATTTACTTATTTTATATACTTGCTCTTTTTTCTTTATTTCTCCTTTTTTGTGTGCCCTAATTTTTGCTTAGGCCGCTCTTACGAGTTTTCAACCTAACGGGCCTTTTTGATTTTTTTGTAAAGGACTTGCACCAAGGGAATACAATGTTGACAAGGTATTTTGGAGATCACAATTTTGCCCAGTGTGAGGGTCTCAAGTGTTATTTCAATAGTGAGAACAAACCAAAAAGTCGACTAGTTAGGGGAGTATGTACTTTATGGTGGTCGTGGTGGGATAAGACTTGGACGGGGGATGATGACAATGTAGGGACATTAACTGATTCAAACAAGAATGAAGACACATGTGACACACAAATCACTACACGAATGCTTCATAGAGAGTTAACATCGCTTTAACATGAAAGAAATTTTTGGTGGACCATTTCGTTCATTCATCATGGGGTGGATGAAATGCAACGCTTTGTTGAAAAAATGTGTGAACGAGTCATTAATTTGAAAAAATTGAGTGCCTTGAAACACCTTGAGCTCACAACTAAGTATGGCTAAATTTCCCAAAGAAGAATGATTTATTTCTCACAAACGCCTCATCTCTCATCAAAGTTTTTTTTGAATAAGAATTATGCTCACTTTTTGATGCATGATGTAAGTATGTGAATGAATGAATGTACATGAAATGAGAATGCGAATGAATGAAATGCGCATGATATGAGAATGAGAGTGAATGAATATGAAAGTGTGGTTTATCTATCGCGTCAGAGAATTATAAGCTTTTTATTTGGAGAGTAAAGTACAAAGTTTGATTTTGACTTTAGCATGCATGGCTTCTCTCCAAAATAAAGTTTTTAACTCCCTGGCGGTCATAAAATGCATGCAACATAAGATGTTTATTTTATTTATTTTTTGTAGTGCAAAGAAAAAGAAAAATGCATGTGGTATATTTTCTAAAAATGTAGTAAATAATGGTTTTTGGTTTTTTGGTTTTTTTTTTTTTTGATAAAAGACGGTATGCATAAATATTTGTTTGAATGCAAGGGTATGAAGCTCCTTTGTGACCCTAGAAAGGTAACTTACGGAGTGGGTCTAAGGTTTCTTTTATAGTGAATCTCACAATGATGGTTTTAAAGAATCCTACACATGGTCCCTAGAGCCAAGGACTCCAGTCAAGAATACTGACCCCAACAATAGGCAAGCTATTAGAAGGGATAGCATCCTTAAAAGGAATCAAACTCTAGGTGAGATTTTCATGACCACCCAACGAGACGTACGTCCCGCAGGCCATCACTACGCAATCTTGTTCTAACTTAGGTTTGCACTCAAGTCCGGGTAGAGGACTTTTCACACATGTGTGTGATGTGTAGAGGTGTAATGTGTGTAGGAGCAGTTCAAAACAAACCCAAAGCTGCAAACAAAGCAAACATTCATACAAAATAAAGTCTTCTATCCTAGGGTTTACACATCAAATAAATAATATAATGTGCAAAGATAAATAAATAAGAGAAGGGTAAAAATTAAATTAAATAAATCCTATAATTAATTAGACTAGGTTTTGACTCTCTAAAAGTTAAGTCCCAGAGAAGTCGCCAAATGTGCGCGACCAAAAAATCCGAATGGATTCTTCAAGTTCGAAAGGAAGCCGCCACCAAATTTTAGTTTAAGGGCAAATTCGGAAAATCCCTTTTAGTTTTAGGATAAGGCAAGTTTAAAGGTTCTGGAGTCGTTATGCGTGGGGAAGGTATTAGCACCCCACGACATCCTTCGTCTAATTATTTATGGTTTATTAATATTTACCCTTTTTATTTATAGTGAAAAAGACTTAATTAAATTTTTAATTTTTAGTGCTTGACAAGAGTGGACTCTTGCTTTTACGTACCTCCGGATGCAATGGAGGAATCAAAGCTACGTAGTTCTTCCTGAAAAAGGTTTGTTGGTTGGTGTTTTTTAGTGTAGGGGTCCTAGGACTCCTTGAACCTGCATACCATCGATTCTCAGGACGACTAACCCGATTGTACAACTGACTTAGTCCCCTACTTTTTGAAAGTATTTTTGAGGTTTTTTGAAAGAAGTTTGTTTGATGTGAGGTGAGTTGGTTTTAGAATAGGTATTCTAGAACTCCTGAACTGTACAGCTCATTAGTTCTAGAACGCTGACTAACCCGGTTGTACAACCGACTTAGTCCCCTATTTTTAGGAAAAGTGATTTATTTATTTACTTATAAGTTTTTAGGATTACTGAACTGTACAGCTCATTGGTCCTAGGATGATGACTAACCCGGTTGTACAACCGACTTAGTCTTTTATTTGATTTTTGAAGAAATAAACTAATTTGTGCATAAAAAAAAAGACAAAAATTGATAATTAATAAAGACTAGGCTAAAAAAATAAATAAATAACTATATACATAAATAAATATGAATAGATATATAAATAAACAATAAACAAATAAAAATAAACAAAATAATACAAAACTAACCTGGACTCGACGAGTGCCGAACCGGACTGAGCAATCTGACCAGGTCAATCACGAACCGGACTCCTATCTGGTCCATTTTGACCCCAAGACTGCAGGAACCGCTTTGAGAATCGAAAAGCCGACTCAAAACGTCCAAATGATCAAAGACGGGTTTGTAGTGAAATGAGCCGTGAACGCTTTGACCCAAAAGATCACTTAACCCGCCAATGATCCCCCCCTCTAATCTTCACCTCTCCACCCCTTTTATATCCAATTGCTAGGGAGCTCTTGTTTCTTGTGAGCAATGTGGGACTAAAACAAGGTAGAGAAAGCAATTCCCTTTAAAACACAATTCCGTTTTTCTCAAACTCACACCGTAAAATTGCGATTCTGGATTCGTTAACCGTTGGATCGTCTTTATTTTTTGACAGTAGGTTCGTGAGACATATATCTACGCTTTCACCGTTCGGATCGTTGAAACAAGGTCTTATGAGAGAGAAATTGCCTTCGCAATAGCTGCAGTTTTTGGTCCGTTTTTCTCAAACCTCTCATCGTAAAAGTGCGATTCCGGATTCGTTAACCGTCAGATCGTCTTCATTTTTTGACAGTAGGTTCGTGAGACATATATCTCCACTTTCACCGTTCGGATCGTCAAAAAGGGTCCGAGAAGAGAGAAATTGCCTTCGCAATAGAGCTGCAGATTTGGGTATTTCACCTTTTTGTTCTTATTTTGTAAGCTCTTATGCTTTGCTTCACTTGCTTTTTCAATTACTCAAAGAGGGTCAAAAGAAAATAACATGTGGGATGATTGACCAAGAATCAAATCATGCATCTTTATATTAATTGTGGTTGATATGCACAAGCTACTTATCTTTTACTTGAGTACATAGAAACGTTTGTTGCACATACACTACTTAATAAAAAATAATATTACAATGATATAAGAACTCGGACAAAATTGGGGTATAACAGCTGCCCCTCTTTATTTATATTTTACAAATTTTTTTTAGTAGAAATAGAAATAAAGATAAAATAGACGTCAATTTTGTCCGTTTAGAGGGAAAATAGAGGGTTTGAGAATAAACAGGGAGCGGTTAACACTTGGCGTATTAACCGCGAACAAAATGAAGGATCACTCGGGATCTGAAGGAGTACTAAGGCTCTGAAAGCCCACTCGGGGTCTGAAGGAGCCAACTTGGTTGCCCTGTGTTGCTGAGTGTTGTTGTATTTGATGCAAGGGCGCCAGGTTTGGCTGCCATGGCGCAACATTGTGCGCCTATGCTAGGGGATGGGCGCTAGTTTGGTAGGCCAAGGCGCAACAGTGTGCGCCTGTGTCTAAGTGATGGGCGCCAGTTTGGCAGCCCAAGGCGCAACATTGTGCGCCTGTGTCTAGGTGAAGGGCGCCTGTTTGGCAGCCCATGGCGCAGCAGTATGCGCCTGTGCCTAGGTGCTGTTCTAGTCCCTAGGAGTTGTTTTAGTCCCTAGGTGTTGTTTTTAGTCCTTGGTGTTGTTTTAGTCCCTAGATGCTGTTTCAGTCCCTAGGTGTGGTGTTTAGTCCTTAGTGTGGTTTTAGTCCTTGGTGTTGGATTTAGTCCTTGGTGTTCTTTTAGTCCCTTTGGTGTTGTTTTTAGTCCTTGTGGGGCTGTTCTTTACGGTGAGGTGTAATAAATGGTGAATGAATATTGGTGATTGGGGGTTGTTTGCTGGTGTTTTTAGCAAACAATCACTAGTTTTCAATATTAAGACTGTGAGATCAAACTAGAAAATCTCTTTGACAATTGCCCTTAAGTTTTGTGTCTTTTAGCGTGCGTAAGAACAGAAAATAGTAGAAAGAGATAGTTTGAAAGCAGAATAAAAGCAAGAAATGCAACAAACGTAAAAACAAGTAAAAATTGCATTAAAATGATAGAAAGAAGAAGATGGTCCACCAACACGTACAATATGATCTGATTCACTCTTGTTTCGCTTTGACTTGGAAGTTGAGTTTCTCAGAGTTTTTGTAAAAATGTGGTGACCCCCTTTTCCTCTTACAAGGGATTATTTATACTCTCAGATACAATCGTGGGCAAGCACGATAACTACTTCCTAAAAACCGGAAATAACCGCCCACTAATCGCTTTGCTCCTTGCGCTTCACCAGCTTGTTGTCGAAGGATTTGGCGAAGTATTGGACCCAGTTTTGTCGAACAATTGGGCCCTCTCCTGTCGAAGGTTTCTGACATTGTTTCGTAGCTTGAAGAACCAAGTCTGTCGAAGTTTGCTTGCATTGTCAGCACTTGTACAACTTTACTGTCGAATTTATGGTACATTGACTTGAACATTGACCTGTGGCCCACAGAATACTATTAAATGTGCAATCAATACCATTTAAAGCTTAATTTAATGCCCTTGTCGGAATTTTGAGGTAACAGATTGCCCCCCAAAAAATGTTTTTTCGACGGAATAAGGAATGGAGGGAAGAAAAGGCATTTTTTGAATACTGTGCAATGGTCGTTTCTACCGCCTTTTGCATTTCAACAGTGGTCGAAAAGACAACCATCATTACTTGCACAGGTAAAACGAACCGTCTTATTGGCACACGTTGCATAGTTGGTGGGCTATCACGTCTCTCAAACGTCGCGAACGTGCGAGTTATGGCGAACGTGCCAATAACTGTAGCTTCCCAACATATATAAACGGCTACAACCCTTCATATTCCTCTTTACTCAGTTTGAACCCTTGTGAAGTCTCTCTCGCATTCTTCATTCTCTCGTTTTGCAAAAACCCCAAAATCACTAAAGTTTCAAACTTTCATTCCTTTCCTTCAATCTACGCTTGAATTTCGCCTCGCATTTGCTTTTTATCTCTCATGGCTTCATCATCTCACTGCTTTGAATGTTCAAAGAAGAACGAGCGAACCCAACAATCCTCAAACCCTTGATAAAAGCTTCGTTGATGAGCGACATTCATGACATCGAAAGCGGTTCAATGGCAAACCTGTATTGATTCCTCTCGCTAGGGTTTATACTCATGCATATCTAGGTCCTCTTCCCGATATCCTGTTAGAAAACACTGAAGTTTCAAATTTTCCCTATCCATGCCTGTCTTTCAACCTGCATTTTCACTAGGACCCCTTTTCATTTAGAATTTCTCGAATAGTCCTTCCGTGGTTTTTAGGTCCGCTCCTGTGGCTCGACCAACAAATTTACATAGACTGCTCGACAAGGTAGAGGCTAAAAAGGCCAACATCCGAAAAAAAACAAGGTATTTTTGACCTTATCCAGATTGTCTAGGTATGGGCCTAAGTATGACAAAGACTTTGATACTTCATTGCTATGCGCTTCTGGGATCATGCTACTAATAGCCTCCACTTGAAATGTGGCATGCTGTCTCCCACTTTACTAGATGTTGCTGCCATCACAGGTCTGAAACCCTTAGGTGAGACTTTCGACCCTGCTAATCCTGATTATGAATACCCGTTCTCTTTCAACAATGCCACTTTTGCTCCTTACATCACAGAACACCACAATCTCGACACAGATCATACGATTATGTTCAAGCTAAGAACACGTAGCCTTCTTAACCCTTTGGTTATCCTTTTGTTTTCTGTACTGCTTCACTCCGTGTTTCTAAAACCTATATCCCACTGGCAGCCCAACTCCACGAGGAAGAAAACATTAGTCTTGCCAAACTGTTGTTGGGTTCTCTCTATCAGGAACTTGATAATGCTGTTCTAGAACTGAAAGAAGATGAACCCACCAACAAGTTCTTGGCCTCTGGCCCATTGTGGCTATTGCAATTGTGGTCATTTAGCTACTTTTGAGTCTCGACTAGGTCTCAGTATATCCCTAAGTCTGCTCAACCAACCTTAAAGTCTAGGAGGATCAAGGGATTCGACTAGCCCAGTTGAAACCCAAGCGATATAAATATTCCTCCGTAAGAGTCCTTCAAATTTACTTCGATATGTTCCTGAAGTGCACCAGTTTTGTAGACTCTATGGCTCCCTTTGTGCAAAGGCCTTTCGGTCCAACTTGGTTTCGGCAACCATTTCCTTCCCCTTCTGTCGAACAAGCTGAGGAGATTACCCAAATCTGGCAAACCTACCTCTCTCCTGCTATTCTTTCTACCAGACTTACCCCTGGCAAAACTAAAAATAGTTTGGGAATTAAGAAATATTTCCCAAGTTATTCTGCCAGACAGTTTGGCCTTTGTCAGATTCGACCTGCGCCAGTGTGTCTTCATAGGCGAGAGTTTTCGAATCCAGAAACAGTGGCAGCCTACAAACAAGCCTTCAAGAAATTCCACTATAGGGCCTTGAAATTCGAACCTCTCAAATTCAACCCCAGATTCTCATGCACTGAGAAATTTCATGAATGGTGGACTAGTTACTATACCACTGCTGCTGGAGAGGCTAGTGACACCTTTGCAGAAAATATTATGAAGAAATTGGTGGCAGCCTTCCCTTCGAACAACCCAAGTATTTACTTCTTGATACCCAAATCTTTCTGAGTCTTAAACATCTGTAACTTAGTTTTATTTCTGTTTGCTTATCAATGTTTTCGACGTCAGGCCAACCTGCACCCAAGCTGAAGATCAAAGTAGGCAAGGCTACCACAGCAAAATCTCCTCCAGCAACCAAGAAGACAGTGGTAGCGAGATCCACTCCAGAAATTGTCCTAAAGAAGGTATGTTGCCATTTATTCGCTTCAAGTTATTTTTGATTACGACTTTTATTTATGTCGAAAACCTTCTTTCTAGAAAACAACCCAGTAAAATCCCTCACAGACTCCAAAGCTAAAAAGAAAATGGTCCTTCCTGATGATGAGGTACTATACTCTTGCTTTGTTAACCCGTCGAAATTTCTCTTCCATTTGTCATTCACTTTCTTGTCATAACCCAAATTCTTTTTTGCAAGACACTGAAAGTGATGATAACGTCCCCCTCACTCAGAGGTCGAGGAAAAGAAACCTTCCTGAATTTCAAAGGGCAGCTCAAGGCATCATTATTGACGAGCCTTCTGAATCACCTTCTTCTCCTCCAATCAAGAGGCTTAAGGTACAAGAGGTAAATTCCCTTTCGACATTAGTTTAGACTTCTTCGATCTCACCTTTCCAATCCTTAACTTAAATGATATACCTTGCTGTGCATAGGTGGGTGGACTGCTCGTAGACAAACCTGGAGTTCAGTCTATGGTTGAGGCTGCTGATCTAGAGTTGTCAGTCCCCGTGCTCCCTTTTCCTTCATCTCCTCAGGGTGTAACTGCTGAAGAAATTTTCCAAGCGTTGACAACCACAAAATCCTCGCTTTCGAGGAGTTTGTTCCAAGTCTTTGGCAATGTCGAACCGCAGGCGGTCGTCGAAGAGAATGCTCTGCTATGGAGGAGGCTATTCCAACTATTTGGTAGAGTCGAGCCGGAAGATCGTTGTTGGAGAAACCGCTCAAGTTCCGAACTTAACATTCCAACAATCGAAGGACCGAAGTAGTGGCTACCTGCAGCCGAAATACCAAGAAAATATGATCGATCAAGAACAAGAGGCACCTAGAGTGGGGAACTGCAGATCAAAGTTCTTACGCCAAAGAGTCATCCAACAAATACCGTAGCGATCAAGAATTGGTGAGCTAAAGAAGACGAATCCTTTGGCGACCTTGAAGATCATGTTGAGTCTTAAGAGCTCGTCCGAGCCGCTTGATTTGCGCTTCTTCAACAACTCTCTAAGTTCTATCAATCGAGACGGCGGAAAGCTTTGCTTTGCGGTGAAAGACGAAGGTGTTAGAAGGGGACTTGGTGGCAACCATTGAGAATGACCCATCTGTGTATCTTGAGGTAAAATCCCTCATTCACAAGATCACCAAATTGGACCCTCCTCAAAACGTCCTTTCGTTCTTCATGGAATTTGGCCCCATTTTTGAGCAACTTTCTCTTTTAATCAACCAACGGTCGACCACCTCCAAGCGCAAGGTTCAAGAGACTCGACTCTGCGAGGTAGAACTCGCCTCTCTTAAGGCCGATCAAGACGACATCGAGGCTCTTGAAACCCAAGAAGCTAAAGATGAGAAAGCAATCGCTGAATGGGATGCAGAGATTGCGCGTATTGACGAGGAGATAAAGACACTCCAACTTAAACTGTCAAACGCAGAGCATCAGAAGGGCCTGATCGTCGAAAGAATGAGTGCTGCCTCTTCGTCCACCAAAACCACCAAAGCATTGGCAGCTATAGAGCACTTGGAGAAGATTGACAAGCATCAAGCCATTCTCGCCGACCTCGATAAAGAGCTACGCCTGCTCGACACCTCTATCTCTTTGAGTGTTAGCATCATGGATAGGCATAAGGCTACCTTGTCGAACTTCTGAGACTGTAATAGTTTAGAATTCTAAAAATGGCTGTGTAACTTTGACATTTCTTTATACATTGCCATTTATGAACAATTTTCGTTTACTTATAATTGCTCAATTTTTATCTCAGTTAACGTTGGCTTGTATCGCTTTAAATACTTGCCATTTATTCTAAAGATTCTATTTTCGTCACCTAGCTCTTCGACTTCATAAGCGCCATTCGAAAAGCATCGCAACACGCGAAATGGGCCTTCCCACCACGTGACCATTTTTGCCTAAAACTCTATCTTTTTATCCATAGGTAATAGGACTTTCCACACTAACTCCCTTCCTCAAAGGTTTTTAACTTAACCTTTTATTGTAGGCTTTAGCTACTCTTTCTTTCTCATCGAATAAGCACCTCTAAAGCTAACAACCTCTCTTTACGTCTAAATCAACTAATTCATCAATCATCATATTCCAATAATGATCAAAAGGAATTTCACATTGTTTCTGAATCCTTGTTGATTGTAAACAAATCTCGACGTAACAACACTACATCATGCCCAAATGTTAACTTTGTAGGGAGTGGTGTTTATAGACTCTTTAGGCGACGTTCGACAAGCCCATAACACTTGGTCAAGAGAATCGTACAACTTTTAGGCTTACGCCCAACGTGCTTTTTAATCAAGTTAATAATGATTTTATTGGCAGCCTCTACTTGACCATTGGCTTGGCGTAGTATGGTGTCGAAGTCAATAACTTGAAGCCAATTTCAGAAATAAATCTACCATTTTTCGACCCGGTGAAAACAAAGCACCTTGGTCCGTAGTAATGGTTTCTGGAATTCCATATCTATAAATGATATGATTTTGAATAAACCTTATCAACGCTTCTTGATCTACATTGGCTAAAGGTATTGCCTCTACCCATTTAGTAAAGTAATCAATCCCTACTAGAATGTATCTCGTGGCCTTTCAACGAGGTTGGTTTTATTTCTCCAATCACATCTAAAGCCCAACCCCTGAATGACCAAGGTTTCACTATAGAATGCAACTCATTTGCAGCACATGTTGTATTCCAAAGATGTTTTTGGCATCCTTGGCAACCTTTGGCAAATTCTATACAATCTTTTAGCATAGTTGGCCAATACATTCCTTGTCGAAATAACAACCATTTCATTTTGTGGCCTACTTGATGTGAGCCACATGCTCCACTATGTGTATCGAAATCGCCAAATATGCCTCGCTTTCACTAAGACATTTTAGTAGTACCCTTCGGAGAGTTTGTTTGTACAATTCGTTTCCAATTAACACATAGCTTAGAGCTCAGACTTTACTTTTTATTAGTGTTCCTCAGAGGATTTTGTAAATACTCTACAATGGGTTTTCGCCAATCATCATCAACCATATTGTCAATAGCAAAAATTTACGCCAAGTCAATATCGTCAAAAATGTGACGTTTTTAACGCCGTATTTCATTTGTATTTATTGCCCCCCCAATTTTTGGTGTTGACAATAACGTCGAAGGAGTATTATAGAGAGAGTCTTCTGAGATTAGTTTATCTTTTATCTCAATTAACTCTTCTAGGCTTTGCTTCGATACTTTGTAACCGGAGGCAATTTGTGCCAGTTCATTTGCCACGTGATTTTCAATTCGTGGTAAATGTTCTAGAAATGAACGAATGTGAACCTTTTTAGCAAAGTATTGGCAATAACGAAATATTTAATAAGGTGTTCATTAATACATTTGTATTCTTTTGTCAATTGTTTGACCACTAATTGAGAATCACCTTTTATTTCGACATAACTTGCCCCCAATTCGAGTAAAATTTTAAGGCCTACTATTAAAGCCTCATACTCAGCTTCATTATTTGAGCAAGAGTCTCGAATTTTAAATTTATACTTCGTTGGAGTATTTTCTGGAGAGATAATCAAAATTCCAATCCTGCTCCATTTTTATGGCTTGAGCCATCAAGTATAATCTCCAAGGATCGTATGTCTAACGAATGTATTTCACATTCGACAAATGTAATGGTCTACTATAAAATCAGCAACCACTTGTCCTTTAATTGATTTGAGGGGTTGGTAAGTTAAGTTGTACTCTAGCAAAGCTAAAGCCCATTTGCCAATTCGACTATGCAACATTGGTTTTGACAACATATGTTTAATAACATCAAAATGCGAATAAACATAAACATTTGTCGATTTTATATATTGCTTCAATTTTGTACAAGAAAAATACAAGCAAAGGCACGCTTTCTCTATTGGACTATACCTAGTTTCAAAGATCAATCAAAACCCTACTAAGGTAATAAATGGGTCTTTCGACACCACTATCATCCTCTTGCGCTAACATGCTACCTATTGTGTTATCAGAAGCTGCTATATACAACTTTAGCAATTTGTTTCCAATAACAGGCAATAAAATTGGTGGTTTGACCAAATAAGACTTGATTGCGTCGAAAGCATCTTGGTGAACTCGCTCCCACTTGAATTCATCTTCTTTCTTCAATCTCAGTAATGGCGAAAAAACTTGTGTTTTGCCACTTAGATTTGAGATGAATCTTCAAGGAAATTAATTTTCCCTAGTAGTGATCAAGTTCTTTCTTGGTCGAAGGAGCCTTCGCTTTCCATAATTGCTTTAGTCTTATTTTCGTTGATCTCTATGCCTTTCTTGTGTACTACAAAACCCAAGAATTCACTGCGCACGCACACGTAAAGCACATTTGGTTGGATTCATTTTCAATCCATATTTCCTCATTCGCTCAAAAGAACGTCCGAAGATGGTCTAAATGACCACTTTCGAGGATGACTTAACCACCACATCATCTATGTATACTTGCATAAAATCATCAATAAAATCGTGAAACATAGAATTCATTGCCCTTTGATAAGTGGCACCAGCATTTTTAAACCAAAGGGCATGACTACCCATTCATAAACACCTAATGCCCCCGGACATCGAAAAATTTGTTTCGACACATCCTCTTTGGCAATAAAGATTTGATTATACCCCGAGTAGCCATCTAGCAACCGAGATAATCAAATCCTCGCTGCCGAATCTATTAGCATTTCTCGCTACGGGCATAGCGTATTCATCTTTAGGTGTTGCATTATTTAGATCCCTAAAGTCTACGCAAACTCTAAGTTTTCCATTTTTCTTCATTACCGAACTATATTAGCTAACCAATCAACGTACTGGCGCTTCGATGAATTTGCTTTTGAACAACCTTTCTATTTCTTCCTTGATCTTAGCCAATATCCGAGGAGCAAATCTTCTTGGCGTTTGCTTTCATCGGTTTCTTCCCCGGTCGAATGGGTATTTGTAATTCCACCACTTCTCGACTCAAACCGGCATTTCACAGATACTCCCAAGCAAAGCAATCTTTGAACTCCTGCAGAAGTGAAATAACTTGGGTTCTCAAGGCGAAGATCAAGATGTGCACTAATATATGTTGGCCTTTTGATCAAGCCATTTCCCAAATCCACCTCTTCGATCGGATCTTGAGCTTGCATGCGCTTTGTAGAATCTTTAGGGTCTTTTTCAAAACCCAATGGTTCGTCATCATAAATGCAATCCAAACTTGTCATTTATGACTTCACCATTTTCTTCAGATGAAGTTATGGCTTCGATGACCATTGTTTGTTGATTTAACTCGGCTTCCAAAGCCGCTTTTACTTTATTTTCGGCCATGTAAGCCGTAATTTATCCTTAGCATTGGGCACTGACATCTAAAACTTTTTTAGAGTCAGTGTCCCATCCTGTTGGAGGTAACACACCCTCAGGATAGACATTTGCACCTTCTATTTCCTCTCTTTCCCACACAAAACCATGTGTTGGGTATAAGTGAATGGAGGAAAGCACATTATCCGAGGAGATATATGCTTGGCTAGAAGATGAACATGGCGCAATATTCGCCATTTGTTTCTCGAAATTCTCCTGGTGACATTATTTACGCCAAGAAGGAAATAGCTTTGTCCGCTTCGACGTATTCCACGGCACCATCATCCTCCACATTACCAATTTCTCGGTGTAGGCTTGAGGGGACAGCTCTTTACGCCATGTATCCACTCTCTCCCAAGGAGTAGATTGTAGCTTGCTTTTGAAGTTATGACAAAGAACGTGGTGGTTCTTCCGATAGCCTCCTACCACCACTTCCACTTCGACAAAACCCAACGATCCAGGCGATTTCCCTCATAATTGGTTAGCATAATATTATGAGGTCTAAGTCTCATATCAAACATCCCTATTGTCTTCAAGATGGCACGAGGCATTAAGTTAACATCAGCCCTCCATCGACCAAAGATCTTATTAATACCTACGCCATTAACTTTGGCTTGGGCGTACAAAGGCTTCGGATGATGTTGCATGCCCTCGTCGCCTCTCTCTCGAAAGTGGCCATCTGTTCTTCCACGCAGCCATTGTTCATGACATAGTAGCATACCGGCTTGTGGTTAGCCATATCCTCAATGAAGTCTTCTTCGACGTCGTTTGGGGATCAGAATAAAGATCATACTCACTAGGCGTAATGGACACCACGCTGCGGATGACGCCGAAGCTAGCCTCGTAGTCGTCCGAAATGCGAAGTAACATCTTCATCCATGTCGAATGAAGCACTTTTCTTCTTTAAAGATGTTAATGGAGGAAAATCCTCTCCATAGCAGCCTTCTTGGTTCCTCTATCACAATAGATTTCCCTTTAGCCTTATTCCCAACCCTTACTTGATTGGCAGCACCTATATTTATCTTTGTGTTCCCCACGGTTTTAGGAGTCACACCCTTAACCGTTTTTGGCGTTTGCTCGTTAGCAACCAGTGTTGCCTTCTTTTTCGAGCGCTGGTAACGACGCCATTGGGTCTTCGTCATGGGATTCTTCCCTTTATAATTGTTTTTATAATTATATTTTGCGGCCTCACCGTGATTGGCTTGGACCGCTCCGGATGTTGAGCGAAGATTCTTATAGTGTCTACATCCAGCATGTATCCACTTTTCATTGGATGGATCTGCTCTTGGAAAAAATGGTTTGGCAGAGGCAGATAGCACAAACTCCTTCTTGGCTACACCCTTACCAGCAAACTGCGGTTTGCTTGTCGAAGCCTTGTTCGAATTCTTTACCTTGTAAGGAAGGTCCCCTCTTTTGAAGCCAAATTTGGCCTATTATCCGGCCATTTCCTTTTAGGGGTTGTCGAACTTCACAGCATTCGACACTTTTAGCCGCTTCTTTATCAAACACAGCACTACACCTGGGGCACAACATGACCTCAGAATTTCTCAGTTTGCACCTGTTTAGGAAGTCTATCAACTCTTCCTCAGCTTTGGGATACACAGATTGTACCTTCTCCTCATATTCTTCCTGAGTAACATGTTGTACAGCACCACTCTTTTGCACAACACTTTTGATTTTTTCAGCAGGAGGTTTGGTAGACTTTGGAGAATCCACCATTTTTGCATCTACCATATTGATACTCATCTCAATTGGTTCTGCATACATAGCCTCCACTTGATGGAGTGGGTCAGCATCAATTTGCATCGGTGCTTTATTCTTTTTATCTCCAAATTTGAGCCTTCCTTCTTCGATCGCTTTTCAACCATGTCCCTGAAAAGTACACAACGGTCAGTTGTATGTCCCAAAAATTATGAAACTTACAATAACCCTTTTTCTTCCTCTCGCTCGAGAGGAGGAACTTTCGTGCCATTTGGCACTATTATTTGGCCATCACTCACTAGCAAATCGAAGATCTCATCACATTTAGTAACATCAAAAGTGTACGCTTTAGGCACAAATCTATCATTCTTAGGCTCTACAGATTATTCCCATTTGCGTGCCTTAATAATTTACAAGCATAAGGAGGACTGGGCTTAAGTTCACCCACGCCTATTTCTCGCATTCGACATCACTAAATGCAAAGTCGAATTGTTCATCTACATAGGCTATCTTTTCTTTCTTGTGAAAACCCACCGAGTTTTCTTTTTATTGTACTTATTCACTCTAGCCTTTTCCTCTTTAAGCCTTTCGACTTGTCGAACTCTATCGCTAGTTGGGCCATGTCTCTCAAATGAGACGTATCCAATTTCTTTTCGAATTGAATAGTCAAGGCCACCCACTGACCATTTCGACAAGCTCATGTTCGTGCACTTGTGTAAAACACCTTGCCTTCTCGCAGAGCCTAAATCTATTCAAATAATCATCAATAGCCTCGTGTACTTTACGTCGAACACCGCCAATTCTTTAAGGCTAATCTTCGACTGGCCCATGTAGAATTGCTCATGAAAAGCCTTTTCTAATTGCCCCCATGTATATATGGAACCAGGGGGTAGAGTGGTAAACCACGTAAAGGCATTCTTAGTTAGAGAATTTGGAAAATATTTCATCTTCAAATTCTCATTTTGGGCTATGTCCCCGCCTCGATCATGTAACGGGCAATGTGTTCGACAAAGGACTCATTGGTATCACCCCAAACTTAGTAAATTTAGGGATTTTCCAACCTCTTGGCAGTTGTCTGCGAACACGTATTCACACAGTGGTGATATGAAATTAGGCTTATGTAAACCTATGTTAAGGCCATTTTGCGCCATTATGGTTTCGACCAAAGTGGCTATGTTGTCTTGAGCACAAACGTTATTTTGTTGCACTTGTCGAACAACTTCATCAGCGTTTTGGTTTCGATTTACCATAACTACCTCGTGGATGTGATTTCCCATTTGTTGTTCGCCCATAACCGCTCGGGCTTCGGCGAAGGATCGATCTCGTGGGGTGTTAGGCATGTTATTCCCGCAATTTGGTAATCGCCTATTATTTCCGTAGGAGCCCCAAAGAAATCGCAATCCTACCCATTTGGTCTGCTAACATTTGATAATCGGTATTTGTGTTCGAATCAAAGGATTGAACACGGTACCAATTTGTTGAGTCGAAGATATTAACCATATCATGATTGCTTTCGTCTACTTGTTGTCTTAACGCCAACAAGGACGCATTGGTTAATGCGGTAGATTTCACCAAGTATACCCTCGGAAGAAACGTGTGAAGGAGAAAAGGTCGACACATGTGGCATTCCTAGGTAGGCATGCCATATACCCCAAAAGGGTATGGTGGTAGACTCATATTTTGGAAACGTGTTTGAAACTATTCATCGTTGCCACATAAGGACTAGAGGAAGTCCCATACTTTGTGGCAAGGCCATAGATGATGTCGAACCAACATTAGTCATTGACATCGTGGGAACGATTCATCGATGTCACCGGGGCCGTAGTCCTGTAACATTTCCAACGTTGACATTGGCGAGAATCTACCGTTGTTCCTTGCCGCTTGTGATATCATTGGGGTTAGAACTAGAGGCGTTGTTAGAATTGGTACGCACCATTCTACCACTCCTCAAGTGCATACAAGTTTATACACTTAACGAAAACGACACAAAATAATCGGCAAAGTGTCCCATCATGGCGTGCAATTTGTTTGCCGGTGTTTTTAGCAAACAATCACTAGTTTTCAATATTAAGACTGTGAGATCAAACTAGAAAATCTCTTTGACAATTGCCCTTAAGTTTTGTGTCTTTTAGCGTGCGTAAGAACAGAAAATAGTAGAAAGAGATAGTTTGAAAGCAGAATAAAAGCAAGAAATGCAACAAACGTAAAAACAAGTAAAAATTGCATTAAAATGATAGAAAGAAGAAGATGGTCCACCAACACGTACAATATGATCTGATTCACTCTTGTTTCGCTTTGACTTGGAAGTTGAGTTTCTCAGAGTTTTTGTAAAAATGTGGTGACCCCCTTTTCCTCTTACAAGGGAGTATTTATACTCTCAGATACAATCGTGGGCAAGCACGATAACTACTTCCTAAAAACCAGTGAAATAACCGCCCACTAACTGCTGCTCCTTGCGCTTCGACCAGCTTGTTGTCGAAGGATTTGGCGAAGTATTGGACCCAGTTTTGTCGAACAATTGGGCCCTCTCCTGTCGAAGGTTTCTGACATTGTTTCGTAGCTTGAAGAACCAAGTCTGTCGAAGTTTGCTTGCATTGTCAGCACTTGTACAACTTTACTGTCGAATTTATGGTACATTGACTTGAACATTGACCTGTGGCCCACAGAGTACTATTAAATGTGCAATCAATACCATTTAAAGCTTAATTTAATGCCCTTGTCGGAATTTTGAGGTAACAGGGGTCTATGACCTTTCTTGGTGTTGGTGAGTAAATAAACTATTGGTGAGCATGCTAATGCATATGTTGGTGATTTCGGTGTTATGGTGCATAGTCATGGTGTCGCATAATCATATGCATTTTTGGTGAATAGGCTTCGGCCTCATTATATATTTTGGTGAATGCCCTCAAGGCTATTTTGGTGATGGATCCACATGCATATGCCCGTGGAGTTTTGGGCTGCATCTCATAAACTTACATGCATCTGGTGATTTCTTTGGTGATTATAAATTAATGGTGTATTGAACATGATTGTATTTTGGTGTGCTAGTTGCCTGCTCTATTGTGATGCTTGTTTTATTTATTATTACTTATGTAATGAGACTCACCCTACTGCTTTATGTGGCTTCTCATGCTCGACGCGTCACGGTGTGACAAATGATCAAGGTGATTTGGTACCTTCTTCTAGTTTGGTTGAGTCAGCTCTGATACGTAGCACCGGGGGGGCGTTTAGTACTTGTCATTTCATTTCATGCTTTTAAAATTCCATTGGATTCTGTATTTCTACATTTTAGGTTTGGTGTTATTCCGCTGCAATGGTGTTTACCTCATATCCACTATGGTGCTATGTATCTCGTACTTGGAGTTTATTTTTATTAATTATTTTGGAGTTATTAGATGTGTTTTGTTTAAATGTGGCACCCTCGTGTGGTCCCACTGAAATTTTTCGGAGACTCTGATTTTCAAACTAATTAAAATAGTAGCTTATGTAGAAGGGGGTGTTACATTAGTGGTATCAGAGCAGTTCGGTCTGTCCGACCAAGTCGTGGAGTCTTTAGTCTTATAATTCTCGAGTCTTGTCACTCGCTCTGACTGAAATCTTGTTTCAGCGATTAGTTAAGATGGATGCATATGAAATAGGCTGCTTATGAAATAGGCTGCTTATTCACCAAGTAGTTCAGTTTTCAGCGACCAAGGTTGGATGGCATCAGAGAACCAAGCAGGAGGTCATCACTTGCAAGTGGATGCATATGAAATAGGCTGCTTATTCACCAAGTAGTGCAGATTTGATGCAGGATCAGTGCAGGAGCATTGATGCAGTTAGCATTGAGACTGCACTGAACAAAAAAACATCAAACATACCACAATATATCCAAAATGGCCTATAAATAACTATAACCATTCAAATCACTCAAGTTATCATATATCACATAAAATGCTATATAAACTCTTTATTATTACTTGAAAGAGAGCAAATACTAAGTTTAAACATATGAAATACTCTATATAAAATAGAGTTATCAGCTGGACGAAATGATGCTGCTCTGAATTCTAATGATGCTAATTCTGAATTTTCGAAGTGTATCAAGTTTGGGAATGGGTTAAGGCATGACATCAAGAAGGTGATTGGTTACCAGAAGATACGGGTGTTTGCTGATCTGGTTGACAGCTGTAGGATTTTCGAGGAAGATAGCAAAGCTTCATATAAGATATTGAAAGAGAAGAGAGGTTCTCAGTTTCGTGGGAAGCCCTATGATGTTTCTGGTGGTAAGGGCAAGGGGGAAGAGGGTTCGGGCAAGAAGCCAAGTGGGGGAGACGCTCCTGCGAACATTGTGTGCCACGAGTGTGGTAAGCCCGGACATAAGAGTCCTGATTGCATGGCTAGCAAGTGCTTCAAGTGTGGCAGAGAAGGTCATATAGCTGCTAAGTGTGAGAAGAAGGATGTTGTGTGCTACAACTGTGGGGAAATAGGGCATATTAGTACCAAGTGTCCAAAATCGAAGAAGGAAAGGTCTAGCGGGAAGGTGTTTGCCTTGGCAGGTACGGAGCCTACGGAAGAATGATGGTCGCATTTAGAGGTACGTGTTTCGTTGAGGGTACTCTGCTAGAATCTATTGTTAATACCGATGCTACTTGTTGCCTTGTTATTGTCTAATGTTGTGAACGTTTTGGTCTAGTGTTGTCCACTATGACTGATTTTGTATTGTCTGGTGTGCTTTCTGTGTCCCTTGTCGAATATTCGACAAAGACTTTGTTGCGAATTTTGCTTGTGTGCCGTTGGGTGGTTTTGATGCAACCTTGGGTAGGAATTGGTTATAGCATAACCATGTCCATATTAGTTAAATTTTCGAGGACGGAAATATTCTAGTGGGGGAGAATTGTAACGCCCCAAAATAATTTAATTAATTATTTGACTAAGTTATTAGAGGCTACAATATTTATTTAAATAAATTAATTAACTAGGGTTGTATTTTATTTCAAGAGACGTATAAGTAATTACGGGAGTGTAAATAAGGCCCGTTATGGTTAAGTGGCCCAAGTTAAGTTAGTAAAAACCTTAGGGTCTTAGGAGAAACCCTCAATTGAGAAAAATCAAAAATTAAAAAGTGAGAAGTGGTTGAGAGAAGAGGTGCGATCGGCTAGGAGGAAAAAGAGAAGAGGGGGCGCTAGAGCTTGAGGGAGAAGAAGCTTGGAGTAGTTGATCTTGGGTGAATTGCTTGAAGCTTAGGAGTTTCCTTCAATTAACAAAGGTTAGGGGGCTCTCTTTCCATTCTTAATAACTCATATGACTAGTATCCATAGGGGTTAGGTGTTAGGAGAGATAGCTTAAATTAATTTATGGTGTGCTTGATTGATTGGTATTATTGTATGACTGAATATGTTGATTGGGTTGATTATATGTGAAATTGAATTGTTGAATTTATTCTAGTTGGTGTCAAGGTGTTATTGCATTGATTTAATGAAAATCAATAGGAGAAATTATGGTGAATGTTAGGTGCTTGTTAAATTGCTTGAATGAAGGTGTTTTGATGGTGTTGTGTAGGGTGTTGCTATCGGGTTTATGTTGTGAGGAGAGGGGGGGGGCGCCAAATTGGCCTGATTTGTGCGCCTAAGGGCGCCTGTGTGTTGCTGCGTGGGGGTGTAGCGCAGGCAGGGGCGCCAAATTGGCACGCCCTGCGCGCCTGTGTGCGCTGTGTGTGTGTTGGTGTGTGGCGCAGGCAAGGGCGCCGAATTGGCGTGCCCAGTGCGCCTGGTGTGTGTTGCGTGTGGGCAGGTTGGCACGGGCAGGTGTTGCGTTTGTGTAATAGTATGATTTTTCGCAATTATAGTGCAAGTATACACATCGTACAAGTAATAAAGTGGATTTAAGTAAGAGATCGTTCCCACGAGGATTGGTTTTGCTTTTCAAAGTTCAAGATCAAAGCACAAGAAAATCAAGTAACAAATCGGCAATAAGAGTTGCTTTTAAAGCTAAAGATGTGATTAAAGCAAGTAAACAAATGTTGGTTGTGAGTATGGATGAGAGGTGAGCTGAGTTTGTTGTATGCAAAATAAATCCTTTCTAGTCGACGTTACAACGCCTCACACGTTATAACGCATAAATGCTATATTGTATAGACGTGGCCACGCTTGAACATTTGTTGCAAAAGAGCTATGCTTTTCAAAGACAAAACGCCGAGTTTCAAGTATAAGAGGTCCTATGTCTAGGTTCAAAATAGGCCCACTCCTGTATTTTAAGCACCCACAAAGAATGTTCTATGAACTATTTATCCGTTCTATGTCTAGACTTAGATAAAAAATGCCTAAATGTCTTTAGTGCATAGTTCGTTCATATAAATCTTTGATTTCTTTTCATAGACCATGTTTGTACCTATGAATCTACCTATTTTAAGAGGCCAACCTCAAAACAAGTTTGGAAATATTTTCACACAAAGATTTAAAACATGCACGCCAATACTTTATAACATTTGACTAGAAATTCATTATAAGCAAAACAACAACTCAACTACAAAGTGCTTAGCTCATGTTGAGCATCTTTCTGAATGAAGTGGATTTAGAATCCAAATACCATACATTACGAAAAGAAACTAAGTGCACAAGATGCAACTAAGTAGCTCTTCAAAGATGTACTGTGTATAGACGTTACAACGCTTTGAGCTTTACAACAAAGCAGAAAATAAAACTAAGTTCAGACCAGTAAAATACAGAAGTCTGTTTCCAGATCTTCTTTACAAAACTAATTCTGAGTTTAATGGGGGGATGGTGGGGTAATGAAGATGAAGTGTTTCTGAAGATGTATGGAAGAGATGATGATCGTGATCGTGGTTGGTGATGCCTTGAGAGAGAAAGTGAGCCTTCATTAAATAGCCACCTTGCTTACGCGTCGGCGATGTCACTTACTCACCTACCAAGCCCGCTTTCCTATCTTCTCCCGACCTTTGCTCAACGCTACAGTGTTTACAAGTGTCACCATGGGGAATAGAAGATCTTCCGACTTTTATATCTTTGACTATCATTGCTTAGCGCGCCAAAATTAAGATCTTTCACCCTTGCTCTCTGCACTTTGGTAGACGTGGTGAGGGGCGTGGTAACGTTAAAAGACCGAATTTCTGCACAAGCACAAAAAGCATCAAAACGCTCTCAAGGGCACCACTTGGTGCCTAAATGCACAGATTTATCTATTTAAACTCTTATTCACTTAAAACTCAGAAATCATTATAAAACTAATTAATTAAACCTTGTATTGCTAGAGAACTTGCATGATTTATTCGTGAGTGAGTATAAATAACTCATATAAATATGAGTTATCACACCCCAAACTTAAATCATTGCTTGTCCTCAAGCAATCAAGACAACAAAAACAACTACATGAAATCAACTACACTAGCGTGTTCTGTTTCTACTCAACCAACAGATCAAAATTCACTCTCGAGGGCTATTTCTTCACACACTCACGCACCAATGCATAATTAAATTCCAGTTCATTAAAGCTCAAAGTGAGTGTGTGACCTCTAGATAATTCTTCCTCTAGCTAGTTCGGAAACTACCTTAGCTATTGAGAGAGTGGTTTCTAAATGGTGACAGAAACATCTTTCAAAACAGAGAATAGGCTAACACTTTCACATAAGAAATAGGGATTCATTTAGAGCATGACAAAGGGTCTTAATTGGGTGCTAGGACTAGGTTAGTGCAACTAATTTATTGACTCACACACGCAAAAAGACTCAGAACCCCTCATTCTTGAGCAACTCTCTTTTATTTGCTCCATTTTGGAGTGTTTTTTTTTTTAGAGATTGGAGTGCTTCAAAGATTTGTTTCTGTGGTATTACAAGGAACACAACATACATGTGGATTTTCCACTTATTTGTAACAACACACTCTTTTTGGTATTTTTGGGAAAAGACGTTACAACATTTATGGGTGAGACGTTGCAACGTCTGAGCACACAACATAACACACACGGCAGACGTTATAACGTTACGGGTAGACGTTACAACGTTGCACTCACACTACACCTGTACTTAACCATCCTATAGTCTTTGCACCCAGCCTTAGTACGACTTGATTCACCCCCAAACTTAGCTTCTACTGCTATTCTAGGTTTTTAATCAAGTTTTACTCTCACCATAGTTCACCAAAACTAACTTTAGCACAAAAATATTCCCTAGCTAGCTAGATTCTTTCTTAAAAACAGAGCTTGTGTAGGAGCAGCAATCAATTCTTTTCATCTAATCATGCATAGGCTACTCACACACACACATTTTCACCGTCTTTAGCCCAAAGAGAATTATTTTCATGCTTGACAGAGTAAGAACAGTAAATTGCTTTTGCATTTGATTACATGTACACACAGAACAAACTTAAAACATTGAGATCCCCACACTTAAAGTTGAGCAGCAAAGGTCCCCACCGCCTCAAAGATAAACAAAGATGATTTACTGTGTGTTATTATTATTTATTTTTATTTTTTTAAAGGGGGGTTTCATTCAGAACATGAGAATAGAAATTACTGAACTACAACTAAAATTAAAACTAAAAATATAAACTACAACTACTATTGAGATTAATGGGGGACTTACTTGTTTGCTGCACCAGACCTAAGCCTTCCGCTTTGTCTGGTGGATACTCATGCCTGACCTTCACCTTTCTTCTTTTCCTTCTTCTCTTTCTTGACCTTTACTCCTCTTTGCTCAGTTGTGGTAGTTGTTGTTGTCTCATCAGACTCTTTCTCTTTTGAACTGGCTCCCACACTTGCATCAGCAACACTTGACGCAGCCGCAACCCTCTTCTTAGCTTCCTCCCTCATTGCCAAATCAACAGGGTTAAATTGCATTGGATCGTTGGGGATCACCTGGGCTTTTTCCACCTCTGGCTCTTTAGACGTTGCCACGCCTCGTGGATGATCCTCCAATTCCAAAGAATCGTCCCTGGGCTTGCTTCAACAGTGCTCGCCCGCTTTAGTGGCCTCCTCCATTGCTTCTTTGCCTTACTCTCTCCATGGCGCTTCTCTTTCATTATTGACTTGCATTTACGCAAGTTTGGTCTGCAGACCTCTTTTCAAAGCAGACGTTACGGCGTCTGTAGGCGCTTCTTCAAAGAATAGCAGGAAGGGGTTGTTCGAAACACTAGTGGCAACAAATGCCGCACTAGCGAGCAGAAGAGTTTCCTCGCAAAGACCTTGAGCTTTTCTCTTCACAGGAAGTTTTGGCCTTATTGTTGTGGGGCTACAACTTCCTCTTTTTCTTCACTCCTTTGAGCTTGTTTTGATCTCACCGCTAGCTCTTGTCTTTTCTTCCTTCCAAAGGGGTTGTACGTGAGTGCACTTTTCACTCGTGTCTTCTTGGGTGGGCTAATGGGTTGGGACTCTGGGTTGCTTTCTGTGTTTGTTGGCTCAGACGTCGCCACGTCTGGTTTCTGGGGTGAGGGTTGTTTTTGAGGTTCAGGTTGGGGTGGGGGTGGTTGTGGGATTGGTTGGTCTTGAGCTTTGGATTGTGGGGTCTTTGGTGTGTTTTGGTCATGGGTGGAAGTTTCTTTTGGTGAAGGTGGTGGTTGTGTGGCTTGTGGGGATGGTGGTTTGGGGCTAGCTGCTTTGGATTTTGTTTGGGCTGGCTCTTTGTTTGTTTGATTTGGTGGGGATTCACTCACAGTCTTCTCACTTGAACTCCCTCTCTCCTCACTAATTACTTCCATGCTCACTTTCTTAGATTCCTCTCGCATCACAATCGGAAATATCATCCAAATCGATTGGAATTAAATTCTTCTTCACTACTTACCTTCTTTTGTTTCTTTCTTTGGCTCGCCTTTTGGTGGGCTTCTTGCTCGCTTGGCCCTTTCCTTCTTCACACACCTTCTTTTTGGATTGTAGACGGGGACATCATCCTCATCTTCTTCCCCGCATCCAAATTTCGGCAACACAGCTCTTCAATCACTTTCTTACCCTTGGACACTTGGGCAAAAACCTTCTTTTGCCACTCAAATTGTTCTTTGACAAATTTGGCCGTGGAGTTCGCCTCTCTTCCGGACGTTGTAACGTCGCACATCGCAGCAGAACTTGAAGCTCCCGCAGATTTCACCCTAGGCTTGAATTTTGTTGAAAAGGGGCCTTGAGGTCGCTCCCTAAGCTCTGAAGCTTCAATCTCTACTCCCGCCTCCATACACAAGTCAAGAATCATACATGGGAAATACAAATAACCATCCTTCCTATTCTTCCATTTGTTGAGCTCACGGTTGATCGCCTTTCCAACCTCCACTTTGTCTCTTGACATGATTGCATCAATCACAATCACCTCTCTTTTGTCTACCCAGGATGTGTGAGAGGTAGGAATTAAGCAATGCCTTATGAAATGAAACCAAGTGTTGGCTTCATCACATAGGTACCTCTTCATGATTTTGAATTCACTACTGTGCTCTCCACTCCTCTCCCGCATGAAAGACCTTCAACACATATCCTCTCCTTAATAGCATCCATTTCACCGGACCATAATTCTTTTGTTTGGTCTCCACAGCTTTGCCATAGTACCCCTAACCCAAAATAGTCATTGATGACTCTCACTCCAAACTTTACTTCCTCACCTCATACCTTTGATTCAATGGACGGCTCTCCTTCGTGCCTCTCAACGATTCCCTTGTAGAAATCGTGAACCGAGTAGCAATGTATTCCTTTACGGCACCACGAACTTCGCCCACCCCAACGCCGCGACGGTTGCGAAAAAATCGAGGATTGGGCTTTTCTTGACTAAAGCCCCTTTCGGAAGTAGGGCTTTTTTCTTGGATGGGTTAGGTGTTTCAGGGATGGGGGCTGAGGATGAACTCAGGTCAGCATGCTTGCCTTTCCCAGAGGATTTGGTAGCTGATTGCTTCACTTTTGTCATGGTAATTGCGCAGAAAATTGCTTGGAAGGGAATGGGGGATTTCTGGAAATTTAGGTTTTCTGAGAAAGAAAGGGGAGGTTTTGGTTTCAGAGAGATAAGGAGAAGAAAGAGGTTGCAGGTGGTGGGTTTATGGTGAATGGTTAGATTTTTATGGGGAAGTGGTTATGGGGAGTTGAGAAATGGAAGAGTGGAGTAATGGAGAAAAGTAACCGTTGATTAGACAAGTTAGGGAAGGGAGATGACGTGGTGTGGTCGGGCTACCACGTTCGCGCTCGAGGGAAATCATTTCGACATGTCATCACTTACGCCTTTGACTTAATTTAAATCTGCCTTGACTGCCCAGACGTGCCCACGTCTAGTGAATACTGAAACGTTACGACGTCTACCACCTTTCACTTCCACATTTCTTTCAACACTTATTCCTGCAAAACAAAAAATTAAAAAGACACAAAAATTTGTTAATTAAAAATCATTGGGTTGCCTCCCAAGAGCGCTTGCTTTAAGAGTCTTCAGCCAGACTTTTGTTTCTTTCATTCAAGAATTGTTGAAGGACATTTGGATCTTATCCCTTTCCACATGCTCTCCATGATATTGTTTCACACGTTGGCCATTAACTTTGAATATGGTGTTTGTCTTTTCATCAAATAAATCCACCGCACCATGAGGATAGATCTTCATTAATTTGAATGGACCCGACCACCTTGACTTCAACTTTCCTGGAAACAACTTAAGCCTTGAATTGAATAGCAACACCGCTTTGTCCTTACGCTAGCTCTCTCCTTTGGATTCTTTGATCATGCCACTTCTTGGTCTTTTCTTTATACATTCTTTGAGCTCTCATAGGCATGGTGTCTAAACTCTTCTAGCTCATTCAATTGTAACAATCTTGCCTCACCACCTTTGCATGATCTAGATTTAATTGTTTTATTGCCCAATAAGCCTTGTCTTTGGAGCTCAATTGGTAGGTGACAAGCCTTACCATAAACTAGCTTGTAAGGAGACATACCCAATGGTGTTTTGTATGTCGCTCAGAGAGGCCCAAAGTGCATCATCCAAGTGTAATGACCACTCCTTTCTGTTGGGACCAACCATCTTTTCAAGTATTCTTTTGATCTCTCGGTTGGATATTTCGCTTTCGCCACCGGTTTGGGGGTGATACGTGTGTAGCAATTCTGTGTTTCACTCCATACTTAGCCGGGAGGTTCTCAATTAACTTATTGCGAAAATGAGAGCCTTCATCACCGATTATGGCCCTTGGAGTACCAAACCTTGTGAATATATTCTTTTTCAGGAACTTGCTAACTGATTTAGCTTCATTGTTTGGTAATGCCACTGCTTCAACCCACTTTGACACGTAATCCACCGCTACCAGAATGTAGAGATTTCCATGGGACATAGGAAATGGTCCCATGAAATCCATTCCCATACATCAAACAATTCAACTTCCAGAATGTTTGTGAGTGGCATCTCTTGCTTGCTTGATATATTTCCTGTTCTTTGGCACTTGTCACATCTCCTAACCAGCTCATGTGCATCTCTGAATAATGTTGGCCAATAGTAGCCTGATTGTAGGACCTTTGCAGCTGTTCTAGTACCTCCAAAATGCCCACCATAAGGTGTTGAATGACATTGTTGTAGCACATGGAGTTGTTCTTCTTCAGCTAGGCACCTTCTTAGTAACTGATCTGGACACAATTTGTACAAGTATGGTTCATCCCAGAAATAGTGCTTTATAGTGTGGAAGAACCTCTTCTTCTGTTGATAGTTGAATCCTACAGGCACAATCTTGCTAACAAGGAAGTTAACTATGTCGAAGATACCATGGTGCGATGAGTATCGGACGTTATGACGTTTCTGAAAGTGTCATAGACGTGGCCACGTCTTCATTTCTCGAGGCTACTAACAATAGTCTCTCATCGTGAAATTTTTCTTGTATATCCTTTTCACTGTGCACTGCATCAACATTCTCAAGCCTAGAAAGATGATCGAAGAACTTGGTTCTCCACCCCCTTTTTGTCACGAATTTCCAAGTTAAATTCTTGGAGGAGGAGAACCCATCTAATAAGTCTTGGCTTTGCATCTTTTTAGAAATTAAGTACTTAATGGCTGAATGATCGGTGAAAACAATAACTTTTGCACCCACTAAGTATGATCTATACTTATCAAATGCAAACACAACAAACAAGAGTTCTTTTTCATCCGCAGTATAATTCAATTGGGCATCATCTAAGGTTTCTTGGCATAATAAATAGAATGAAAAATTTTTCCATACCTTTGCCCCAATACAAATTTCCCCCACGCATAATCACTTGCATCACACATCAACTCAAATGGCTTGGACCAATGCGGAGTGACTATTATCGAGCGATCACCAAGGCGCCTCTTGATTTGTTGAAAGCTTCATGACATTGCTCATCAAAATTGAAGACGTGGTCACGTTGCAACAACAGACACAAGGGTTTTGAAATCTTTGAGAAATCCTTGATGAATCTTCTCAGTAAAACCCGCATGTCCTAAGAAACTTCGACTCCTTTGATAGTTGTGGGTGGAGGTAGCTTGTCAATAACATCAATCTTTGCTCTGTCCCACCTCTAACCCTTTCTTTGATATTCTCGTGCCCCAACACTATTCCTTCTTGTACCATGAAATGGCATTTTTCCCAATTGAGTACTAGATTGGTTTCTTCACACCTTATCGAAACTCCTTCCAAATTATCCGTGCATCCTTTGTGCGAATCTCCATAGACGAGAAATCGTCCATAAAAACCTCCATGGAATTCTCAATAAAATCGTAAAATAAGGCCATCATGCACCTTTGAAATGTCGCGAGAGCATTGCATAGATCCAAATGGCATCCTTCTCAAAGCAAAGGTACCATAGGGACAAGTGAATGTTGTCTTTTCTTGATCTTCAGTGCTATAGCTATCTCGGTTGTAGCCTCGAATAACCATCAAGGAAGCAAAGAGAAATCTTTGCTGCGAGCACATCTCAGCATTTGATCAATGAATGGAAGAGGAAATGATCCTTCTTAGTTGCTTTGTTTAACTTTCTCGTAATCCATGCATATCCTCCAACTCATTCATGTCCTTGTTGGAATTAGCTCATTTTTCTCATTCGTTACCACAAGAACTCCTCCTTTTTGGGTACACACCGAATCGGACTCACCCGGAGAGTCATCACTAATAGGGCAAATGATTCCTGCATCCAACCACTTGATGATTTCTTTCTTTACCACCTCCTTCATTATGGGGTTCGATCTCCTCTGTCCTTCAATGCTATTCTTGGCATTCTCCTCCAGGACAATTCTATGCATACAGATTGTGGGACTGACACCTTTGATGCCTGCCATTTGCCAACCAATTGCCTTTTTATGTCTCTTCAGGGTATTAATGAGATCATTTTCCTGCTCTTGGGTGAGCTTGGAAGAAATGATCACGGCGAGAATCATTTTCCCCTAAGAAGACATACTTTAAATGATCAGGTAACACCTTTAATTCCAAAGTAGGTGGCTCTTTAATGGAGGGCACATTCTTCTTCAGATTTGACTCCTCTTGCCCTAAAGATTCATACCTCTTTGTCCATGTCTTTGGTGCAGGGAGCTCAGACGTGGCCACGTCTTCAACAGACGTTACAACGTCTAGAGGAACAACTTCTTCGCTAATAATTCTTGTATTTCATTGTCGCCCAAAAATTTTCTCCAAATGATCATTATCCTTATTGAATTGTTTCTCGAACCATATGATCAATGGCAACCACATACGAACATTCCTCTGTGTTTGGATCGGATATTTGAGTGCATCGAGGACGTTGAACTTGACTTCTTGGTCATTGACTCTCATGATTAATTCTCCTTTCTACACATCAATGATTGTCCTTCCAAAGAGCTAAGAAGGTCTCTCCCGAATGATGGGAACTTCTTTATCTCGCATCAAAATCTAAAATAACAAAATCCACCGAAACACAAACTTGTCAACCTTAATCAAAACATCTTCTAGTATGCCCTCGTGATAAACTCTACTTTTATCACCTAAAGTTAAGCTTAAAGAGGTAGGCCCGGCGCCTCCTATACCAAGTTTTTTCATAAATGGACTTGGGCATCAAGTTGATACTTGCTCCCAAGTCACATAAAGCTTTGCCAATGTAAAAATCTCCAATGGAGCATGGTATAGTAAAGCTGCCAGGATCCTTGAGTTTTCTAGGAAGTTTATTCTGCATAATTAAACTACATTCTTCAGTTAAAGCAACAGTTTCAAACTCCCCTAGCCTTCTCCTTTTGGTGATGATGTCTTTCAAGAACTTGGCATAATTTGGCATCTGCTGTAAAGCTTCAACCAAAGGAAGGT
Source organism: Oxytropis ochrocephala (assembly GCA_020916435.1). Lineage (NCBI taxonomy): Eukaryota > Viridiplantae > Streptophyta > Magnoliopsida > Fabales > Fabaceae > Oxytropis > Oxytropis ochrocephala. Next base: position 66,741,631 of record CM037091.1, on the reverse strand, counting down.
TGATGTGTAACTGCTTTAACATTTCCATGAACTTGCTGAACTGCTTATCTTCATGGGCCTTCTTCAATCTTTGAGGGTATGGTGGAGGAGGATACTCAGGTACAAGCCTAGGTACAGTCTTGATTCCTGGTTCAAAATTAGACGTTGTAACGTCTGGAGTATCCTTCACACCACTTGTGCTTGCTTCTTTCCCTTTCTTTTTCTCTTTCTCTGGTACTTCTTTTTGCTTCTCCTGTAATTCTTCTTCCACAGGCATAGTTGGTTCAGGATATTCAGTACCACTTCTTAAAGAAATTGCATTTACCTGACCATTTACCCCATTATTACCATTAGGGGTTGATGATGATGGTGTTTCTGTTGTAGAAGGAAGAGATCCATTCTGCCTTTGAGTGAGGGCTGAAGCTATCTGTCCAATTTGATTTTCCAGAGTTTTGATTGAAGACTCATGAGTTTGAAGGGTTGTCTTGCAATCACTTATGAAGTTCTTCATCATGGCTTCCAAGCTACTATTGTTGTTATTCTGCACGTACTGCCTCTGTTGTTGTTGAGGAGGGAATCTCGGAGGTATTGCGGGAGCATTGTTGTTTGGTATTTAGTGCATTGTTGTTTCTCCAACTGAAATTTGGATGATTTCTCCAATTTGAATTGTAGGAGTTGGAGTAGGGACCATTTCCTTTGTTCTGAGAGACAAAGTTTACAGATTGAGGGTTGTAGGGACACTGCTCATACACATGCCCTTCTTCACAATAAACACACACTACTCCACTAGATCGGGTAGGTTCAATCTTTGCCTGCAATGCCGCTTCTCGACGTGGCCACGTTTGAAGTACTCAAAGTTTTGATCATGTTGGTCGGGGTAGCCACTTGAGCGAAAGAGCGATTACTTCACTTATCTCATGCACACCGCCTTCTTTCCAGAGTAAATCTATCTCGATGGCCAATGAGAGTTATGGGTGGCTATGTCATCAATGAGCTTGCATGCCTCAGAAAAGGACATGTTTAGAATGACACCACCTGATGAAGCATCAAGTATCAACCTTGTAGGTTGATCTAGGCCATTATAAAACGTCTCCATTTGGATCACCACAGGAATGCCATGGTGAGGGCACATTCTTAGTAATTCCTTCCACCTCTCCCAAGCTTCAAATAATGATTCCCCTTCCCTTTGTTTGAAGGAAGTGATATCATTCCTCAATTTAGCATTTTTGTTGGGAGGGAAGTATTTTGCAAGAAACTTCTCAGCTAGCTCATCCCAAGTGTGTATTGAATTTGGTTCCAAGGAGTTCAGCCAATTTTTAGCCTTATCCTTGAGTGAGTATGGGAAGAGTTTCAATCTAAATGCATCCTCTGAGACTCTGTGGGATGATAAAGTTGCTGCACACATCCAGAAATTGCCTCAGGTGAGAATATGGATCTTCTTGAGGGAAACCTCCAAATTGGCCTGCAGTTTGCAGCATTTGGAACATCATGGGCTTGAACTCAAAGTGACCAGTATGAAGGGTTGGTCTTGCAATGCCTGTTTGTAAATGAGCAGGATTGAGCACGGCATAATCACGCATAGGCCTATCCCCGTCATTGACCATATCTTGTGGTCCCCGCATTGATGAGTTCTTGCCTTTGGTAGTGTTCATCATCAACAACTATTGTCTCTGTATGAGTTTGTGGTCCACGACCTTGTCCTCTCGACTCCTCTTGGTGTATGTCCACCTCTAGAACCAAAGTGTTATGTTCGGACATGGTTGGGTGTTGTTCTTGTTGTTCTTTGCCTTCTTCTTAACCTTTGTTGTCTCCTTAGTTGTCCGAAAGTTCTTTCGAGTTCGGATCAAACTCGTGTTCGATTCACTCCTTGGTTCTCGTTGAACTAGAGCTTGAGTTGGAACTAAGCATACGTTGTAACGCGTCTACTGCTTCAAACACGAAAAGCAAGAAACAACACAGTAAAATTCCTTCAACTTGTGTTTTAATACTTTGAACAATGAAAATTACTACAATCCCCGGCAACGGCGCCAAAAACTTGTTGCGTTTGTGTAATAGTATGATTTTTCGCAATTATAGTGCAAGTATACACATCGTACAAGTAATAAAGTGGATTTAAGTAAGAGATCGTTCCCACGAGGATTGGTTTTGCTTTTCAAAGTTCAAGATCAAAGCACAAGAAAATCAAGTAACAAATCGGCAATAAGAGTTGCTTTTAAAGCTAAAGATGTGATTAAAGCAAGTAAACAAATGTTGGTTGTGAGTATGGATGAGAGGTGAGCTGAGTTTGTTGTATGCAAAATAAATCCTTTCTAGTCAGACGTTACAACGTCTACACGTTATAACGTACAAATGCTATATTGTATAGACGTGGCCACGTTTGAACGCCATTGCAAAAAGAGCTATGCTTTTCAAAGACAAAACGCCGAGTTTCAAGTATAAGAGGTCCTATGTCTAGGTTCAAAATAGGCCCACTCCTGTATTTTAAGCACCCACAAAGAATGTTCTATGAACTATTTATCCGTTCTATGTCTAGACTTAGATAAAAATGCCTAAATGTCTTTAGTGCATAGTTCGTTCATATAAATCTTTGATTTCTTTTCATAGACCATGTCTGTACATGAATCTACCTATTTTAAGAGGCCAACCTCAAAACAAGTTTGGAAATATTTTCACACAAAGATTTAAAACATGCACGCCAATACTTTATAACATTTGACTAGAAATTCATTATAAGCAAAACAACAACTCAACTACAAAGTGCTTAGCTCATGTTGAGCATCTTTACTGAAATGAAGTGGATTTAGAATCCAAATACCATACATTACGTAAAAGAAACTAAGTGCACAAGATGCAACTAAGTAGCTCTTCAAAGATGTACGTTGTATAGACGTTACAACGTCCGAGCTTTACAACAAAGCGAGAAAATAAAACTAAGTTCGGACAAGAAAATACGTAAGTCCGCTTCCGGATCTTCTTTACAAAACTAATTCGAGTTTAATGGGGATGGTGGGGTAATGAAGATGAAGTGTTTCAAGATGTATGGAAGAGATGATGATCGTGATCGTGGTTGGTGATGCCTTGAGAGAGAGTGAGCCTTCATTAAATAGCCACCTTGCTTACGCAGCGTCTTGATGTCACTTACTCACCTACCAAGCCCGCTTTCCTATCTTCTCCCGACCTCGCTCAACGCTACGGTGTTTACTCAATGTCGACATGGGGAATAGAAGATCTTCGACTTTTATATCTTTGACTATCATTGCTTAGCGCGCCAAAATTAAGATCTTTCACCCTTGCTATGCTTTGCACTTTGGTAGACGTGGTGAGGGGCGTGGTAACGTTCAAAGACCGAATTTCTGCACAAGCACAAAAAGCATCAAAACGCTCTCGAGGCACCACTTGGTGCCTAAATGCACTGATTTATCTATTTAAACTCTTATTCACTTAAAACTCGAAAATCATTATAAAACTAATTAATTAAACCTTGTATTGCTAGAGAACTTGCATGATTTATTCGTGAGTGAGTATAAATAACTCATATAAATATGAGTTATCAGCAGGGGTGCCAAGTGTGGCAGCCCCATGCGCCGGTGTTGTGTGTGTGTGTGTTGTCGGTGTTGCGCATAAGGGCGCCATTTTGGCTGCCCAAGTGCGCATGTGTCTGCAGTGTTGCGCGTGCGGCGCCATTTTGGCGCCCAAGTGCATCGTGTGTCTTTGGTGTTTAGGTGCGAGCGCCATTTGGTCGCCAAGTGCACCGTGTCTTTGGTGTTTAGGTGCGGGCGCCATTTGGTCGCCAAGTGCACCGTGTGTGTCTTTGTGTTTAAGTGCGAGCGCCATTTTGGCCGCCTCCGTTCTTGCTTGTCGACATGTCTAGGTGCAGGGCGCCAACTTGGCTGCCCTGTGTTGCTGACTGTTGTTGTATTTGATGCAATGGCGCAAGGTTTGCCTGCCATGGCGCAACATTGTGCGCCTGTGCTAGGGGATGGGCGCTAGTTTGGCAGCCCAAGGCGCAACAGTGTGCGCCTGTGTCTAAGTGATGGGCGCCAGTTTGGCAGCCCAACGCGCAACATTGTGCGCCTGTGTCTGGGTGAAGGGCGCCTGTTTGGCAGCCCATGGCGCAGCAGTGTGCGCTTGTGCCTAGGTGTTGTTCTACTCCCTAGGTGTTGTTTTAGTCCCTAGGTGTTGTTTTTAGTCCTTGGTGTTGTTTTAGTCCCTAGGTGTTGTTTCAGTCCCTAGGTGTGGTGTGGTGTTTAGTCCTTAGTGTGGTTTTAGTCCTTGGTGTTGGATTTAGTCCTTGGTGTTCTTTTAGTCCCTTTGGTGTTGTTTTTAGTCCTTGTGGGGCTTTTCTTTACGGTGAGGTGTAATAAATGGTGAATGAATATTGGTGATTGGGGGTCTATGACCTTTCTTGGTGTTGGTGAGTGTGACATCCGGGGCCGACGAGGGCGGGGAGTGATCGCCGGTGCATAAAAAGGTGGCATGGCAAAGAGCGGCTCCTGGCAGCTTCAAAGCGAAGGGCGCGTGAATGAACCGAATACGCACCGGAATGAGAGGATCCCGAGGTGCGGTATGGGGCTGCATAACAAGGAAGGCTTAAAAAGAATTGATTTGGACTACCTATACCAACAAGATGCATCTTCTTTTAGAGAGCCCATCCCATAAGAACTCCATAGTTAAGCGTGCTTGGCTTGGAGTAGTAGTGGGATGGGTGACCTTCTGAAGTTTTCCTAAAGCATGCAAGTGAGGACAAAGCATCTTTGCCGAAAAGACTCGTGTTGGTTCGTGAGGGCGATCAGCGGTTGTAGAAGGCGATGCAGGATGTTACATTAATGGTATCGAGCGGCGAGACCTCTCCCGATGCGGTGTGGTTCGGGGGCGAACCAAGCGGAAGCCGTGGGCATGTGACATCCGGGGCGACGAGGGCGGGAGTGATCGCCGATGCATAAAAAGCGGCATGGCAAAGAGCGGCTCTGGCGACTTCAAAGCGAAGGGCGCGTGAATGAACCGAATACGCACCTAATGAGAGGATCCCGAGGTCATGCGGTATGGGGTATGCATAGGTTGAAGGAAGGCTTAAAAGAATTGATTTGGACTACTTATACCAACAAGGTGCATCTTCTTTTCGGGAACCCATCCCATATGAACTCCATAGTTAAGCGTGCTTGGCTTGGAGTAGTAGTGGGATGGGTGACCTTCTGGGAAGTTTTCCGGAAAGCATGCAAGTGAGGACAAAGCATGCTGAAAAGACTCGTGTTGGTTCGTGGGGGCAGTCGGCAAGTTCTGGAAGCAGTCTGGAATGTTACAGTGAGTAAATAAACTATTGGTGAGCATGCTAATGCATATGTTGGTGATTTCGGTGTTATGGTGCATAGTCATGGTGTCGCATTATCATATGCATTTTTGGTGAATAGGCTTCGGCCTCATTATATATTTTGGTGAATGCCCTCAAGGCTATTTTGGTGATGGATCCACATGCATATGCCCGTGGAGTTTTGAAATTTGATCTCATACACTTACATGCATCCGGTGATTTCTTTGGTGATTATAAATTAATGGTGTATTGAACATGATTGTATTTTGGTGTGCTAGTTGCACGCTTCTATTGTGTTGCTTGTTTTATTTGTTATTACTTATGTAAAGAGACTCACCCTCTTGCTTTATGTTGCTTCTCATGTCGACAACGTCAGGTGTGTGTGTGATCAAGGTGATTTGGTACCTTCTTCTAGTTTGGTTGAGTCAGCTCTGATACGTAGCACCGGGGGGCGTTTAGTAATTGTCATTTCATTTCATGCTTTTAAAATTCCATTGGATTCTGTATTTCTACGTTTTACGTTTGGTGTTATTTCCGCTGCAATGGTGTTTACCTCATATCCACTATGGTGCTATGTATCTTGTACTTGGAGTTTATTTTTATTAATTATTTTGGAGTTATTAGATGTGTTTTGTTTAAATGTGGCACCCTCGTGTGGTCGCACTGAAATTTTTCGGAGACTCTGATTTTCAAACTAATTAAAATAGTAGCTTATGTAGAAGGGGTTGTTACATTAGTTGTATCAGAGCAGTTCGGTCTGTCCGACCAAGTTGTGGAGTCTTTAGTCTTATAATTCTCAAGTCTTGTCACTCGCTCTGACTGAAATCTTGTTTCAGCGATTAGTTAAGATGGCTGAACGAAATGATGATGCTCTTGCTGCTGCTCTGGAGGCAATGGCTCAGGTTGTGGGAAATCAGCAGATTGCCGCTGATCCTGGTGCTCGTAGTTTGGCCACGTTCCAAAGGGAGAATCCGCCCACTTTCAAAGGTCGGTATGATCCTGATGGAGCTCTGGCATGGCTGAAGGAGATCGGGAGGATTTTTCGGGTTATGGATTGCACGCCTGCTCAGAAGGTGAGGTATGGTACTCATATGTTAGCTGAACAAGCCGATGATTGGTGGCTGGAAGCTCTGCAGAGATTGGAAGCTGCTGGTGAGGAGATCTCATGGGATGTTTTTAAGAGAGAGTTTATGAGGAAGTACTACCCAGAGGATGTGAGGGGAAAGAAGGAACTGGAATTTCTGGAACTGAAGCAGGGGAACAAGTCTGTGGCCGAGTATGCGGCAAAGTTTGTGGAATTGGCTAAGTTATACCCTCACTATACTAATGATGCTAATTCTGAATTTTTGAAGTGTATCAAGTTTGAGAATGGGTTAAGGAATGACATCAAGAAGGCGATTGGTTACCAGAAGATATGGGTGTTTGTTGATCTAGTTGACAGCTGTAGGATTTTCGAGGAAGATAGCAATGCTTCATATAAGATAGTGAAAGAGAAGAGAGGTTCTCAGTTTCGTGGGAAGCCCTGTGATGTTTCTGGTGGTAAGGGCAAGGGTGAAGAGGGTTCGGGCAAGAAGCCAAGTGGGGGAGACGCTCCTACGAACATTGTGTGCCACAAGTGTGGTAAGCCCGGACATAAGAGTCCCGATTGCATGGCTAGCAAGTGCTTCAAGTGTAGCAGAGAAGGTCATATAGCTGCTAAGTGTGAGAAGAAGGATGTTGTGTGCTACAACTGTGGGGAAATGGGGCATATAAGTACCAAGTGTCCAAACCGAAGAAGGAAAGGTCTAGCGGGAAGGTGTTTGCCTTGGCAGGTACGGAGCCTACGGAAGAATGATGGTCGCATTTAGAGGTACGTGTTTCGTTGAGGGTACTCTGCTAGAATCTATTGTTAATACCGATGCTACTTGTTGCCTTGTTATTGTCTAATGTTGTGAACGTTTTGGTCTAGTGTTGTCCACTATGACTGATTTTGTATTGTCTGGTGTGCTTTCTGTGTCCCTTGTCGAATATTCGACAAAGACTTTGTTGCGAATTTTGCTTGTGTGTCGTTGGGTGGTTTAGATGCAACCTTGGGTAGGAATTGGTTATAGCATAACCATGTCCATATTAGTTAAATTTTCGAGGACAAAAATATTCTAGTGGGGGAGAATTGTAACGCCCCAAAATAATTTAATTAATTATTTGACTAAGTTATTAGAGGCTACAATATTTATTTAAGTAAATTAATAAATTAGGGTTGTATTTTATTTCAAGAGACGTATAAGTAATTACGGGAGTGTAAATAAGGCTCGTTATGGTTAAAAGGCCCAAGTTAAGTTAGTAAAAACCTTAGGGTCTTAGGAGAAACCTCAACCGAGAAAAATCAAAAATTAAAAAGTGAGAAGTGGTTGAGAGAAGAGGTGTGATCGGCTAGGAGGAAAAAGAGAAGAGGAGCGCTAGAGCTTGAGGGAGAAGAAGCTTGGAGTCGTTGATCTTGGGTGAATTGCTTGAAGCTTAGGAGTTTACTTAAATTAACAAAGGTTAGGGGGCTCTCTTTCCATTCTTAATAACTCATATGACTAGTATCCATAGGGGTTAGGTGTTAGGAGAGATAGCTTAAATTAATTTATGGTGTGCTTGATTGATTGGTATTATTGTATGACTGAATATGTTGATTGGGTTGATTATATGTGAAATTGAATTGTTGAATTTATTCTAGTTGGTGTCAAGGTGTTATTGCATTGATTTAATGAAAATCAATAGGAGAAATTATGGTGAATGTTAGGTGCTTGTTAAATTGCTTGAATGAAGGTGTTTTGATGGTGTTGTGTAGCGTGTTGCTATCGAGTTTATGCTGTGAGGAGAGGGGGGGCGCCAAATTGGCCTGATTTGTGCACCTAAGGGCGCTTGTGTGTTGCAGCGTGGGGGTGTAGCGCAGGCAGGGGCGCCAAATTGGCACGCCTGCGCGCTTTGTGTGCACATGCACATTGTGTGTGTGTTGGTGTGTGGCGCGAGCGGCGCCAAATTGGCACTCCTGCGCGCTGTGTGCACCGCGTGTGTGTGTTGGTGTGTGGCGCGAGCAAGGCGCCCGACCGCGTGCCCAAGTCGCGCTGGTTAGTGTTGCGTGTGGGCGAGTTGCGCGCGGCGGGCGCCAGTGTGGCGGCCCCATGCGCGCGCGTCTTGAGTGTGTGTGTTTGCCGGTGTTGCGCGAGCAAGCGCCATTTTGGCTGCCGCGCGCGCTGTGTTCTGCAGTGTTGCGTGCAAGCGCCATTTTAGGCCGCCCAAGTGCACCGTGTGTCTTTGGTGTTTAGGTGCGGCGCCATTTGGGCGCCAAGTGCACCGTGTGTGTGTTGGTGTTTAGGTGCGGGCGCCATTTGGTCGCCAAGTGCACCTGTGTGTCTTTGGTGTCTAAGTGCGGGCGCCATTTTGGTCGCCTGTGTTCTTGTTTATCTTGTGATGTCAGTGTGCGAGCGCCAACTTGGCTGCCTGTGTTCTTTATGTTGATTGATGCGGGCATGAGTTTGGCTGCCATGGCGCAACATTGTGCGCCTGTGCTAGGGGATGGGCGCTAGTTTGGCAGCCCAAGGCGCAACAGTGTGCGCCTGTGTCTAAGTGATGGGTGCCGTTTAGCGTGGCCTAACATTGTGCGCTGTGTCTAGTGAAGGGCGCTGTTTGGCGGCCAGCAAGGCGCAAAGATGTGCGCTTTGTGCCTAGGTGTTGTTCTACTCCCTAGGTGTTATGTTGGTCCCTAGGTGTTGTTTTTAGTCCTTGGTGTTGTTTTAGTCCCTAGGTGCTGTTTCAGTCCCTAGGTGTGGTGTTTAGTCCTTAGTATGGTTTTAGTCCTTGGTGTTGGATTTAGTCCTTGGTGTTCTTTTAGTCCCTTTGGTGTTGTTTTTAGTCCTTGTGGGGCTGTTCTTTACGGTGAGGTGTAATAAATGGTGAATGAATATTGGTGATTGGGGGTCTATGACCTTTCTTGGTGTTGGTGAGTAAATAAACTATTGGTGAGCATGCTAATGCATATGTTGGTGATTTCGGTGTTATGGTGCATAGTCATGGTGTCGCATAATCATATGCATTTTTGGTGAATAGGCTTCGGCCTCATTATATATTTTGGTGAATGCCCTCAAGGCTATTTTGGTGATGGATCCACATGCATATGCCCGTGGAGTTTTGGGCTGCATCTCATACACTTACATGCATCTGGTGATTTCTTTGGTGATTATAAATTAATGGTGTATTGAACATGATTGTATTTTGGTGTGCTAGTTGCTTGCTCTATTGTGTTGCTTGTTTTATTTGTTATTACTTATGTAAAGAGACTCACCCTACTGCTTTATGTTGCTTCTCATGTCGAAGAACGTCACGGTGTGACAATGATCCGAAGGTGATTTGGTACCTTCTTCTAGTTTGGTTGAGTCAGCTCTGATACGTAGCACCGGGGGGCGTTTAGTACTTGTCATTTCATTTCATGCTTTTAAAATTCCATTGGATTCTGTATTTCTACGTTTTACGTTTGGTGTTATTTTCGCTGCAATGGTGTTTACCTCATATCCACTATGGTGCTATGTATCTCGTACTTGGAGTTTATTTTTATTAATTATTTTGGAGTTATTAGATGTGTTTTGTTTAAATGTGGCACCCTCGTGTGGTCGCACTGAAATTTTTCGGAAACTCTGATTTTCAAACTAATTAAAATAGTAGCTTATGTAGAAGGGGTGTTACATTAGTGGTATCAGAGCAGTTCGGTCTGTCTGACCAAGTCGTGGAGTCTTTAGTGTTATAATTCTCGAGTCTTGTCACGCTCTGCCCCGATCAAATCTTGTTTCAATTGATTAGTTAAGATGGTTTGGACGAAATGATCTTTTGCTTTCTTCTGCTTTCTGGAGGCAATGGCTCAGGTTGTGGGAAATCAGCAGATTGCCGCTGATGCTGGTGCTCGTAGTTTGGCCACGTTCCAAAGGGAGAATCCGCCCACTTTCAAAGGTCGGTATGATCCTGATGGAGCTCTGGCATGGCTGAAGGAGATCGAGAGGATTTTCCGGGTTATGGATTGCACGCATGCTCAGAAGGTGAGGTATGGTACTCATATGTTAGCTGAACAAGCCGATGATTGGTGGCTGGAAGCTCTGCAGAGATTGGAAGGCTGGCGTGTGAGAGATCTCATGGGATGTTTTTAAGAGAGAGTTTATGAGGAAGTACTACCCGGAGGGATGTGAGGGAAAGAAGGAACCGGAATTTCGGCTCAAGCGGGGAACAAGTCTGTGGCGAGTATGCGCGGCAAAGTTTGTGGAATTGGCTAAGTTCTACCCTCACTATACTAATGATGCTAATTCAATTTTCGGGTGTATCAAGTTTGGGAATGGGTTAAGGCATGACATCAAGAAGGTGATTGGTTACCGGAAGATACGGGTGTTTCTTTGATCCGGTTGATACCGTAGGATTTTCGAGGAAGATAGCAATGCTTCATATAAGATAGTGAAAGAGAAGAGAGGTTCTCGGTTTAGTGGGAAGCCCTATGAATTTTCTCGTGGTAAGGGCAAGGGGAAGAGGGTTCGGGCAAGAAGCCAAGTGGGGAGACGCTCCGCGAACATTGTGTGCCACAAGTGTTGTAAGGCCTGACATAAGAGTCCCGATTGCATGGCTAGCAAGTGCTTCAAGTGTGGCGAGAGAAGGTCATATAGTCACGCTAAGTGTGAGAAGAAGGATGATGTGTGCTACAACCGTGGGGAAATGGGGCATATTAGTACCAAGTGTCCAAACCCAAAGAAGGAAAGGTCTAGCGGGAAGGTGTTTGCCTTGGCGGTGCAGAGCCTACGGAAGAATGATGGTCGCATTTAGGTGCGTGTTTCGTTGAGGGTACTCTGCTAGAATCTATTGTTATCTGATGCTACTTGTTGCCTTGTTATTGTCTAATGTTGTGAACGTTTTGGTCTAGTGTTGTCCACTATGACCGATTTTGTATTATGCAGTGTGCTTTACGTGTCCCTTTGTCGAATATTCGACAAAGACTTTGTTGCGAATTTTTCTTGTGTGTCGTTGGGTGGTTTAGATGCAACCTTGGGTAGGAATTGGTTATAGCATAACCATGTCCATATTAGTTAAATTTTCGAGGACAAAAATATTCTAGTGGGGGAGAATTGTAACGCCCCAAAATAATTTAATTAATTATTTGACTAAGTTATTAGAGGCTACAATATTTATTTAAGTAAATTAATAAATTAGGGTTGTATTTTATTTCAAGAGACGTATAAGTAATTACGGGAGTGTAAATAAGGCTCGTTATGGTTAAAAGGCCCAAGTTAAGTTAGTAAAAACCTTAGGGTCTTAGGAGAAACCCTCAACTGAGAAAAATCAAAAATTAAAAAGTGAGAAGTGGTTGAGAGAAGAGGTGTGATCGGCTAGGAGGAAAAAGAGAAGAGGGAGCGCTAGAGCTTGAGGGAGAAGAAGCTTGGAGTCGTTGATCTTGGGTGAATTGCTTGAAGCTTAGGAGTTTCCTTCAATTAACAAAGGTTAGGGGGCTCTCTTTCCATTCTTAATAACTCATATGACTAGTATCCATAGGGGTTAGGTGTTAGGAGAGATAGCTTAAATTAATTTATGGTGTGCTTGATTGATTGGTATTATTGTATGACTGAATATGTTGATTGGGTTGATTATATGTGAAATTGAATTGTTGAATTTATTCTAGTTGGTGTCAAGGTGTTATTGCATTGATTTAATGAAAATCAATAGGAGAAATTATGGTGAATGTTAGGTGCTTGTTAAATTGCTTGAATGAAAGTGTTTTGATGGTGTTGTGTAGCGTGTTGCTATCGAGTTTATGCTGTGAGGAGAGGGGGGGCGCCAAATTGGCCTGATTTGTGCACCTAAGGGCGCTTGTGTGTTGCAGCGTGGGGGTGTAGCGCAGGCAGGGGCGCCAAATTGGCACGCCCTGCGCGCCTGTGTGCACATTGTGTGTGTGTGTGTGTTGGTGTGTGGCGCAGGCAGGGGCGCCAAATTGGCACTCTCTGCGCGCCTGTGTGCACTGTGTGTGTGTGTGTTGGTGTGTGGCGCAGTGCGGCGCGGACTGGCGTGCCAGTGCGCCTTGTTAGTGTTGCGTGTGGCGAGTTGCACGCAGGCGGCGCGAGTGTGCGCACCCGTGCGCGCGTCTTGAGTGTGTGTGTGTTGTCGGTGTTGCGCGAAGGCGCCATTTGGCCGCCCGAGTGCGCTGTGTTGCTGTGTGTTGCGTGCAAGGCGCCATTTTAGTCGCCCAAGTGCCTTGTGTGTCTTTGTGTTTAGGTGCGAGCGCCATTTGGGCGCCAAAGTGCACTGTGTGTGTTGGTGTTTAGGTGCAGGGCGCCATTTGGCTGCCCAAGTGCACTGTGTGTGCTGGTGTCTAAGTGCAGGGCGCCATTTTGGCTGCCCTGTGTTGCTGTTTGTACTGATGTCTAGGTGCAGGGCGCCAACTTGGCTGCCACTGTGTTCTTTGATTTGATGCAAGCGCAAGGTTTGGTTTGCCATGGCGCAACATTGTCTTGCTGTGCTAGAGATGGGCGCTAGTTTAGCGTGCCCAATGCAAACATGTGCGCTCAGTGTCTAAATGATAGGCGCCAGTTTGGCAGCCCAAGGCGCAACATTGTGCGCCTGTGTGTCAGTGAAGGGCGCTGTTTGGCGGCCTCACGGCGCAGCTAGCAGTGTCTTTGTGCCTAGGTGTTGTTCTACTCCCTAGGTGTTATTTTGGTCCCTAGGTGTTGTTTTTAGTCCTTGGTGTTGTTTTAGTCCCTAGGTCTTTGTTTGATCCCTAGGTGTGGTGTTTAGTCCTTAGTATGGTTTTAGTCCTTGGTGTTGGATTTAGTCCTTGGTGTTCTTTTAGTCCCTTTGGTGTTGTTTTTAGTCCTTGTGAAATGTTTCTTACTGATGAGGAGTGTAATAAATGGTGAATGAATATTGGTGATTGGGGGTCTATGACCTTTCTTGGTGTTGGTGAGTAAATAAACTATTGGTGAGCATGCTAATGCATATGTTGGTGATTTCGGTGTTATGGTGCATAGTCATGGTGTCGCATAATCATATGCATTTTTGGTGAATAGGCTTCGGCCTCATTATATATTTTGGTGAATGCCCTCAAGGCTATTTTGGTGATGGATCCACATGCATATGCCCGTGGAGTTTTGGGCTGCATCTCATACACTTACATGCATCTGGTGATTTCTTTGGTGATTATAAATTAATGGTGTATTGAACATGATTGTATTTTGGTGTGCTAGTTGCTTGCTCTATTGTGTTGCTTGTTTTATTTGTTATTACTTATGTAAAGAGACTCACCCTACTGCTTTATGTTGCTTCTCATGTCGGCAACGTGCAGGTGACAGCGACTGAAGGTGATTTGGTACCTTCTTCTAGTTTGGTTGAGTCAGCTCTGATACGTAGCACCGGGGGGCGTTTAGTACTTGTCATTTCATTTCATGCTTTTAAAATTCCATTGGATTCTGTATTTCTACGTTTTACGTTTGGTGTTATTTTCGCTGCAATGGTGTTTACCTCATATCCACTATGGTGCTATGTATCTCGTACTTGGAGTTTATTTTTATTAATTATTTTGGAGTTATTAGATGTGTTTTGTTTAAATGTGGCACCTCGTGTGTCGCAGACCAAATTTTTCTGAAACTCGATTTTCAAACTAATTAAAATAGTAGCTTATGTAGAAGGGTGTTACATTAGTGGTATCGAGCGCTTCGATGCATCTCGACCAAGTCGTGGAGTCTTTAGTGTTATAATTCTCGAGTCTTGTCACTCGCTCTGACTGAAATCTTGTTTCAGCGATTAGTTAAGATGGCTGGACGAAATGATGCTGCTCTTGCTGCTGCTCTGGAGGCAATGGCTCAGGTTGTGGGAAATCGTGAGATTGCGCGATCTTTGGTGCTCGTAGTTTGGCCACGTTCAAAGGAGAATCCGCCCACTTTCAAAGGTCGGTATGATCCTGATGGAGCTCGGCATGGTGAAGGAGATCGAGAGGATTTTCCGGGTTATGGATTGCACGCATGCTCAGAAGGTGAGGTATGGTACTCATATGTTAGCTGAACAAGCCGATGATTGGTGGCTGGAAGCTCTGCAGAGATTGGAAGCTGCTGGTGAGGAGATCTCATGGGATGTTTTTAAGAGAGAGTTTATGAGGAAGTACTACCCAGAGGATGTGAGGGGAAAGAAGGAACTGGAATTTCGAACAGGCCAGAGGGAACAAGTCTGTGGCCGAGTATGCGGCAAAGTTTGTGGAATTGGCTAAGTTCTACCCTCACTATACTAATGATGCTAATTCTGAATTTTCGAAGTGTATCAAGTTTGGGAATGGGTTAAGGCATGACATCAAGAAGGTGATTGGTTACCAGAAGATACGGGTGTTTGCTGATCTGGTTGACAGCTGTAGGATTTTCGAGGAAGATAGCAATGCTTCATATAAGATAGTGAAAGAGAAGAGAGGTTCTCAGTTTCGTGGGAAGCCCTATGAATTTTCTGGTGGTAAGGGCAAGGGGGAAGAGGGTTCGGGCAAGAAGCCAAGTGGGGGAGACGCTCCTGCGAACATTGTGTGCCACAAGTGTTGTAAGGCCGGACATAAGAGTCCTGATTGCATGGCTAGCAAGTGCTTCAAGTGTGGCAGAGAAGGTCATATAGCTGCTAAGTGTGAGAAGAAGGATGATGTGTGCTACAACTGTGGGGAAATGGGGCATATTAGTACCAAGTGTCCAAACCCAAAGAAGGAAAGGTCTAGCGGGAAGGTGTTTGCCTTGGCAGGTACGGAGCCTACGGAAGAATGATGGTCGCATTTAGAGGTACGTGTTTCGTTGAGGGTACTCTGCTAGAATCTATTGTTAATACCGATGCTACTTGTTGCCTTGTTATTGTCTAATGTTGTGAACGTTTTGGTCTAGTGTTGTCCACTATGACTGATTTTGTATTGTCTGGTGTGCTTTCTGTGTCCCTTGTCGAATATTCGACAAAGACTTTGTTGCGAATTTTTCTTGTGTGTCGTTGGGTGGTTTAGATGCAACCTTGGGTAGGAATTGGTTATAGCATAACCATGTCCATATTAGTTAAATTTTCGAGGACAAAAATATTCTAGTGGGGAGAATTGTAACATTGAAAATAATTTAATTAATTATTTGACTAAGTTATTAGAGGCTACAATATTTATTTAAGTAAATTAATAAATTAGGGTTGTATTTTATTTCAAGAGACGTATAAGTAATTACGGGAGTGTAAATAAGGCTCGTTATGGTTAAAAGGCCCAAGTTAAGTTAGTAAAAACCTTAGGGTCTTAGGAGAAACCCTCAACTGAGAAAAATCAAAAATTAAAAAGTGAGAAGTGGTTGAGAGAAGAGGTGTGATCGGCTAGGAGGAAAAAGAGAAGAAGAGGAGCGCTAGAGCTTGAGGAGAAAGAAGCTTGGAGTCGTTGATCTTGGGTGAATTGCTTGAAGCTTAGGAGTTTCCTTCAATTAACAAAGGTTAGGGGGCTCTCTTTCCATTCTTAATAACTCATATGACTAGTATCCATAGGGGTTAGGTGTTAGGAGAGATAGCTTAAATTAATTTATGGTGTGCTTGATTGATTGGTATTATTGTATGACTGAATATGTTGATTGGGTTGATTATATGTGAAATTGAATTGTTGAATTTATTCTAGTTGGTGTCAAGGTGTTATTGCATTGATTTAATGAAAATCAATAGGAGAAATTATGGTGAATGTTAGGTGCTTGTTAAATTGCTTGAATGAAAGTGTTTTGATGGTGTTGTGTAGCGTGTTGCTATCGGGTTTATGCTGTGAGGAGAGGGGGGCGCCAAATTGGCCTGATTTGTGCGCCTAAGGGCGCCTGTGTGTTGCTGTAACACCCCATTTCTACCCGGTAATTTATAATAAAAATCAGAGTATTAAAAAATTATTTCTCATTAAATGGAGCATTACACTCCTCTCTTGAAAGCACTCAAACAGTCGGTTCAGCTCATAAAAAGGTATCAATACATAACACCATAACAAAAACGTGGGATAACTCATATCATGCAGCGGAATATAAACTACGTCTCAAAATGGTACTCAGCAGTCTCAAAACAATACTCATAAGCTCAACAATGAGCAAAACAAAACAAACTAAAGTTCGTAACCCCAAACCCCTAGGTGCTACGTATCAGAGCAGACCGACTCGGGAAGTAGTGAAGGTAGCAAGCCCTCACTCATGACTACCTGTGGTAAACAACAACAGAAAGGGTGAGTCTCAAACTATATAATAAAAGTGATAATAGGCAATATATACAATCACAGTTCACAGCACAATCAATCATACCAATCATCACTCAATAATAATCATGTGTTCATGTGAATGTATGCAATGTAGTTATGCATGTGGTACCATTTGCCCTCCGGCAGTCTCATTATTTGCCCTCCGGCAGTCTCATTATCAAATTGAGTCCTCATGACTCGCCCTCCTACCTCAATCGGTTTATAAACGTCGCGATCGCAGAAATTAATGTATGCATGAGACTCCATGAATACAACACAAACACATTTACAATATCTCAATCCACGCACTAACTCTTACCTCATTATTAGTCTCATTTATAGCCCCCGCGGCCTGGCCCTCCGGCTCATGCCCCCATGGCATCCTCAGTCATCTCAAGATACAAACTCAACATAATTAAGTCCCAAGGACAAATCTCATCTAGAGGACTCAACCTCGCTCGAGGACCTAAACCACCTTTTAGGACCAAGACAGTCACCTAGGGACCAAACTGCCACCTAGGGACCAAAACAACACACACTTAGGCGCCATTTTCCCCACATTCTGGCGCCCCCTAGTGCAACACAAAGACTAGGCGCGAGAAACTTCGGCAATTTGGCGCCCTGTGTGGCAACACACGACCATTTGGCGCCACTTTTCTAGCAATCTGGGCGCCCTCTGCAGGCAACAGATCCTAGACACAAACTTCGAACCGCGCCGCCTGCCCACTACCTGGCAAGACTTGTTTGGCGCCCACACCGACCCAAAGACACACAAAGACGCGTTTAAGCAGAAACCACTCGAGCCAAAAGGTTTAAAAATGTTTTTGGGCAGGTAAATACAAAATATGGCACGGTGAATTATGCCTAGAACTCTAAGTTTCACCCAAACTACCCCCTAGGCGCACACTTATAGCGCCACAAAGAAAGCCTTCTAGCACATCTCTCAAATGACACATGAAAGCAGAAAACCACTCGAGCCAAATTGTTTAAAAATGTTTTTAAGCGGTGATTGCAAAAGTTGGCACAATAAAATATGTCCGTAAATGTAAGTTTCACTCAACCCACCCCATTTACACACACAGCCACCCCCACCGGACATTTGTAAAATAACACCTGTAACTAGAAAACCACTAGAGCCAAAATGTTTTAAATTTAATTTAGGCAGATGAATGCAAAGGATGGCACGGGAAAATGTGCCTAGAACACTAAGTTCCACTCCCCAGGCACCAAAACACCCACATTCTGGCGCCCCATCCACCGACACACCGCACTCGCACACAATTCCAAAGACGTGAACAGATAACCCGTGCGCCATTTTCTCAAAGAATATGGCGCCCTGGCAGTGGCATTTCTGCACAAACCCACGACACACTCTGTGAACAGTAAACAGGGCGCCTAACTCCTAACACTTTGGCGCCCCAACCTCAAAAACCCCAATTTTCACAAATTCTCCCAAATCAAATCACTCCATAATCACTCTAATACTCCTAATTTCTCATTACAACAATCAATTTCATGCTCAATCATCAAACACGCCACAAATCACGAAATCACATGTTATAAACCCTAATTAAGCCCCAAATCGATTTCAACATGCAATTTACCAATTCAATGGTTCAAAACATCAAACAATCATCAATTAACATAAAACAAGACCTATGATCTACATATAACTCATTATCTCCTCTATTATAGAGTGAGACTCCTCACCTCCTCGAATTAACCGTAGAAATTGATTCTCACCAAGTCACGTCTGAGAACCACAAAGAACTATGGAGCTTTCCTCTTCTCCTTTCTCCACTTGCGATCAAGCCCTTTCTCTTCTCCTCTCTTGGTGCGCCGTCCTCTCTTCTCTCTTCTCCCTTTCTTTCGTTTTCTTTCTTTGTTTCTTACTTTGGTGCGAAATGCACCAACCCTAGGTGTAACACCCCAAATAATTTAATTAAGCAATTGATTAAATTATTTAAAGTGTTGCACTATTTTTCTAATTATATTTAATTATAATATAATGTTTATGATAAAGTATTTTATTTTAATAGAAGGGAGTGGTATCAGAAATACCAGAGCTGATGTTTTGGGCCCAGGAGCCCAAGCCCAATGACTTAGGCTCCTAGGGTTGGTGCATTTCACACCAATTGAGGAAAGAAAGGAAGAGAACGAAAAAAAGAAAGGAAAAGAGGGAGAGAGAGCCGAAGCAAAGAGAAAGGAGAAGAGAGAGTGGGAAACGGCGCACCAAGGGAGAAAGAGAGAGAGTTGCATCGCAAGGAAGAAGAAGGGAAGGAGAGCTCCATTGTTGCGGTGGTTTTGGTGGTGACTCCATAGAGAAGCTTTTCTACGGTTAATTTAAGGTAAGGGGAGTCTCACTCTATAATAGAGGGTATAATAGGTCGTATGTGAGTCATAGAGTCTTAATTTGATGATGTTGATTGTTAATTGAATGGTTGTTGGATTGAATTTGATGAACTTGCATGAGAAATTGATTTAGGGCTCAATGTTAGGGTTTTATGTTCTTGATTTCGTCTTGATGTGTGAATTGAGGTGTGAAATGTGAAATTGAACATGTTAAAATGATTGTAGAGTGAATTGGAATGATATATGGTGGTTAGAATTGGAAGGAATTGAAAATTGGGAATTTTTGGGGTATAGGGCGCCAAAGGGCTAGGATTCATGGCGCTTCAGTGCCTTTCGTAGCAAGATGAGGCTACGCGATGTTCTTGTCTGGGCGCCACATTCTTTGAAAAATGGCGCTGGGTTCTTGTTCATGTGCTAGAGTTGAGTTTGTGTGCAGGGTGTTGCTGCCAGGGCGCCAAGTTGCTGGGAAAATGGCGCCCAGTGCACTGTTTGAGTGCTGTGAGTGTGTGTTTGCTGTCTGGGCGCCAGAATGTGGGTATTTTGGGGCCCGGGGAGTGAAACTTGTATTTCTGGGCACATTTTCTCGTGCAAATTTTGTATTCACCGCCAAATTTCAATTTTAAGTGTTTTGGCTCGAGTGGTTTTCTCAGTTGCAGTGTCATTTTGAAAATGTCCCTGGGGGTGATTTTGTGTGTGTAAATGGGGTGGGTGAGGGAAACTCACATTTCGAACATATTTTCTTGTGCCAAATTTTGTATTCACCGCCCAAATTCAATTTTAAGTGTTTTGGCTCGAGTGGTTTCTGAGTACAGTGCATGCTCTGGGTGTATTAGCAAATACGAGGATCGCCAACAGCAATGGACTGCGGCCCGACCCATCTCGATCGGCCCATACACGCCGCTTGGGCGCACTTCTCGCCGGCCGAAATCTTCGCATAACGGCCGGACCTCACACGATATATATCGCCACTCGCACATGGCATCAGTGCGTTCTCTAACCTTGTGCTATCCGCCTGGCGACCTCTCACTAGATCGTCGGAGTGTCTTTGCGGTGTACCACCCGAGGTGCTCAGGCCAGCGTGAAGCCGGGACCGGTCCTTTCAACCTCTCAACGGCCGCCCATCGGGCGAAGCAACAAACACTTCAACACTTCATTGGTCAAGGTACGATCAATTGGCGACCACGATGGGAGGCCCGTGCGCTATCCTACCTCTTTCATGGCTCCACGCGACCGCCCCGCACGCTGGCCACTTCTCGACTCAATCCCTCCGGCGAGAATCGCCAGCAGACCCGGAGGGCGTGGCCGCCACGGTCCCACGAATCTCGAGACTTCCATGACAAGAACCTTCGGTGCACAACGGTCGTGGACCGGTCCTCCAGCCAGATCCATCCGTCCCGTTCTCGAGACTTGCCGCCCGGCCGGTTGAAGCGGGCATTCAAGAACCTCTCACGGACCATGTTACTTCAAGCCGCTTTGCGGATCTTGCAAAACAAGAATCAGTGATCGCAGATCCGAGATGCACTCATCTCCCGAAGATGAAAGAGGTTCACCCGGCCGCCCAGTAATGCGAAAGACGGAGAACCTTCACCACCACGCCGCGGCCGTGCGAGACACCGCTCCCCTCCTCGAAGGAGCATTTCACGCCGAGAGAGCACTACTCATCGTTCTCCGGCCAGAAGAAGCAGGGCGCATAGGTCGCCCCCGAGCAGGAACGCGCGTAGACGCCGTTCGATGTCCGATGACTATGAAGATTCTAGCTACCGAGTCCCGACACCGTCCGCCGCTTCACGAATACTCCTCTAATGAGTCGTCCCGGTCACGTCGGTCGAGAAGCAGATCTTGGGATTCTCGTGAAGAGCTGGAAGATTACAGAAATGGAAGAATTAGGGACGTTTCGCGATCGGCCTAGGAGAGGCCAAAGCGGCGACCGTAAGGCCTCCTCAGCTTCCACCAACTGCCCATCCGGAGGATTCTATGGAATGCCGGGCAACGAGGCATGCCTCGCAATGCAACCCTTTGGGTCGAACGGCATTCAGAATGAACATGGCCCGTTCTCCAGGGAGATCAGGCGTTACAAGATTCCGAGAGATCTCCGCAAGCCGCCCAATCTCAACAAGTTTGACGGCCGAGAGATCCGCATAAGCATCTCCGTTACTTCAACAATTACCGCCTGCTATAGGAATTGGGACCGACCATGAAGTGCGTGCTTTTTCCCGATCCACCGGGGCGTAGCCGAGCATTAGAGTGGTGGGAGTCTCTACGACCCAATTCCATCTCCTCGTGGGACGACCTGATTAGAATATTCTTGTCTCACTACACTGCAAACCGCTGCCAATATCGGTATGAAGAATACTTGGACTCTGTTGTTCAAGGAGATAATGAGACGTTGAGACAATACATCGACCGGTTTAACACTGAGGCTGAGTCTGTTCGTGACTTGTCAGACAAGGACAAGTTGAAATATCTCGGCGTGGTATTCGACCGGACCACCGTTCGTTGAAGAGTTTACATTGAATCATTACCGTGATCTCACCACTTCCTAACAAGGGCTAACGTCCACATGCGATATGAAGAAACTCGGCAAAGAAGAAAGGCCGTCCGCATACGCGACCTAAAGAAGAAAACAATGAAGCCGCCAAAGGGCATGAAGGTCGCGCCGCGACAATCGGCCCGACTTTCGAGACAAAAAGTTCGATCATCGCACTCGACTCAACACCTCCATTGCGCAGATCTCTACGCCGAGTGTCGAATAATGAGTTTGTGGGAGTTAAACGGCTGAACCACTCGTGCTCGAGAGAAGGGCACGGCCGACCAAAAGATATTGCCGTTACCACAAAAGCAAGGGTCATGATACCAATGACTGCATGGCCCTCAAAGATGATATTGAAGAGCTTATACAGAAAGGCAAGTTGGGAAAGTATGTGAGGTCGGAGGAAGGCGACCGACCTCAAGAGAAGCCGAAAGAAGCCGATCCAGACAGAGGAAAGGGGCCTCTGGCCATAGAGGGCACCCAAAACAAGGATCGATCTGAAGATCGTGACACTCGGCAGTCCAGAGGCCGTAATGTTGCGATGGTTATTCATGGTGGAAACCCCGGATCGCAGGGGAATCTAATAAAGCCACTAAGAGAAAGTGGGGCCGAATTGTTAATGGTCGCATCCACCTCGGCACCACCACCGGTCTCGAAAGCGCCTCCCGTCTCGCTCGATGATAGCGACTATACGACGCGAAGCCTAATAGCTATGTTCCATTGGTAATCGTAGTTATGGCAAACACGTAGTCGCAGAAATCCCGGTCGATCAAGGTAGCTCGGCCGATATCATGTTTGAAGGCTTGATCGACAAAATAAAGGTTGATCGGCGAGATAATTCCCGTGCCGAGCCTACTCCTCTAACGAGTTTTCAATGGGGTGACGACCTATCCGCTGGGAACGATCGAGCCGGCCGGTCACGTTTGGTGACGACATCGGGATAGTACTGCATGCAGACTCGCCGGTCGGACGGCGTTCCTTGTACTCCCCCTCAAATCCTCGCTATCAATGTATTATTGGTAGGCCGACTTTGGGTAAGCTAGAGGCCGCATTACATCGACGGTGCATCTAAAAATGAAATTCTATAGCAAGGATCTACCAAGTAGTTACCACGGCGGCCGACCTTGAATCAAAGAAGAAGAAGCCACGCTCGTACCAAGAAATATGTGACGAGGTAGATCGTGGCCCGAACGCTCGTGAGCACTAGTGAAGGCCATCAAGTCAATGTCGTGATTTGGGCGCTCGGTATGATCCGCATAAATGACCCAGGAGGACGATGACGGCGTTTTGCTCGAGAACCGAAAAAGCGGTGATGAGACCAGAGCCTCATGGAGAGTTGGTAGATGTTCAATTGGGTGACGACCCATCCAAAACGGTGAAGCTTCGGTAACGACCTACCGTGAGCAAGTGAAGCAAGACCTTGTGCAATGCTTGAGAGACTATCTTGACTGTTCGCATGGCGGTCATCGACATGCCCGCATTCCTATCGAAGTAGCACCGCCATCAACTTTCGATCGATGAAGAGGTCAAGCCGTCGCTCAAAGAAGACGCGTGCTCGAGCGAGGAAAAATCTCAAGCCGCCGCAAAGGCCGTTGAGGACCTCATAAAGGCCAATTTTATAGAAGAGATCAAATACACGACTGGGCTATCCAATGTCGTCTTTGGTTAAGAAGAAGAATGGAAAGTGGAGGATGTGTGTGGACTATCTTCGATCTAAATAAGGCATGCCCGAAGGATGCCTTCCCGGGTACCTAACATTGACAAGGTGGTCGATGGGGCTTGGGCTACAAACATCTTGTCTTTTACGGATGCTTACTCGGATACAATCGGATCACGATGTATCCGCCCGATCGACACAAGACGGCCTTCATGACCGATCGGGGAAATTTTCGAACAAGGTGATGCCCTTCCGATGCACGAAAAATCACTGGAGCGACCTACCGGCGGATGATGAGCAAGATCTTTAAAAGACGGATCGGTCGTATCTCGAGGTGTATCCGGGCGACATGATCATTAAAAAGCGTAATCGACCGGATCACGTGAACGACCTCGTGGAAATATTTGAAGAAGCTAGGAGGAACTCGCTTAGACCAATCTGAAAAGTGTACCTTTGGGGTGAGGCGTGATTCTTGGGTTTTCACCTGACTGAAAGAGGGATAGAAGCAAACCCTGAAAAGTGTAGGGCGGTCGCCGATATGAGGCCGCCCACATCGAAAAAAGAAATACAACAGCTCAATGGCATGGTGGCCGCTCTATCCAGGTTCATCCCCAAAGCGGCCTGTAAGTCGCTTCCAATCGCTTTAGGCTGAAGAAAGAAGTGGATTTTGAGTGGACCGAGCAATGCCAAAAGCATTGGATGAATTAAAGCAAGCTTTGGTTAGCCCGCCAATCATGACCAAGCCGTTCGCGAAACGTTATATCTGTACTTGGCCATAACAGAAGAAGTTCTCAGTGCTGTACTAGTTAGAGAGAACGAACTAAAGCAGAATCCAGTCTATTTCATAAGCAAAGTACTCCAAGGGCCCGAGCTGAGATACCAGAAGATAGAGAAGTTTGCCCTTGCACTCCTAATAGCTGCTAGAAGGTTGAGACCCTACTTTGTGGCCCACTGTGTCGTGGTAAGGACCGACCAAATTATCGAGCAAGTCCTTCATCGGCGGACTGGCAGGACGAATGATAAAGTGGGCGGTAGAACTCAGTGAGTTTGGCATCAAATTTGAATCTAGATCGGCCGCAAAAGCGCAGGTGTTGGCCGACTTTATAGCAGAAATGACTCCTACTCCAGAAGATCAAGCCGAACGACACGGATCTTGCGTAGATGGGTCGTCCTAATAGCAAGGGGAGTGGGGCCGCCTAATACTAGAGAATTCGTAAGGCCTTGCCGTGAAGTCTCTTTAACCTTTGCGTTCCACACTTCAAACAACCGGGCCGAATATGAGGCGTGTATAAGCCTACTGCACTCTCGCGAGAGACTTCAATGTTGACCGAGTTGAACTCGGATCGATTCCCTACTCGTAGTCTCGCAGATCAAAGAATTATATGATGCTAAAGGCGACGTCTTTGAAAAGCTATCTAGCAAGAGTGAGAGAAGCGCTCAGCGGTTCGGCCGAAATGAAGTGGTACATGTGCCTCGAACCGAAAATGTTCGAAAGCGGATATTCTATCGGTGGCAAGTACCAAAACTCCGGAAATCATAGAAGTGTGATCCAAGAAACATTAAATCGGCCGAGCGTTTCAAACCAAGCCAAGTCGGTCGTTGGCGTTACGTGTGTCGAAGACGCATTCGATTGGATCGCCCCATCCTAAGGTACATTGTTGAAGGAGAGGAGCCGAACGATCCAAAGCAAGCTAAGTTGGTCGGACTCAGAGCGACCAAATATTCGGTTATTGAAGGAAAGTTATGCGAAAGAGGATTCTCCTCTCCATTGTTAAGGTGTCTTACGTCGGTCGGCCACCATGTGTTGAGGACATTCATGAAGGTGTTTGTGGGAGTCACCGGGCGCTCGCTCCATAGCTAAGAAGGCTCTCGAGAATTCGGCTACTATTGGCCGACCATGGGCGAGATGCCAAGAAGCTCGCGTTGAAGTGCAAGAAATGCCAAGTACATGCCGATGTTCACATTGCACCTTCCTCGAAATTACAAAGTCTTGTCTCACCTTGGCCGTTCGCCGGTGGGGCATGGATCTTCTAGGCCCGTTTCCACCGCTCCGAGGCGGTTCAAGTTCTTGATCGTGGCGATGGATTACTTTACTAAGTGGATCGAGGCCGAGCCGCTTGCAACAATCACATCGGCCAAAGTCGCTGAAGTTCTTGGACGGTGTGTGCTAGCCCGTTTTGGGATTCCCAAAGAATTGATAACGCATAACGCACCCGGGCCTCACGCAGACAAGAGATTGAGAGAAATGTTGGTCGGCTTAGGGTCAAACAATGTTTCACCTCGGTCGAGCACCCTCGACTAACGCCGCCGCTGAAGCGCCAACAGAGTTATCTTACGTGGTTTAAAGCGAAGATCGGATGAAGCGAAGAGGAATCTGGTCGAAGAGTGCGATCCGTTCGTGGGCCTCTGGGGCGACCCCTCATTCATCGGCCAGAGTCGCCGCCCAGATTGGTGTGCGAATCGATCTTTGTGATACCCATAGAAATGGGCGAGCTGAATTGAGGACTTCAAACCCCTACGGTGGTTGACAACGGCCGGGCTATCCGAGAAGAAGCTGGACTTAATTGAAGAAGCTGCGCACCCAAGCTTCGCTAAGAGAGCAATTGATCAAAATGTAAGGTCGCAGCCAGTACAACGCTCGAGTTCAAAAGAGGAATTCTCGGTCGGCCAACTCGTTCTAAGACGGGCCGACGTGGAAACAAGAATGCACGCCAAGGGAAGATGGCGCCAAATTGGGAAGGTCGTGACGAGTCATCACGAAGACGGCGAGGGCATACGAGCCGAAACCATGAATGGGCGACTATCCCGAACATGGAATGCGAGAAAAACTTAGGAAGTATTACGTTTGAATGTAACCAAGGATTTGAATGTAATAACGACCGATCTATTAATGAAAGCAGACAGCGCTCTTTTTCCCATCGGGTTTTTTACTGAGGCGACCTTTAAAAAACATGATGTGTTCTTTACTTTCTCGCAAGAATGTATGGCCGTCGCTCAAGATTGCCCGTGGCAAAGGAGCGATCGAAGACTTATCGAAGTTGCTGAGATCGTCGAAACGATCTAAATCGGCGACCGTCGAAACGGTCCCAACCGAAAGTGCCATCGAAATGGCCCGAGGGTTAAAACCGCCAAACCTTAGATCGTCGAAACGATGCAATCGAGCGGCCGTCGAAACGGTCCCAACCGAGCGCCATCGAAAATGGCCCAACAACGCTAGGTCGTCGAAGCGATCTACATCGAGTGCCATCGAAAATGGCCCAAAGGTTAAGTAATAACCCATCGCGGTGGCCGTCGAAAAGCGATCTACTTAAATGCCATCGAAAGGGCACAGTCGGTGGTCGCGAGCGATCTAGGCCCCGTTGGAATATTAACTTATCAAAGAATGGATGCTTCCAAATAAGCACGAATGACGACCAAACGGTCTTAAAGCTCAAAGACTTAGAGAGAAATAAACATACGAGGCGCAAAGAAAAGCGACCAACAACGGCGCCATCGGTAACGATTTAACGCGACGTAGCGCCCACAAGTTCAAAATGAATGAGGCGAATAAATGCAAGAAATGCGCAGACATAGCAATATAAATTCGAGCGGGCATAATTGAAAGCAAGTAAAGATTGTCATTACAAATATGGGGCCTTGCCAAGCCGAAGCGCCACGATTAAAAAAACGCACGAACGCAGAAAAATTGTGTCGCCCGAAGGCAAGTTAAAGTTACGAAATTACACCGCTCGCAGGCGGGCTTCAAAAGAGAATGGTGGCCGGGCGAATGACGTTGCCCTGCTCGTCATATTCTGCAGGCAACATGAACTTATTATTTTCGACATAGTGCGTGGGCTTGATCATCTTGTCATCAAAATTGATCTGCAGGTCGGTATTCAACACCCGCGCCTGGCCAAGAGCGTTGTAAAATTGCTCGATTGCAGCCTCCTGACCGGCCTGGGCCACCGCTAGGATCTTTTTCTGCAGCTCGGCGTTTACGGCCTCCAACCTGGCCTTCTCTTTCTCGACGGATTCAAGGTCGGTTTTGGTTTATTCTTCACTGGCCTAAGCTCCTTGTTCCTCTTTGACAGCCTGGCCCGGTCTTCCTCCCCCCGTTTGAGGGCCTCCTTCTTCGACTGGAGGAGCTTGTCGTGTTTCTGCTGCAGCTCAGTCAAAGCCTTGCCCTTCCCTGCGAAATTCAGATCGAAGGTTGGTTAGTCGGTCGAACAAAGGTAAGATAAAGATTACAAGACTAAGAAAGTAAAGTTACCATCGATTCGGCCACCACTCGGCCATGACTTTCGACCCCCATACAGAGAGAAGCGCGAGCGCCATGGGTTTCCTTCTCTTGCGCTCGGATCGGCCGCACCCAAGCTTTCGAGTGAATGATGGGAATCTCCTCCGCTTTGGGCCGAGACCGACAATCACGCTTGGCCGCTTGGGTGAGCGATCGGCAGACGGGAGGGGCGGCCAGAGGCCTCGCCGACCGCTTCTTCCCTTGGCCCTTAGGGGTGTGAGGACTTTGGAGGAAGGTTCGAGATTACCCCGACCGAGAAGCGTCGAGTCCCTTAGCCCCTCGCCCGGGCTTCGGGGCGGCGCGGCGGTTCCGGCTTTTTGCGGCCATCCTTTCTGCGAAATAACGAGTCATGAGTTAGAGGAAAAAGAGAAAGTCAACAACAGGATATAAGGGCGAAAAAGTTCAAAAGCGAACCAATCTCGGCCTCCAGTTCATAGCCTTCGTACAAGACAAAGGGCCGGCAAGGTATGTCGCCCTTAGGATCTGGACGCATCATGCCCGCCAAATGACTTTATCATCTCCAAAGTCTCCGTGTCGGCCTCTCCCGGATCTTTCAATCAGATAGATGTAATCTCCCGGCGCTGCGAAAATGAGCCTCATTCCACATGATAGGGAAGTAAGGGGGACCCAACATCCCGTCCGACTGAACCTCACAAACGGCCTTGCCGGCCTTTCTTGATTGGGACGATCCGGAAATCTTGGCTTTTCCAGGCCGCTCCCAACGACTCCTGGAACGCTTTGAAAAATCGGTGATGGGTCTTCTGCATCTTGAAGGAGACTTGCTCCCTTTTCTCCTTGTTGGCCTTCTCTCTGAGCCAGCTCAGCTCGAAGATAGCAAAGAAAAGCATCATCGATCTGGCCGACCCGGCAGTGGTCAAGAAACCTCAAAGGTCTTTAAAAACGCCCATGCGTTCGGATGAAGCTGTGAAGGGGCGACCCCAATATGGCGCAAGACGTCGCGCTGGAATTCGGTGAAGGGAGGTGTAATCTTCATCTTCTCGAACACGAGCCGATACATCGTGAACTTGAAGTTGGAAGAGTAAGTCGCGATATCTTCGCCCTCCTTCATGCCTCTTATCCTCCAGGCCGGTGAGTCCTCGGGCGCGCTCGTGGATCGGGCAAAGCATCGTGGCCGATCGTGAGAATGCTCTGTTGGGCGAAGAGTTTCCGACACCCAAGACATATCGGACACATCTCGAGCTACGTCGGCGGACTTGGCCGACCGCCCGTTCGACCCCGATGTTGGCTTCGGACTGAAATATTGACCTCGAGCCGAGCCGCCTCTTCTTCAGAACTTCCTCGCTTCGCCGCCTTGGCCTCCTCTTGAGAACCTCTCGGTTCGGCGCGCCGGCCTCCGCCATCTCCTCGTCCCATGACCGGGGCGGCACTCTGCGCCTCGTCATCATCAATGGTAATCACGTCGGCGTCTTTCTTCTTCTCCACCACGGATACAACGCCCTCGGGCGGTGGAGAGTTGCTTTCGGCCGCTTCGGCGGAATGGACGGACACAGAATCGTGGCTCTTGGGGCCGCCGATCCCGGCCAGGAAGAATGAGAACTTCGAGCTCGTCTTTGCTCGAAGAATCGCTGAAGAGCTAGAGCTTTTGTCGCCCAAGACGACTTAGACTCCGCCTCTTGGGAATTGGGCTCGCCTTGCCTCGACATATAGGTGGCAAAGGATTGCGGTGGTTTTCCGGAATACGGGCGATTAACTTTGTCCGTGGCATACACAAACACTGTGATAAAGGGATCGAGTCGGTCGATAGAGCAAAGCACTCATGAGAGGCGCGAGCCGCCATCCTCGACTGACACCCCTATCACGAGGCGTGGAAAAGCACGCAAGTACTTTAAAGAAAAACTCAAGTTTAAAAGAGTAAAGGAGCGGTCGATTCGTACCTTAGCGGATGTTGAAGATCGGTCGCGAGATGAAGTAAACGACTTCAATGCAAGTCGGCGGCGACGAGTCGGTCGTTAGCGAGCAAATCTTGAAAGTGTGAGAAATGAACTCGATAGAAGGGCTATTTATAGCACGGATCTGCCGCGCCGGCGGGACCGGATACGAAGAGTCCTGGCGCTTTCGTCTTCTCACCAATGGTTGTCTCGGACAACCTCGGAAACACCAAACGTCACGTCTTAAATGTCGGGAAAGACCAACCGTCGCGCGGCCCGGAGATGGTTGACGAGCGGTCGACACCGCCCCTAGAAAAAGCAAGCGGCGCGTCCGCTTTCATCAAGGGAACTTCACTCACGGGGCATCGATTCAAGCCTCATTTCGCTCTTAGCGACCTAGGCTTGGGGGCAACTTGCTTCACGGGTGTATTAGCAAATACGAGGATCGCCACGCAATTGGACTGCGCGCCCACCCGTCTCGATCGGCCCATACACGCCGCTGGGCGCACTTCTCGCCGGTGAAATCTTCGCATAACGGTCGGACCTCAACGATATATATCGCCACTCGCGACATGGCATCGTGTGCGTTTTCTAACCTTGTGCTATCTGCCTCGAGCGACCTCTCACTAGATCGTCGGAGTGTCTTTGCAGGTACCACCCGAGGTGCTCGGTAGCGTGAAGCCAGGACCGGTCCTTTCAACCCTCTCAACGACCGGCCCATCAGACGAAGCAACAAACACTTCAACACTTCATTGGTCAAGGTACGATCAAGGTCTTATTTTAAAAATGTCTCGGTGAGGGTGCTTTGGTGTGTGTAAATGGGGTGGTTTGGGTGAAACTTACTTTTCTAGGCATATTTCACCGTGCCATATTTTGTATTTACACCCAAAACATTTTTAAACATTTTGGCTCGGGTGGTTTTTGGTTTGAAAGTGTTGGGTGTCTTTGGTCGCAGGGGGCGCCAAATTGTCTTTGCCAGGCGCCTAGTCCGGTGCACAGTGTCCAGACCGTGTGCAGAATCGTGGTCCGAAGTTTGTGTCTAGGTCTGTGTTGCCCGTGGGGCGCCAGATTGCTAGAAAAGTGGCGCCCGGTGGTGTGTTGCCACGGGGCGCCAAATGCTTGAGCCGCGCTAGTCTTTGTGTTGCACCGAGGCGCGAATGTGGGGAAAATGGCGCCTAGTGCCGCCAAGTGCCTAAGAGTGTCTTTGCTTTGGTCCCTAGGTGACGAGTTTGGTCCCTAGATGATTGTTTTGGTCCTAAATGGTGGTTTAGGTCCCTGAGTGAGGTTGAGTACTCTAGAGGAGATTAGTCCTTGGGACTTAATGGTGTTGAGAGTGTATAATGAGGTGACTGAGCATGCCATGGGGGCATGGGCCGGAGGGCCAAGCCATGAGGGCTATAAAATGAGATTAACTACTGAGGTAAGAGTTAATGTGTGTATTGAGCTGTTTGAGATTGTGTTTGTGTTGTACATGGAGTCTCATGCATACATTTGGCTGCGGTCGTAGAGCTTATAAAATGAATTGTGAAGCCTGAGGGCGGCCGGAGGGCCAGAGTCATGAGGACTCCATTATTGATGAGAATGCCGGAGGGCAATATTGAGAACGCCGGAGGGCAAATGGTACCACATGCATAATTACATTGCATACATTCTCATGAGTGCATTGAATGTTATTGAGTGTTGATTGGTGTGTTTGAGTATGCGGTGAACTGTGATTGTATATATTGCTTATTATCACTTTTATTATATAGTTCGAGACTCACCCTTTCTGTTGTTGTTTACCACAGGTAGTCATGAGTGAGGACTTGATATCTTCACTATTCCCCGAGTCGGTCTGCTCTGATACGTAGCACCTAGGGGTTGGGGTTTAGACTCTATTTTGCTTTGTTTTGCTCACTGTTGAGCTTTCATATATGATTCTCTATGTATTACTTGAAGATCTTTGAATCCTTTGAGATGTAACTTTATTTTCCGCTGCATGTTATGAGATTGTTTACTACGTGGTTTACGGTGTTACGTATTTGATTTTGTTTATGAGATGAATTGACTGTTGAGTGTTTTAAGAGAAAAGTGTGACGCTCCATTAAATGAGAAAAATGATTTTTACACTCTGATTTTTGAACTAAACTGCCGGGTAGAATTGGGGTGTTACACTAGGAGCCTAAGTCATTGGGCTTGGGCTCCTGGGCCCAAAACAGCAGCTCTGGTATTTCTAATACCACTCCCTTCTATTTAAAAATAAAATACTAAATATAAAACACTATATTATATTTAATATAATTAAAATAGTGCATCACTTTAAATAATTTAATCAATTACTTAATTAAATCATTTAGGGTGTTACAACTCTCCCCCACTTAGGAAATTTCGTCCTCGAAATTCGTACCTGAGTCAAATAACTCTGGATAAGACTCCCGCATCTAGCTCTCCAGCTCCCAAGTCATACTCTCACCAGAATATCATCAATAAAAACAACCACAAACCGATCCAGGTAGCTATGGAAGATTCGGTTCATGTACTCCATAAACACCCCTGGTGCATTAGTGACACCAAATGGCATTACAGAGTACTCATAATGCCCATACCTCGTTCTGAACGCTGTCTTCTGGATGTCTTCATCCTTCACCTTTATCTGATGATAACCCGACTTCAAGTCAATCTTGCTAAACACTTTAGCACCCACCAGCTGATCCATCAGATCATCTATCCTCGGAAGAGGATACTTATTCTTGATAGTTACTTTGTTGGTTATGCGTAATCCGCGCCAGAGCGCATACTCCCATCCTTCTTCTTAACCAACAAAACCGGAGCTCCTCATGGTGACACACTAGGCCTCACAAATTTCTTCTCAAGAAGCTCCTCTAACCGCTTCTTCAATTCGCATAACTCGAAGCCGACATCCCAGACGCGGTGCCATAGACACAGGCCTAGTACTGAGCACAAGCTCAATCCGGAACTCAACTTCCCTCTCTGGGGCACACTAGGAATCTCATCGAGGAACACTTGAGGAACTCACACACCACCAACCCATCAACTACTACACTTGGTTCTCAGCGAGACATAGACGCCATCAAAGCAAACAGATGACCACCTCCTTCATTACCTTATGCACCGACCCGCAGACAACAAAATGGACTCTTCCTCTTCCGGGAGGAAGGAAACTTGCTTGACTTGCAATCAAGCTCTTGTGACCGACTTGCCACACACTGAAACACACCATATCGGCGGGAGCATCTCCCCACTTGGCTTCTTGCCTCAGCGGACTTCTTACCCTCGGCGGACCTACTACTACCACCAAAGATACTTCCGCTTCCTCTATCGTCACAGACATCTCATATGGCTTACTCCTGGTTCGGAACTCACCTCTATCAATGACATGAACAACAATTTAGAACTAGTCTAGCAACACCTAATTGTCATAAACACTATGACAGACCAGACTTAGCGGATGCAGGCCAGAACTTTTGCTCGATACCACTATTGTAACACCCCATTTCTACCCGGTAATTTATAATAAAAATCAGAGTATTAAAAAATTATTTCTCATTAAATGGAGCGTTACACTCCTCTCTTGAAAGCACCCAAACAGTCGGTTCAGCTCATAAAAAGGTATCATACATAACACCATAACAAAAACGTGGGATAACTCATATCATGCAGCGGAATATAAACTACGTCTCAAAATGGTACTCAGCAGTCTCAAAACAATACTCATAAGCTCAACAATGAGCAAAACAAAACAAACTAAAGTTCGTAACCCCAAACCCCTAGGTGCTACGTATCAGAGCAGACCGACTCGGGAAGTAGTGAAGGTAGCAAGCCCTCACTCAACACTACCTGTGGTAAACAACAACAGAAAGGGTGAGTCTCGAACTATATAATAAAAGTGATAATAGGCAATATATACAATCACATTCCACAAAGACAATCAATCATACCAATCATCACTCAATAATGTTCATGTGTTCATGTGAATGTATGCAATGTAGTTATGCATGTGGTACCATTTGCCCTCCGGCAGTCTCATTATTTGCCCTCCGGCAATCTCATTATTTGCCCTCCGGCAGTCTCATTATCAAATTGAGTCCTCATGACTCTGGCCCTCCGGCCTCACAATCAGTTTATAAACGTCGCGGCCATGAAAATTAATGTATGCATGAGACTCCATGAATACAACACAAACACATTTACAATATCTCAATCCACGCACTAACTCTTACCTCATTATTAGTCTCATTTATAGCCCCCACGGCCTGGCCCTCCGGCTCATGCCCCCATGGCATCCTCAGTCATCTCAAGTTACAAACTCAACATAATTAAGTCCCAAGGACAAATCTCATCTAGAGGACTCAACCTCGCTCGAGGACCTAAACCACCTTTTAGGACCAAGACAATCACTGAGGGACCAAATCGCCACCTAGGGACCAAAACAACACACACTTAGGCACTTGGCGGCAAGACTAGGCGCCATTTTCCCCACATTCTCGTGCCCCTAGTGCAACATGGCAAGACTAAGCGCCCGAAAACTCGGCAATTTGCGCCCGTGGCAACACGACCATCGGGCGCCACTTTTCTAGCAATCTGGCGCCCCTGCAGGCGGCACAGTCCTAGACACAAACTCGAACACGAGCGCTGCCCGAGCACCACTGGCGCAAGACTTTGGCGCCCCACACACTGACCCAAAGACACACAAAGACGTTTAAACAGAAAACCACTCGAGCCAAAAAGGTTTAAAAATGTTTTGGGCGAGTAAATACAAAATATGGCACGGTGAATTATGCCTAGAACTCTAAGTTTCACCCAAACTACCCCTAGGCGCACACTTATAGCGCCACAAAGAAAGCCTTCTAGCACATCTCTCAAACGACACATGAAAACAGAAAACCACTCGAGCCAAATTGTTTAAAAATGTTTTTGGCGGTGATTGCAAAAGTTGGCACAATAAAATATGTCCAGAAATGTAAGTTTCACTCAACCCACCCCATTTACACACACAAAGCCACCCCCACCGGACCTTTGTAAAATAACACCAGAACTGAGAAAACCACTAGAGCCAAAATGTTTTAAATTTAATTTGGGCAGATGAATGCAAAGGATGGCACGGGAAAATGTGCCTAGAACACTAAGTTCCACTCCCCAGGCACCAAAACACCCACGTTACGCGCCGATCAGCGACACACTGCACTCGGACCTGAATTCCGGCCAAAGACGTGAACAGTAACCCAGGCGCCATTTTCTCAGCAATATGGCGCCCTGGCAGTGGCATTTCTGCACAAACCCACGACACACTCTGTGAACAGTAAACAGGGCGCCTAACTCCTAACGCTTTGGCGCCCCAACCTCAAAAACCCCAATTTTCACAAATTCTCCCAAATCAAATCACTCTAATACTCCTAATTTCTCATTACAACAATCAATTTCATGCTCAATCATCAAACACGCCACAAATCACGAAATCACATGTTATAAACCCTAAATTAAGCCCCAAATCGATTTCAACATGCAATTTACCAATTCAATGGTTCAAAACATCAAACAATCATCAATTAACATAAAACAAGACCTATGATCTACATATAACTCATTATCTCCTCTATTATAGAGTGAGACTCCCCTTACCTCGAATTAACCGTAGAAATTGATTCTCACCAAGTCACGTACAAGAACCACAGCAACTATGGAGCTTTCCTCTTCTCCTTTCTCCCTTGCGATCAAGCCCTTTCTCTTCTCCTCTCTTGGTGCGCCGTCCTCTCTTCTCTCTTCTCCCTTTCTTTCGTTTTCTTTCTTTGTTTCTTACTTTGGTGCGAAATGCACCAACCCTAGGAGCCTAAGTCATTGGGCTTGGGCTCTGGGCCCAAAACAAAGACTACTGGTATTTCTAATACCACTCCCTTCTATTTAAAAATAAAATACTAAATATAAAACACTATATTATATTTAATATAATTAAAATAGTGCAACACTTTAAATAATTTAATCAATTACTTAATTAAATCATTTAGGGTGTTTCTGATTCTTCTTGATGGGGGTGTAAGCAGCGAGGGCGCCAAATTGGCACGCCCTACGCGCTGTGTGTGCGCTGTGTGTGTGTGTTGTGTGTGCGCGCGCAGCAAGAAGCGCCGAATGCGTGCCAGTGCGCTGGTGTGTGTTGCGTGTGGCGAGTTGCTGCAGCGCGGGCGCCCAGTGTGGCGGCCCCATGCGTCGGTCTTTGTGTGTGTGTGTGTTATCCGGTGTTGCGCCTGAGGCGCCATTTGGGCTGCCAAGTGCGCTTTGTGTGTTGCAGTGTTGCGTGCAGGCGCCATTTTAGGTGCCCAAGTGCCTTCGTGTGTCTTGCCGGTGTTTAGGTGCAAGGCTCCATTTGGTCGCCAAAGTGCAATTGTGTGTCTTTGGTGTTTAGGTGCAGGGCGCCATTTGGCTGCCCAAGTGCACTGTGTGTGCTGGTGTCTAAGTGCAGGGCGCCATTTTGGCTGCCTTGTGTTCTTGTTTATCTTGATGTCTAGGTGCGAGCGCGCCAACTTAGGCCTGCTGCTGTGTTCTTGATTCTTCTTTGTATTTGATGCAAGGGCGCAAGGTTTGGTTGCCATGGCGCAACTTCGTGCGCCTGTGCTAGGGGATGGGCGCTAGTTTGGCAGCCCAAGGCGCAACAGTGTGCGTCTGTGTCTAAGTGATGGGCGCCAGTTTGGCAGCCCAAGGCGCAACATTGTGCGCTGTGTTAATACGTGAAGTGGCGCTGTTTGGCGACCAGCCAAGCGCAGCGATGTGCGCTTGTGCCTAGGTGTTGTTCTAGTCCCTAGGTGTTGTTTTAGTCCCTAGGTGTTGTTTTTAGTCCTTGGTGTTGTTTTAGTCCCTAGGTGATGTTTCAGTCCCTAGGTGTGTTGTTTAGTCCTTAGTGTGGTTTTAGTCCTTGGTGTTGGATTTAGTCCTTGGTGTTCTTTTAGTCCCTTTGGTGTTGTTTTTAGTCCTTGTGGGGCTGTTCTTTACGGTGAGGTGTAATAAATGGTGAATGAATATTGGTGATCGGGGGGTCTATGACCTTTCTTGGTGTTGGTGAGTAAATAAACTATTGGTGAGCATGCTAATGCATATGTTGGTGATTTCGGTGTTATGGTGCATAGTCATGGTGTCGCATAATCATATGCTTTTTTGGTGAATAGGCTTCTGCCTCATTATATATTTTGGTGAATGCCCTCAAGGCTATTTTGGTGATGGATCCACATGCATATGCCCGTGGAGTTTTGGGCTGCATCTCATACACTTACATGCATCTGGTGATTTCTTTGGTGATTATAAATTAATGGTGTATTGAACATGATTTTATTTTGGTGTGCTAGTTGCCTGCTCTATTATGTTGCTTGTTTTATTTGTTATTACTTATGTAAAGAGACTCACCCTACTGCTTTATGTTGCTTCTCATGTCGAAGAACGTCACGGTGTGCGTGATCAAGGTGATTTGGTACCTTCTTCTAGTTTGGTTGAGTCGGCTCGATCACGTAGCACCTCAGGCGCGTTAGTACTTGTCATTTCATTTCATGCTTTTAAAATTCCATTGGATTCTGTATTTCTACGTTTTACGTTTGGTGTTATTTCCGCTGCAATGGTGTTTACCTCATATCCACTATGGTGCTATGTATCTCGTACTTGGAGTTTATTTTTATTAATTATTTTGGAGTTATTAGATGTGTTTTGTTTAAATGTGGCACCCTTGTGTGGTCGGAGACTCTGATTTTCAAACTAATTAAAATAGTAGCTTATGTAGAAGGGGGTGTTACATGTTAGACCCGACCTCGTGGAAGAGTTGAGTGAGCCACGAAAGGCCCGACCTACTAGAGGTCAATTCCTTGATTCGGTTCTAGTGTTATTAAAGTCGGACCGGACCGGCCGGTCCGACCGGATTCCGATGCAATTGAGCAGTTAGCCGTGTGACCCAACACTGGCCGCCGGTGAAACCGATCGGTCTAATGAACCGGGCCGGCCTGAACACATTCTAAATTAGTTTTTTTTTTGCTTTTTTTAAAAAAAAAATCATGAAACGCTGTGTTTCATTAAGAAAGGCAGAAACTAAAATTAGAAAGAAGCCAAAAACGCAGCCTCTTCCCAAACCCTATCGCAAGCAGCTTCTTCTTCTTCCCTAACCCAAAAACGCAGCCGCCACTTCCCAAACCCTCCACCGTCAGCTGAAGCCTCCTATTCTGCGTCTTACATCATGCCTCCTCGTGGTTCCTCTTCCTCCGCCGTAGCTCGCGTAATGAGTAAGTGTTTCTGTTTTTCGTTTTCAATTTTGAATCTTTTGATTTTCTCTTCGTTTTTGATTTCCTCTTTGTTCTCAGTTTTGATTTTCTCTTCGTTTTTGATTTTCTCTTCGTTCTCAGTTTTGATTTCCTCTTCCAACATTTGTTTGATGTTTTTGATTTTAATTTTTAATACTATTGTTGTTACTCTGTTTTTGATTTCCTCTTCTTGATTTCTTGCAATATTTTTTGTTAATTAATGTTTGTTTATTAGAGAAGTTGAACTTGCTGTTTTGTGGTAAGTTTTTTTTCCAGATTTTTAAGTTATACATTTATACATATGATATGTATTTTTAGTACTTTTTAATAGTATCCGGCTCATGCGGTCCGACTATAGACCGGCCGGCCCGACTAGAGAACTAGTGAATCAGTGCCTTGACCGGCACGATGACCGGTCTGGCTTTAATAACATTGTTCGGTTCAGCAAGGGTGAGGCGCTTACATAAACTCGGATCCAAGGAGAGGGTCACGTTGGATCCAACCTCGTGGAAGAGGTCAGTGAGCCACGATAGGACCTGTAACGCCCCAAAATAATTTAATTATTCATTTAATTAAGTTATTTAAGGCTTATAACATTTATTTAAGTCAAATGATTAATTTGGAGTTTTATTTTATTCAGGAGGTGTTTAAGTAACTAGGTGGTGCAAATAAAGGGCCCATGGACCATTAGTAGGCCCATATCCAATATAATACTTAGGGTTAGTGTGTGTCTTCTCCATTTTGAAGAAAAGAAAAGAAAATGAGAGGGGGATAAAGAAGGGGAGGCCAACGGCCAGCTTGAGAAAAGAGAGGGAGAGCATTTCTTCATCTTGGCTTTTGGTAAGTGGGTTTTGGTCCCATTCTCTCTCATTTTTCTTGCTCTTTCTATTAGTATAAGTTTCATCCTCTCATTCCTTCTCATTTTCGTTTTGCCATGGAAGGGGTTTGAAGCTCAAAGTTGGTTGAGTGGCTATTTTTGGTGGTTCTTGAAGTTGTGAAGGAGATGGTACTAGTGTTTCTTCAATTCCTAAGGTTAGGGGGCTCTCTTTTCATCCATAATAGGTTATATGATGAGTATTGTGTGTGGGTAGGTTTTAGGATAGTTAATTGATTGATTATGTGTTGTGTGACTTAGTTGGTGTTGTGTTGAATTCAATTTAATGAACCCATGATGTTGTTGTTGAAATGAACTTGATATGAACTATGTAGGTATGGTGTTTGAGGTATTGTTGCAATGAGGTTGAATATGAAATTATGGTAGTTGTAATATGTTGGATAAATTGCCCAAAATGAATTTGAGCTTAATGTGATAAATCTAGGTTGGTTGTTGTTGAAATGGACTTGATATACACTATCGTGTTGTTTATGTGTGTGGGTGAATTGGTGTTGAATTTGGGAGTTTGAAGCATTGTGCCAATATTGTGTTGGGTATGTGTGTTGGTGAAATGGGTGTATGGGTGTGTATTGGTGAAATGGGTGTATGGGTGTGTGTTGGTGAAATGGGTGTGTGGGCGTATATTGTGGGGAGAGGGGCGCCAAAGTGGCATGCCCGTGTTGCCCCGGTTGTGCGTGTGTGTCATGGTGTGGCCTTGTGCCTTATGTTAAGTGTTGTCTAATGTTGCTGAATATTGTCTAAGTGTTGTCAAGTGCTGCTGAATATTGTCTAAGTGCTGTCAAGTGCTGTTGAATGTTGTCTAAGTGTTGTCAAGTGCTGCCAAGTGCTGTCTAATGTTGCTGAATGTTGTCTAGGTGTTGTCTAAGTGCTGTATGCGTCAATTTTGGGTCGGTGAGCTGTGGGACGCCCAAGGAGGTGGCTGCCCCGTGTCTTAGACGTAAATAGTCTATTTAATTGGTGTCGGTGTAACTGGTGAATTAACTGCTAGCCTTAGAGCTATAACTTGAGGTGTGTGAATTGGTGATGTGCTAATGGTGAAATTAATTATTTGGTGAGTAGGCTTCGGCCTTATTGTAAATTATTGGGAGTGCCCGCAAGGCTTGTTTGGGTGATGGTGAATTAATTAATGGCAATGGGAGTCTATTAATTATGGGTGACTATGCTTCATGCATGTTGTGGTGAATATGGCGTGATTTGGTTGTGATTGGTGCATTGTTCATGGCGTCTCATAAACCATGTGCATTTATTTGGGTGAGGAGGCTTCGGCCGTGTTTGGGAGTGCCCTCAAGGCTTATTTTGGGTGATGGATCCACATGCATGGCCCGTGGTGTTTGGGTTGCATTAATCATGCATTCGACGGTGTTTCTTGGCGATTGTGAATTTGATGATGTATATTAATATTGTCGTGATTTGGTGCTTCTGGTTTACCTTCCCTAATATAATGCTTATCCTATTTGCTATTATTTATGTAAAGAGACTCACCCTACTGCTTTTATGTTGCTTCTCATGTCGGCAACGTACAGGTGATAGCGAGTGAAGGTTCTTCTACCTTCTAGTGGGTCCGTTGAGTCATGCTCTGATATGTAGCACTGGGGGGAAGGGCGTCTTAGTTACTTATTATTTTGTTTTGATGTTATTAGACTGATATTTGGTGATGTATTGAATACGTACTAGACTTGTTGTCATTCCGCTGTGCTGGTGAATTATATTCTGGTTGTTGTAAAATTAAACAGGTGTTTTAAGGGTTCGCCCCGTTTTGATGTGCTATGTATCACACACTAGTTTGTTTTATGAGCTTTCAAGTGTTGTCTTATGTTGTTGATGAAAATGTAGCATCCTCTTGTGGTCGCACAGAAAAAGTTTTTGAAAACTCCGATTTATCAATCCTCTTGTGGAGTTGGCTAAGTTCTACCCTCACTACAATGGTGCTGATGCTGAATTCTCCAAATGTATCAAGTTTAAAAATGGTCTGAGGCCCGACATCAAGAAGGCAATTGGTTACCAAAAGATTCGGGTGTTTGCTGATTTGGTCGACAGTTGTAGAATTTTGAAGAGGATAGCAATGCTGCTTATAAGATTGTGAAAGAAAAGAGGAGTTCTCAGTATCGTGGGAAGCCCTATGTTGTTTCTGGTGGTAAGGGCAAGTGGAAAGCTGGTTCAGGCAAGAAGCCGAGTGGCGGAGATGCCCCTGTGAACATGGGATGTTACAAGTGTGGTAAGCCCAGACATAAGAGCTTTGATTGTCAGGTTCACAAGTGTTTCAAATGTGGCAAAGAAGGTCATCTAGCTGCTGATTGTGAGAAGAAGGAAGTTGTTTGCTACAACTGTGGAGAGGTAGGGCATATTAGTACTAAGTGCACCAAGCCAAAGAAGGAGAAAGCTAGTGGGAAAGTGTTTGCTCTTGCGGGGTCTGAGGCGGCTAATGAGATTAGAGGTACATGTCTTATTAATGGTATTCCTGTGAATGCTATTGTTGATACTGGTGCTACGCACTCTTTTATTGCTACTGTATGTGCTGAGAAGTTGAATCTTGAATTGTCTTCCATGATGAGGGAAATGGTTATCGATACTCCAGCTAAGGGTTCGGTGACTACTTCTCTCGTGTATGCTAAGTGTCCTTTATCGGTTTTCGGTAGGGATTTTATTGTTGATTTGATTTGTTTGCCGTTGGACGGGTTAGATGTTATCTTGGGTATGCACTGGTTGGTAAATAACCATGTTCATATCAATTGTTTTAGTAAGTCTGTGAGTTTCTCTTCTCCCGAAGAAGAAGAGTCTAGTTTGTTGTCGGCTGGTCAGTTGCATAAAGTAATGAAGGGGGAAGTTAATCTGTTTGCTTTGATGGCGTCGTTATCCGTTGAAAGTCAAGCTAAGATTGAGGAGTTGCCAGTGGTGCGTGAATTTTCTGAAGTGTTTCCCGATGAAATTCCTGATGTGCCACCTGCAAGAGAAGTAGAGTTTGCTATTGATCTGGTACCTGGTACTAGACTCGTGTCTATGGCACCTTATAGAATGTCTGCATCTGAGTTGTCTGAATTGAAGAAGCAGCTTGAGGATTTGCTTGAAAAGAAGTTTATAAGGCCAAGTGTGTCGCCGTGGGGAGCACCGGTGTTGCTAGTAAAGAAGAAAGATGGGAGTATGAGGCTTTGTGTTGATTATCGGCAGTTGAACAAGGTGACGATTAAGAATAAGTATCCGCTTCCAAGGATTGATGACTTGATGGACCAATTGGTGGGAGCTCGCGTGTTTAGTAAGATTGACTTGAGTTCGGGTTACCATCAAATTAAGGTGAAGGATGAGGATATTCCTAAGACGGCGTTTAGGACTCGGTATGGTCACTATGAGTATTCGGTGATG
This sequence comes from Oxytropis ochrocephala, assembly GCA_020916435.1. Lineage (NCBI taxonomy): Eukaryota > Viridiplantae > Streptophyta > Magnoliopsida > Fabales > Fabaceae > Oxytropis > Oxytropis ochrocephala. The sequence continues at coordinate 66,699,891 of CM037091.1, read as the reverse complement.
CTATTTGGTGTTACGAATGCTCCGGGGGTATTCATGGAATATATGAATCGTATTTTTCATGAGTATCTAGATCGTTTTGTGGTGGTGTTTATTGATGACATCTTAGTTTATTCTAAGTCTGAGGAAGAGCATGTCGAGCATTTGAGGTTGGTGTTAGAAATCTTGAGAGATCGGAAGTTGTATGCAAAGTTGTCCAAGTGTGAATTTTGGTTGAAAGAAGTAAGTTTTCTTGGACATGTTATTTCCGGTAAAGGTATTGCGGTGGATCCTTCTAAGGTCGAGGCTTAAATATATGTTTAGCCCAATGGTATGTTGACACGCGGAGCCGATGTCATCGTTGATGTCATCTTCCTTTGTCGGGTCATCTTTTTTGAACAAAAGATTAACAACAAGTACATAATCAGATGTGTTTTGTTTTTTAGGGACTAAACTAAAACTTTTTGAATTATAAGGATGAAAATGGATCATTGATGTATTTGAAGGGAGTAAACATATATTTAAGCCTAAATTTTAACATTGTAATAAAGTTTTGAATAAAAGACTCACTATATATTGTAGGGCATAGTAACATAAATATCATACTAGTCATAGTAGAAAACAAATATAGCTTTATCCATTTCCTCATTTAAAGAGGAACCAAATATACCTTCATTCATTTCTAATTTTCTATCTTCTTCAAATCTCCCCCTCTCATATGTGTAGTCGAACATATTTATTAAGGGAGGAATAATGTGGAGAAAGAATTGAACCACTAAATTCAGAGGTTTGACACCAGATCAAACCCAACTTTAGAGGTGTTGCCAACAAAATTTGAGATCAAAGATGCAGTTTGGGCTTGTGATTTATCAAAGTCTCTAGGTAGTAGGTACAATGCATTCAATTTTGGTTTTTTGAAGAACATGTGGACAACAGTTGCAGATGATCTCACAATGGATGTCCTTGATTTTTTTGGTGTCAGATTTTATTTGGACAGAAATGCACTTCACTAAAACTGAATGTAAGCAGTTACCAATACAAAAAAATAACCATCAACTTATCCCCTAAAATAACTCACCTAAGATCTATTAGCATAGTTAACCGCTGTGGGTGAGAATAGATGGAAATTTCATTCTTATACTTTCCATTTTGTTTGGATTTTCTTTCGGTAGACTTTACTTAGGGAAGGACAAGTTGAAAGCTGTAACATACTAACATCTATGTAGTTTCCTTCCTTCTCTCTTTCCATTGTTTCTATATCGATATTTTGATCTTGCTTATTTATGATTGTTCTGTTTCCCAATTAAACAATTTTTGGATATTTTGGTAATTTGACTTTTTCACTTTTTCAAACTTTATTACTTTTTCAAGTTTTTTCACTCTCCCACACACTTTATTCAAACTTTTTTACTCTCTCCTTCTCTTTCTTCCATTAACTCTATCTCATTTTTCTATTTCTTACAATATATCTACTTTAATTTGATCTACATGTCTCCTTCATTTTTTTGATATTCTATTATTTCGTCTCTACGGGAAATATTACAATTTGGATAATGTGAAACTTTAATACAATTTTGTTTTCTAATCTCTACGGGAAATATTGCGTATTGTTGGTCAATGTTCACGGGGTAATGTTCGGACGAACTCAATTACATTTTGAAACTTTTTATTTATCTACTCTAAAGTAGTCTTGATTTTCACGGGGTAATGTTCAGACTAATTATGTGTAAGTCTATTAACAAAAATAACACGACAACACCCGTGCATACGCACGGGTATAATGTAGATCGCTTGTGACGTGCTTATCGGCATTTGCTTATTGTTCTTTCTATTAATAACGTGAATACATAATACATCTTGAAGGCCTTTGTAGCTTAGGGGCGCAACAGTGAGAAGCCTGGGAAACCTTTTTGCATTTGTTGTCTCTCCCTTTCCTAATAATTGCTATTGCTATTGCTATATGCTACAATTGTAGTTTATATTTTCATTCTTTTTAGTTTGTTGGAGACTGCATATTGCTTGAAGAATGATAAAATTGTTTTTTTAAGAGTGATGAAATGCCTTTTCTACTTTACTTTGATTTCAGTCTTGACAATTTATGTATATCTAGAGAATCTTTTGGAATTTATCAATATCACATGCTTATTTTCCATTATCATCACTTTTCGTTTTGTCTCTAGGATTGGACATGCAAATTGCTCTTCTCCATCCAATAGCCATTCCCACACTCTTACTAATTTGTTATTTGTCCTCCACTAAAGGGTCTCCTCTAAAGTTTGGGTATTACAGAAAAAATGGCATTGCAATGCAAGTTATGAGCCCCTTCTGCGACAATATAAAACCAAATGTGGGAAGGTATTTTGATCATATTTCTTCAAAGTCCTCAGTTTTATTATGCCAAGAGTGTCTTGGTCTTTTTTTAGATAAGCAGAAAATATATTTTAAAGGAGTACAATGGGTACTCCAACCCGTAGAGATACAAGCAATAGGGGTTTGATTAAAACCTCTTAAGAACAAAACCCAATGAAAAGAAGACTCGAGAAGGAAAAAGAGTACCCAAAAAGTAATAATAGCAATGAAAAAGAGAAAAGAGTACCAACAAGGAAACATCAAAGACTCACATCTTGCAGTTGGGCCCATTATCTTTAATGGAAAAGGTGTTTTCATTGTAAAAGAAACTAGTAACATACCCGTGCATCCGCACGGGTGGATCGACGTGTTATGATTAGTACTCGAAGTTGAAATTTTGTAAGTTCAGTATAGAAGTAAAGTTTACTTAATAAAATAGTTTTGCTAACAATTGTTACAAAGTTTAAACCCTTTAAACGGGGAAGGCAATAACCGTTTGTGTCAATGACGGAAAAATAAAATGTGAGAAAATGGGAAACGTTGAAAAAAGTATACTTTTCTTTCAACAATTTATTTACTTGTCCAAGTTGGAATTCATCATTACATCTTATACTTTCACATAAATACATTTTAGAATATTAATAGATAATGACTGAAATACTTGTAAATAATGTGTATATAGTTAATATCACATTAATTCATGATTTTGCTACAAAAATATGAACACCTCCATATTTGAGCATTCAGAGCATATCGGTATTGATATAATGTTTGTATTAAGTAGACCACCAAAATAAATAAAGGGTAATCTGTACAGGTTTTGTTGGAAGATATTAAACATTATTTTCTTCTTTGAAACATCTCATACAGATTTGAAAGGCATATTTCAAACTCGGGAAATAAATAACCGATAAAATGAAGGCATAAAACAATAAAGTATTAAAACAATAGTAATGATCTCGTAAATATTCTCACCAACTTTTTGTACTTCATACAGATTACATTCTCTTTCGGTTATGTTATAGTTATAGTCGGTCATCAAAAAGGTATATAGACTTAGAAAGTGAGAAGAAGCATTTTGTGCTTTGCATATAAGGCGGTGCTTCCTTTAGTGCCGCATGGTAACTATAAAAGTCCAATAAAATGTCAGCATTCCATTTTTGGCAATGAAATAAGCTTAAAAGGAGAAAGGGTAAAAGGTAGTACCTATAAAGTCACATGTAGATCATGGCAAGAAATTCCATTTGGTTGAACGACATACGTGTCGAGATATCTCTGAGTAAACTATAAAAATTAAGTCCAATATACCAACATAAAATGATGCTTATGAGAGCAAACATATGTTCAACCAATAAGTTTGAAAATTGCAACAAGGAAACATAATCATATGTAAAAATAAAATATATATATATATATATATATATATATATATATATATATATATATATATATATATATATATATATATACATATTTGAAAGGAGTTTATCACAGCAAAGTGGAGGAGAAAATCTACAAATGTATAGGAGAAAAGATCAATTATTTGTGTGGCAAAAAGTTGTCAATTTTTAGTTTGTGGTGTTCCAATATCTATCTACTTGTCACTTGTTAGAAAGTCATACAGTATCTATCTACTTGTCACTTGTTAAAAAAATATATGCATATTTGAATGATTTTCTATAAAAATAGATGCACACTTTGAAACAACAGAGGTAAATGAAGGAGTGATTACCTATTGAGTAAAGGAGAGAAAATTATGTTATAAGCATAGACACAACTGGAAGCTTGGAGGTTTTAGAAGAAATCACTAAATAGAAAATAAACTTGCAGGAAACATCATGTGGGTGAAAATCAATAGATTAGTGCTTCATATGCATTTTGTGGAAATCCATTTCACATTAAAAGAGATACCTAGATTTTGACAATCCATTGTTGGAAATTGGAAAAATAACCTATGAGGCTTCCATAATCACAACTTTACAACATCATTAGATATAAACAATTAGTAAAAGGTAGAGCTTGTTTGATGTTATAGGAATCCACAGAACACCAACGCAAAGCTGTTTTTACTTATAACAACAAACACCATTGAACTTGTTAAGATTGTATTTTATCCATAAAATCTAAATTATAAATCAACTCAATACTAACAGGTACATGTATTATTATAATTATATTATAATTAAGCCAAAAAGAACATGTACAGAAGTATATTATATTGGGAGGGGGTGAACTGGTGAAGTTCTATATATCCAAAGCCAAAAGTAACTGACATAATTAGTACAGTTGGTAGCTTATCATCTTTGATGCTAAAATTTTGTTGCACGGTCCATGATGGTCTTCAAACAAAACATTCTCTAAGAAAACAAAAACTCCTTTAGATTAATTGTTAATCGCTTAAAGAGCATAGAGTTATATGTGTGTGCATTAAAAGAGCAACTACATAACATGTGTTTCATGTGTCTTTACCTTTCAAAGACTAAGGAGATCGAACAACGTGCACCTACAAACCCATGTATAAAACCACTCAAAAATGTATAACAAAGGATGGAGAATTAATACAACTATGAAAACACAAAATCAAAGATTTTATTGAAATACCTAATTAAATTAAATAAATTACAGACAGAAATCTCTGCTTCCAACACCCCCTCCAAAGGAAATGAGCACCCACAATGAAAAATGGCTCAACTCATTGTCTATTCTTCATTTAATGATAAAGTTCAAGAGCACAAACATTAAAAAACTACAAAGAGAAAATGCTCAAATTTTCTTTCTCTCCTTGCTCCGTAGACACCCACTCCCTCTCTGTTTTGTCGACAGCTAAAAGTCGAACTCCAGAAAAGAATAAAAGTAAAGATAAGAACTCATGGAAGAAGTAAACTTGAGTACGACCTATCAAAACTTGAGTGTCACACTCTCGTGTGGATGGTCTATCAATCTCTACTTAAACCACACAAAAAAACTAAAGAAGACGAACTCAAGTACACTGATTCATACAAATATACTGATGATTTGATGCTCAAATAAATTCTTAATCCACAAAATTCCTCTCCAACATGGTTTTCTCTAATAAGTTTTAATTTCTCCTGAATTACTCCTCTGGATGAAATCTCAATCAGGGAATTTGGGTTTTAAGCCTGAGCGCATTCTTCCCACTTGTTATCCCAACCCATACATTTTGATATGGATCTCTTAGGCAAACATCATTTGACCAACATAAGCTCCACTAAATCATAACACTTCAACAACCTTAACAATTTCCTAACAGAAGTCAAAAACAAAGATTGAAGTAACAAACAAATGTTTCGAATGGCAAGACTTAACTCCAAACTTGTTTTAGGAAAATAAACAGAGAAAGAACATGGCCAATATTTTCTTATTTTTTGTACCTACTTTTCCTTATCCAGGTTGATTCTTGTAATTAAATTGTAGGCATAACATTGGAAATGTCAAAAGAGAGGAATGATACCGACAAATAAATAAAAGAACTCATATAGCGCCCCAATCTTTAGTTCATACCAATTTTCAGATTAAAAAAGGGGATCACAACACAACTTACCAAATATGAGAGCATCAAAATGTTCAAGTTTCTCTTCCAGCTCCTTAATAGGTTTACCTTTCCACAGTTGCAAGGGAGCTACTACTTAGGGGGCCAAATAAACCTCAATTGAAAAGAATTTCACTTGAGAGGAAGTGGATTCCATTTCGGTAATCCCTGATCAAAGGAAAAAAAAATCATGTTGCTTCTACTTGGTAATTAAATATCAATTTGTAGATAAACACGTTCTGAATACCAGTCATGTGTTTTTTTTAATATTAACCAATCATTATTCACTAAGTTAACACCTTTTCCTTCTTGAGTACCAAGTTGTAGATAAACACTGCATCTGCATGTGGTTTATAAACAACTTTGAAAATAAAAGGACATGGTTCCTTAATAGGAAGTTCTTAAAAAAAAAGTACATGTTTCTTAATAGATAGCATCATAAGGAAGCCAATCAAAAATAGACCTCAAAAAATGAAATTATAAAATCCTCATTACCTAAAAGTTAGGAATTCAAATAGCCTAACTGGAAGATACAGACGGCACAATTGTTGCTAACCAAAAAACTAATTTTCCTCTTTCATTTAGGGCACAACCAAAAAATACAAACAACGCAAAAAAATGAGACAGATCAATTAAATGTTTCAATTAGAAGACAAATACCAAAAGCATTGATCCATTGGAAATGTGCAACAGAACCTTGAGTGACCTGAAACAAAATCCACACCAAGTCATTATATGTTTATTATGGTTTATATAAAGAGAAAAAGAGCAAAAATTGCATGTCAACAAATATATTGAGGAGAAGAAACTGAAAAACCTCCAAACAGTGACTCACCCCTCTATCAACATCACACAACACTACCCCAAGATCCGGCTCCGATAGGGTATTGTCGCTACTTCTCATCGCCGCTTCCGTCGCTACTTCTGTCCCCGTTTTCCGTTGTCACATCCTCATGCCGCCTCCTCCTCAACCCTGATTTTAAATTATATCTATGATGAAAATTATTTACAAATTTGTGAGCTCCAAGCTCTAAAAAATTAGTAAAACAACCTTAAGTTGGGTTAAATCCCCAAACCATAAAAACCCTAAAAACTGTAAGATAGTGAGAGTGTCAACCGAAATTGGAAATCTAAAACAACAACTTTTGAAACTCGAAAACCCTAAACAGAATCAAATATTGCCTGTTTTTTATGAATGAAAAAACCCTAAACAGAATCCAATTAGAGAAATACAGTACCAAAATGAAGAATTTGATGTAGGAAAGATAAAGTAAAGAAGATGCAATACCAGCAACAATGAAGGCGGTCAGTCTCACCTTGCAATTCCTCTCTCTCTCCGTCGTCGCACTCTCTCTCCTCGCGCTCTCTATATCTCCTCGCGCTTTCTTTATCAAGGGAGGGAAGATGGGTATGGGAGAAGATTGAAATGTGTACTTTCTTTCTGTGGAAGAGAACGGGAGTGAGAATGGAAGGAAAGAGAGAAAGAGAAAGATGAAGTGAAGAAATTTTGAAGAATAGAAGATGAGAATGGGAGAAGGTGGGTTGATGGATGGGATCAAGGGAGAGAGTGAATGGAAGAACCCAAACTTTAGTACTGGAAGAAAGAAATTGTGGAGTTGAGTGAGAGACAAAGAGAAGCCAGGGAGGGAGGAGGAAGAAGATGATAGAAGAGAAAGCAAGAAAGAAGGAGAGGGTGAATTGGAGAGAGAGAGAAACCAGGGAGAGTGAATTTGAAATTTGAAAGATGAATGAATGTGTGGGAAACAATGTTTTGTCATCATCAAAAGACAAAATTAACCTTTGGCTGAACTTTTGGTTGTAAGTAAAAAAACACTTGTCAATTAGTGTAGGAGGCTAATAATGGTAGTTCATAGGTAGTGTATTAGTATAGATAGATATTAGATTCCACAAAATTTTGTGCTTCTACTCCAACTACCACAACATGCAAACCGTAAGGGGGGCGCTGTATAATGGAACAAGAACCACATGGATTATTGCTATTAAATGGTTTCGTTAGATACCTTCCAAAAGCTCCTCCTTTGTTTCATTACCACCAAAGCAGGATTAAGCTCGACCCAATTTACCATAAGGCAAATACTTGCTGGATTTGAACTGAGGGAGTCTAAAACCCCCACTATTTGAACTCCCACCATCAAAGCAGGATGGTTTCGTTAGATACCTTCCAAAAGCTCCTCCTTTGTTTCATTACCACCATATCACCCAATCCAGCTACTACCCTGCACATTTAAAGGAAACTCTAGGCAACCCAGGATTTAATTTAACCAATCAGCAAATTTGATGTGATTGATAGACATTTGATGTGATTAATAATCGGGCTCGAATTTGCAATAGCCCTTCGAATATTATTCGGTTGTTTGAATGCCAAATTGCCCAAATTATTGTTAGTGAAATAAGGTGTTTTGTTCTTTACAGCATCAAAGGCCCAATAAGTATCTCGCTGCAAACCGCTATGATGTCCCTCAATCATTAAGATGTTATCATATTTTTGTTAGAGTGGGTTTATTTAAATTTTTTGAATAAGATTTTTTTGACAGAATAACAAAAAAAATTAAATGCAATCTTTTACATTTAAGCATGCCACTCCATTCCCCTATCCCATGTTGCCTTCTCGATGGATTGGTCAAACAAATTATTTGGATAATTTTGAAGGAATATGATCATAAAAGCTTCCCACGTTTGGTTTTATATTGTCGCAGAAGGGGCGCCTCATAACTTGCATTGCAATGCCATTTTTCTTTGGTAATACCCAAACTTAAGAGGAAACCTTTTAATGGAGGACAAATAACAAATTAGTAAGAGTGTGGCAATGACTAATGGATGGAGAAGAGTTTTGCATGTCCAATCCTAGAGACAAAAAAAGAAAAGTGATGTATTCTGCATGTGATATTGATAAATTCCAAAAGATACTATATATATATAAATTGTATGCTCATGTACCTAAGAGGTAGACATCTCTAAAATGTCGACTGAAATCAAAGCAAAGTTGAAAAAGCATTTCATCACTCTTAAAAAAACAATTTTATCATTCTTCAAGCAATATGCAGTCTCCAACAAACTAAAAAGAATGAAAATATAAACAACAATGGTAGCATATAGCAATATCAATTAATAGGAAAGGGAGAGACAAAAAATGCAAAAGGGTTGCCCAGGCTTCTCATTGTTGCGCCCCTAAGCCACAAACGCCTTCAAGATGTATTCTGCATTCACGTTATTATATATATCAAAGTCCCAAGGGTACAACGGATTCAATTTTGGTTACTTGAAGAGCAGGTGGACAACAGTTGCAAGTGATCTCGCAATGGTTGTCCTTGATTTTTTTGAGAAGGGATCCCTTCCCAAGGAAATAAACACTACTTGGATTTCCCTAATTCCAAAAGTTGAGGGTGCCTCAGAGTTGTTAGAATACCGGCCCATCAGTATGGTTGGTAGCAATTATAAGGTGATCTCAAAAGTTATGACCCTAAGATTGTGGAAAGTGCTGCCAAACCTGATTGGAGAAACTCATTCCGCATTTGTGCATGCCAGGTAGATTCTGGACGGGGCTTTGATTGCAAATGAGGTTGTCAACAGGGTAAGAAAGGAGAAAAGTAAGGTGGTAGTGATGAAACTTGATTTCCAGAAGGCCTATGACACGATTAGCTGGAAGTTCATAGACCATGTTCTTGAATTCCTTGGCTTTGCAAGTGGTGTAAATGGACGATGGAATGCATCTCAACATCTTTCGACTCGATTCTAGTAAACGGCTCTCCCACCACCGCCCATATTAAGATGGGTAGGGGCCTTCGACAAGGCGGTTCTTTTGGTGTTGGCTTTGTTCATATCTAAGCCTTTTGTAGCGTGATCTTTTGTATTGATAAGCTGTACATGATGGCTGTTGTTTGATCTCTGTGAACACTCAATTTTTAACGGTATTTTTGACGTTTTCTCGAAAAAATACGAAAATATGTATTTTTTTCGTGTTTTGCGTGTTTTAGTCGCTGAATACGTAATTTTACTAGTTTTTATCACTTTCGCATTATTTTACTCTTTTAGCTTAAACAAAACAAAAATATATAATGTAAAATCACAAAAATAGTATATTTAATTTAATTGTCTAATTAGAATGTTTTTTTTTTACAATAATCATAGAAACCAAACATTAAAAATCTCCAAACCAAACTTGTCTTCATTCTCTCGGTTCCATCTCCCATGTTAACACATTATAGCATATCATAGAGCCATAGAGCACAACACCTTTGCATCAACTGTGTTGATTACCTTAACGGTTTCTTTCTCTAAGTGCAAGGGTTGTGGACATGATTTCTAGCAATGACAGTGGAGCACCAAGAAAGTCAGGGATACTTGCGAAGGTTATTTCTCTCTCCTCAGAGCTCGTTTTGACGATCCGAACAGTGAATGTGAAGACATATGTCCCACGAACCTGCTGTCAAAAAAGGAAGACGATCCAACGGTTAACGAATCCGGAATCACACTTTTACGGTGAGTGGTTTGAGAAAAACGGACCCAAAACTGCAGTTATTGCGAAGGCAATTTCTCTCTCCTCAGACCTCACGATCCGAACAGTGAAAGTGAATATATATGTCTCACGACCCTACTGTCAAAAAACAAAGACGATCCAACGGTTAACGAATCCGTAATCACACTTTTACGGTGACAGGTTTGAGAAAAACAGGAATTGTGTTCTCTATGCGGGAATTACTTTCTCTATCTTGTTTTAGTCCCACATCGAGCAAGAAATAACCATCCTATAGCAATTGACTATAAAAGAGGTTGAGAGGTGAAGGTTTAAGGAGGGATCATTGGCGGGTTAAGTGATCTTTTGGGTCAAGCCTTTGCGGCCCATTTCACTAAAAACATGTCTTGGATCAGTTTGAACGTTTTGAGTCGGCTTTCCAGTTCTCAAAGTGGTTTTTGCGGTTCTGAGGTCAAAATGGACCAGATAAGAGTCTGGTTCGCGGTTGACCTTGTCAGAATGCTCGGTTCTGTTTGGCATTCATCATGTTAAGGTTAGTCATGTATTTATCTATTCATTTTTATTATTATCTTTTTTTATGTATCTATTTATTTATTTATTGTTTATTTATCTATGTATTTATTTATTTATTTATGTATATAGTTATCTATATTTATTTATTTTTTAATTGTTCGTTTTGTCATTTAAATACACAATTTATTTTTTTTCTTTTTTTCAAAAAGTAATAAACTAGTAATTAGGGTTTGACTTAAATGTACATCTTATCAAGCCCACAACTTTGATTTAAGGGTCTTTAGTTGTACAACTTGGACCTTAAATCCCTTCAAAATAAAAATCACAAACCTATAAATTAAATATTGATATTTAGCACCTATTTTATAAAAATCCAAAATATAATTGGATTCGATTTGGATGTACATCCTGTCAATCCGGTTTAAGAGTCTTTAGTTGTACAACTTGGACCTTAGACCCCTTCAAAAATAAAATCAACCAACCAACAAATTTTCAGGAAGAATACGTGACTTTTGAGTCTCTCATCGCACCAGAGAGTACGTAGGCGCAGGGTCTCCCTGTCAAAGTCAAAATTAAAATTTTCCAAATTAGTCCCTATTTTATCTTCTTGTAAATATATAATCATTATTTTTCTACTAAATTTTTGTAAATCTTATTTTTGGGTAAACAAATAATTAAATGACGTAGTAATTATTGCACAAATCAAATTTAAGGTAACTGTCTTAGGACAGATGTGTTAGGGATGCAGTGAAACTAGTTTCACCCCTTCCCTTCGCATAACCGACTCCCGAGTCCGACCTAGTTACGCAGACCACTAACTCCTTAGGTTAGGTTTTTCTCAATTTTTTCTATCTTTAATAAATTGGGTGGCGACTCCATAAAAACATATATTTTGAGCCGTCCGCGTCGAGACCACGGTCACGACAGATGGCGACTCCACTGGGGATAGTGAGAGTCAAGCCCGGTATGTTTGGTTGTGCAAAATGACTATAAGGTACGCTTTGTTTACCCTTCTTAGTTTCTTATTTATTTATTTTTTCCTTTCTTTGTATATATTCATTTTATATTTATATAATGTGTTTGATATAAACCCTAGGTTAGATGACATGTATTATTTGTTGTTTGGTTGTATTTATTGAATTGACCAACCAAATTAGGCCACGAAGGGAGTTATGTTGCCTCTTATCCTTGTTTTTTGCTGTAAATATTTGTTTTTTTTCTCGTTAACAATCATAAGGTTTATTCTTCTTTAAAAAAATATATCATATGCATTTCATGCATATCAAACATTAAAAACAGGGCATATTGCATTTCATGCATAAAATCCAAAAAAAAAATCATGTTGCATTTGGAAAAAATGCATTTCATGTAATTAAAAAAACAATTGTCTCATTTACCACATGTCATTGAAAATGATACATTCATCTACATTTAATTTTTTTTTTATTTTTATTCGCCTATAGAGTGCATTTTCACAAGCTAATACAAAAAATTGCATTGTTATTCATCGTTCATCATTTTCATCCATCATAAATAATTCATTCATCAGAAAACAAATTATCATTGCCATTTGTAAATTTTCATAGCATATTCCCTTCAAATGGGGCACAAAAAAAAAAGAAAATTTCATTGCATTTGTTGCATAAAAAAAATACAAAGCAAATGCATGTTGCATCTTCAGATGAGTGTTTGCATTCATACAATCCATTCCATAACATCTTGGTTTGTTTGACTCATTCTCATGTAGCATAATTTTATTCTCCCTAAAGAAAATCAATAAAAAAGAGAGTTTTGAAGTCATTAATTTTTCATTCTCGTTATTTTCACAATAATAGAAAGAGTTAAATTTTTGTGCTTGCGTGAAAGTGAATACCTATCAAGCTTAGACTCATGAAATTGGACCATTCTCTTGAGAGTTGTTGAGAAGATTAATCATTAGAGGGGTAGAGAAATAACGTGAGAGGAAAGATATCATGGGGGAATATTGGGAAAGATGAGAGAAAAAACATGGAGACACAAGGTTGGCAATCAGTTCTAGGATAAAAAACTCAAAGCAAAAAGGAAAGGAGAGAGGATTGTCATTAGCGCTTGTTTAGTCATGTAAGTTTGAAACCAAGTTAACTTAGTTGAAGCTTTACACTAATGGATTTGCATGGATTTAAAAACCCACTTCCATATGTTCCCTTAAAACACTGACCCCTTTTCGAGTTCTTGCCTCAAGTGATAATTCTTAAAGCCCTCTTGATTGTGTCACTCAATGATGAACCAGTGAGAGAATATCAGATCTCAAAGGTCCATTTCCCTAAAAATACAAAAGAAAAAAAAATAGACAAAGAAAAGAGCAATCAAAAGAAATAAAGAGCAAAGGATGTGTAAAAGAGCGAATGTTATTTCGAAATTAATTTTTTGAAAATGTGGAATCATGATTTCAAATGAAGAGTGGCCATTTTTCTCTATCCCATAAAAAGAACCCTCATTGTCGCCTTTGAGCCTGCAATTTCCTTTCACTAAACCCTGGAAAAGGATCGATACTACAATAGAATTTAGTGCATTCAGTTTTCGAAAGTTATGAAACCAAAGAGATAGTGGACAAAGTTCAAAAAAAAAAAAGAGAAAAATGAATAAAGCCCGCAAGACTGAAAGCAAATACTGTCAGTCTTGGCAAAAATTAGGGCACCAAAATAAAGAGTAATGAAAAAGCAGAGAAGTGAAAAATATCAAAAAATAATAATAATAAAATATGTGAATGGTGTGAGGTCTGGTGAACACAATAGAAAGTTGGATGCACTAAATATTTTTGATTCATTCCCATAACCCATTACTCATACTCGTTCTTTGAACCTTCTAATCATTTTTTTTTCATGGCCCATGACCCATACCCGTAAAATATTTCTTTGAGCCTTCTAATCACATTTCTTTCATAACCCATAGCCACATTACAAGTCTCCAAAAGTCCACTTTGATTGATGAATGATTGTTTTCATTTTCTTAATGTTAATTTTGAGATAAATCATTTGCTTCTTTTAAATTATTCTTTGCTCTAATAAAAAATGAATTGAAAAAGAAAAAAAAAAGAGAATCCCGCTAGATCGAAAACCCGAAAAGGCGGTCTAGGCAAAAATTAGGGATAAGAGAAAAAAGAGAAAAAAATAAATAAATATAAAGCCCGCTAGACTGAAAACCTACAAAGGCATCCTTGGCAAAAATTAGGGTACAAAAGGGGAATGAGACTTACAATGAAGCTTATGTAGTTCACTGGGAAATTTCTTCTACTTGGGCCAAACAATAGTGTACATTTGGGCAAGTGTGTGAAGGATAAGCTTGAGAGTCTCGAGAAAACCCAACACTAGGGCAAGGTTTTGTAAGACCCTTTAAGAGTCAAATGTTTCTTATTGCACTAGGTGGTATTCTCTCAGGGCAATGTCTTTCCCCAGAATGAGGCAAAGTCCTTACCATACCCTACATCTGTCAAGTTTACCACACCAGTGTACTCTTGTGAGCAATAACTTTTAACAATACTGGGGCAAAACCTATGCAATACCCGTCATGAGTCAAAACTTGCTTTTCCACACCTGAGCTGTTTGAAGTAAAATCTTTGCAAGATCTTTCATGAGTCAAACTTTGTTTGGTACACCCGTGTAGTCTTCTCTTGGGGCAATACCTTCTACCAACACCGGGGAAAAAGTGTTTGCATAATCGTTGATGAGTTAGATTTTGCTTGCTACCTCTGGTAGTCTCCCTGTGGTAAAACTTGTTTCCAATACCCAGCCAATTCCCAGCAAGTTAGGTACCTCAAGTATATGGAATGTCCAATAACTCGAGGTTGCCATAATACCTTTCCATACCATCTTGTGTCGTCTTTGTCTTCCCTATGTTTTCCCTCTAAAAAATACCCTCCACTTTCAAACAAAAATCCAAAACCCAGAAAAATTCCAGCTCCTAAATACCTGTGAATTCATGCATGTTCATTAAGTAATGCTTCAACGATAGTCAACTTGGAATCAGTAATGTGATTTAGAGAGATAATGACAATCAAAAAAAGAAGAGAGAGAAGGGAAAATTTGAGGGTGATTTGCTTGAAAGGTGAGAAGTGGTCATAAAAAGAGAAAAGGGGGTCTAAGCAAGTTAGCTATGTTGAGGATAAGCTTCCATATGAGGATGAGCTTGATTGGTTTCAAATAAAGCCGGCACAAAAAAGAAAATTCTCGGTAAATCTAGCTTTCAAGGCAAGTGCATCTCAATTTCAAATCCAGACTCATGCATAATTCATGCATTTCATATCATAGTTTGCATACATTTCATGTCCATTCATGCATGATTAGAATCATACATTTGTGTTCAGTATTTTGTAAATAAAGTAATAAAAACCATCCAAAGCAAGGCGTGCATTTCATGCTCTAAACTTTGTGCTATCGGTTCAGCCCTGGCATTTCTCTTCTCATCCCCGTGCTATCGGTTCAGCCCTGACACATTCTTTCATGCTACCGGTTCAGCCCTGGGATTTCCCTTCTCATCCTCGTGCTATCAGTTCAGCCCTGGCACATTCTTTCATGCTACCGGTTCAACCCTGGCATTTCCGCTTCTCATCCTGTACTGCTCAGGTTCACCACATCACATTCTTTCATGCTACCGGTTCAGCCACGGCATTTCCCTTCTCATCCCGTGCTACGGTTCAGCCACAGCACATTTTTTCATGCTACTGGTTCGACCTTGGCATTTCCCTTCTCATCCCCGTACTCTGGTTCACCTTACGACACATTACTGTCATGCTCTGCAGGTTCAGCCCACTGAATTTCCCTTCTCATCCACGTGCTATCGGTTCAGTCCTGGCACATTCTTTAGTGCTAACGATTCAGCCCTAGCACTGACTTTTAGTTTTCCATGCTAACGGTTCAGCCCAGCCATTTGTCTTTTTAAATTCTATGCTAATGGTTCAGCCCTGGCATTTGTCTTTTAAATTTTGTGCTAACGGTTCAGCCCTGGCACTGTCTTTTGATTTTTCATGCTAACGGTTCAGCCCTGTCATTTGTCTTTTTAAATTCTATGCTAACGGTTCAGCCCTGACATTTGTCTTTTAAATTTTGTGCTAACGGTTCAGCCCTGGCACTGTCTTTTAGTTTTCCATTCTAACAGTTCAGCTCTGGCATTTGTCTTTTTAAATTCTATGCTAATGGTTCAGCCCTGGCATTGTCTTTTAAATTTTATGCTAACGGTTCAGCCCTGGTATTTGTCTTTTTAAATTCCATGCTAACGGTTCAGTCCTGGCATTCGTCTTTTACTTTCTTGCTAACGGTTCAGCCCTGGCACTATCTTTTAATTTTTCATGCTAACGGTTCAGCCTTGGCATTTGTCTTTTTAAATTCCATGCTAACGGTTCAGCCCTGACATTTGTCTTTTTAAATTTCGTGCTAACGGTTCAGCCACAACATCATTTACTTTCATGCTAATTGGTTCACCACGACATTTGTCTTTTAAATTTCGTACTAACAAATCACCACGACAAGCTTTTACTTTAATGCTATCAATCTCGCCCTGGCATTGTCTTTAATTTTCTGCTATCGGTCTCGCCCTGACATCGTCTCCATTGTAATATAGCCCTGAGATCGTACTCTTTAATACTTCGTGGTTTTCGATTTGCTGCGACAATCGTATATTTCACCGGTTAAAATTGAGGTTCATATACGTACTTATCTCTTACTTTGATAATACAACAAAACATGGAGAACATGGTTTTGTGTATTATATCGTAAGAGAGTAAGCACGGAGGGGCAACTGTGAACACTCAATTTTTAACGGTATTTTTGACGTTTTCTCGAAAAAATACGAAAATATGCATTTTTTGCGTGTTTTAGTCGTTGAATACGTCATTTTACTAGTTTTTATCACTTTCGCATTATTTTACTCTTTTAGCTTAAACAAAACAAAAATATATAATGTAAAATCACAAAAATAGTATATTTAATTTAATTGTCTAATTAGAATGTTTTTTTACAATAATCATAGAAACCAAACATTAAAAATCTCCAAACCAAACTTGTCTTCATTCTCTCAGTTCCATCTCCCATGTTAACACATTATAGCATAGCATAGAGCCATAGAGCACAACACCTTTGCATCAACTGTGTTGATTACCTTAATGGTTTTCTTTCTCTAAGTGCAATGGTTGTGGACATGATTTCTAGCAATGGCAGTGGAGCACCAAGAAAGTCAGGGATACTTGCGAAAGTTATTTCTCTCTCCTCAGAGCTCTTTTTGACGATCCGAATGGTGAAAGTGAAGACATATGTCCCACGAACCTGCTGTCAAAAAAGGAAGACGATCCAACGGTTAACGAATCCGGAATCGCACTTTTACGGTGATTGGTTTGAGAAAAATGGACCCAAAACTGCAGTTATTGCAAAGGCAATTTATCTCTCCTCATACATCATTTCAATGATCCGAACGGTGAAAGTGAAGATATATGTCTCACGACCCTAGTGTCAAAAAACGAAGACGATCCAACGGTTAACGAATCCGTGTCATACCCCAATTTTGTCCGCCTTTAAGCAAAACCCTAATTTTCCACTAAAATAGTAACCTAGGAAGTGTGAAGTCATTTTGTAAAGCATAAAGAGCATTTTGCATGCATTTTAGGGTTTTTAGGGTCATCCTAGGGTTTTAGAAGCATTTTCAAAGTGGACATGTGTTTTGAGCAAAAACTAGGGTTTTTTAGGGCAAGGGTATTTTGGTCATTTTTCACAATAGAATGATTTTCTCGTCAAAAATATGCATCCACAAAAAGTACATTTTATTCTATCAAGGATAATTTTTGTACAATTTTTAGAAAGAAAATCCTAGTCCAAAATAATTAAAAATGTATTTTTCCCCATTTTTATTGCATAAAAAAACTTAAAAGACCATTAAATATTCCCCAATTATTAAAGGACAATTTTTGTTGTCAAGAATAAATTGGGAGGGTATTTTATGGTTCCCAAAAACATGTAATACATTTTCAATGGTTGCACTCCCATTTTCCATGCCCAAAAACTCAAAATGCATCAAATAAAAGTACAATAGTACAAGATGACAACTTGCAAAACTTGGGCACTACTCTACCCCTCTTGGTAATTTCGACCCACCCTTTAGTTTAGCTCACCTTTGCATTTTTGCAAACTTCCCTCTTATAGAACACCCGATTCCTATTCTACCCTTTACCCTAATTTTACTTCACACCATATATAAGCAAAACAACAAGTAGCAACATAAGCAAAACAACAAGTAGCAACATAAGCAAAACAACAAGTAGCAACATAAGCAAATCAACAAGCAACGAAACCATGAGTATGACGTATATGTATGAAATGCAACCCACTCCGACGGGTATATGCATGTGGTACCAATCAACATAAACAGCATTTGTGGCTTCAACAACAACAGACCGCAGCCTACAACAACGTGGTATGCATATGTCATGTATGAGACACCATGTACATGCATCAACAACAAATAACACACAGTTCTACATTATGCACCGCAGCAACATCAACATCATCATCAACATGTGGTCATACTTGACCCAACAACAACTTCATCAACGTTTTGGTCATACTTGACCCAACAACTACCACAACAACATATAGTCACATTGACCCAACAACGACAACAACAATACAACAACATCATCAACGTCAACATTTGCTCACATTCGACCCAACAACATCATCATCAAATTTAGTCATATTGACTCAACAACAACATCATCAAGGTTAGTCATATTGATTCAACAACAACATCATCAAGGTTTAGTCATAGTGACTCAACAACAACAGAATTCAACGTTTGGCCATAAGCCTACAACAACACAACAACAACAACAACAAAATTCAACTTCAACCTATTCAGCAAAATAATCGTTCTTATTCAACGTTCAAGCTAATCTACATAAACTCAGGTGCAGAAAATTCTGTAACTATGCGCCTACTTTGGCGAATTAATTAAAATAGTAAACGACATCGGATTTCGACAAATAAATACTTGTTGGAAAGCCCTATGGGTCTATTTCTTATCCCTAAGTTCAGTTTTTGAAGGAGAGTGTTCAATAGGTACATTTTTCAAAAATACACATACTAGTTTCAAAAGAGGGCAGTTGCTGTCCTTCAAATTCAAGCAGTTCTAAAATGACCAAAACTCAATCAAATTGCATGAAACTTGTGCATAAACTGGAGCAAATTTTGTTTAGTTTTCAAAGAAATTGGATTCGTTCGAAAATGAGTTCTTTTGAAAACGCAGTAGCCAAAACACTGACCCTATGTCCAGATTGTTTCCAAAATCTTACCTTAACTTGTGGAATTCATATCTCGAGCAACACAACTCTAAATGCAACCAAACTAGTGCCACCTTAACTTGTGGTTTTTGTGCTTTGGCTTGATTGCAGTTTTGGTCCCTCTATTATGATCAATTTACGATTTTAGTCCTCCAACTTTTTTATCCACAAATTTAATCCCCCTATTTTTACAATTTCTAAATCAAAGTCCCCTCCTTAATTTAGTCTAACATTTTGCTGACTTGTACTCTCTTAGATGACGTGACAAGCGACGTTGGAATGCCACATGGTATTTTTAATTTTAAAATAATAATTTTATTAAAATATTTAAACAAAAAATAAATAACAAAATTAAATGAGAAAATCACGGATTATCAAGGATTAAACATCATTTATCTCTTCTGCTTCACATATTGAAATCAGATATTTCAAAGAATCAAACTACATATCTTTCCATTTAACCTCAAACTTAAGTTTGCAACTTTCCCTTCTTCTTCATAAGAACAGCAACAAATAAATAAATAAACAATAAATTAAATAAATGAATCTGTTTTTGATCGAATCAAATAATAGAGAGGAAAAGAACGGAAACAAGAAAATGAAAAGAACACAGATCCAGTAACAGAGAGGAAAGACGAGAGGATAATGGGGATTCGTTGTTGATTCGCAATCTGTTTTTAATCTGTTTTCACAATCGTTTTAGTTGCTGATTCGTTGTTGATTCGTTTTATATCTTCATTTTAATCTTCATTATGAGCTTTCTACAGATTCGTTTTAGTCTTCAGATCTGGTTTTGATTCGTTTTTAATCTTCAGAGCTGATTTTGTGTGATGTGTTGTTGAAATTTTAAATGAATTGTGTGTGAATTATAAAAAGTCTGTCATACCCCAATTTTGTCCGGCTTAGGTCAAAACCCTAATTTTCCCCAAAAAATAAATAAACAAAAGAAAAAGCATCATGCATTGCATTTAGGGTCCTAAAAGTCATTTCAAAGTTTCTAAAATCATTTTTGGAGTTGAAATGCACTTTTTGGACGAACTAGGATTTTTTTAGGGTAAGGGGCATTTTGGTCATTTTTCGCAACAGGATAATATTCTCGTCAAAAGTATGCACATACCAAAAGTACATTTTTCCTTTATCCAAGATAATTTTTGTACAAATTTTAGAGAGAATATCCTAGCCCAAAATAATTAAAATGCATTTTCCCTATTTTTATTGCATAAAAAATGCTAAAAGACCATTAAAAATTCCCCAATTATTAAATGACCATTTTTGTTTGTCTAGAATAATTGGGGAGAATATTTTATGGTGCCCAAAAACATGTAACACATTTTCAATAGGTGCATTCCCATTTTGCATGCCCAAAAATTCAAATTTCAAAAACCAAAAATAGGAAGTGTCCTCAATAAGACAAAATACCAAAAACAAGCATTTTTTTTATTTTTCCTCTCTATAATCAGCTGGCCATGCGCAGCTCTCTCTCCCTCTCTCTCTCTCTCAAGAAGCTTCTACACACTTCTTTTCTTACTCACCAAGTTTTGATTTGATCATATCCTCAATTTTGCCCATTTTGGTAAATTATTCCACACACTTACACTAACCTCTCCACCAACAAATGTCATCTTTCCTTTTTGATAACATTCCCTCACCAAATTACCCTTAACCCTATTCTAGATCCTTCCCCATATGAATCACCATTCCAAAATTAGATTTTTGTTCACAATTTCTCCTTTCTTTTTTTGTTCATGCATGCGCCACCTTCACCCCACCTCCTCACACACTTGTGTTTTCTAAATACCCCTAATCCATGTGACTAATAATCCTAGCCATCCATTCAAAAATAAAATCAAATCCTAGAGCCCATCAAAGATGAGAAGACTAAAATACCCTTAAACCTACTTCATATTCATATATCATCCTCCTTCCACCCTTAGTTCCATTTTTACACCATAAAGGAGCTTCCTTTCTTCAAGTTTACGTGACATTGTTGGTGTTTTTGAAGATTATTGTTGACTTGTTCTTGATCTTCATCTATCCTTGTGTAGTTTTGATCTTGAGGTAAATATCCTAATCTCTTGCATTTTTTAACTACTAGCATGTAAATCACCCTTCTACTCCTCTTTCCTCTCTAAGAGGCTTAGAGGGTTCATTTCAAGCAATATGTCAAGGACTTTGGGAGCCTTGGGTGCTTGAAGTGAACCCTTGGCCTTGAGGAGAGGTTTCTTGTGTTTCATCATATTGTTCTTGCATTTTTCATACACATTTTGTCATTTTTGCATGAATAAAAATTTCCACATGATATATGCATCCCATTATTCATGTCATAACTTGAAAATTGTGATTTGGTTTGATTTATGAGGTTGAGGTTTCGGGTTTGGGTCCCTAAATTAGGGTTTCATCATCTTTTATTTTCTTTGATTTTGTGAGTTGAATAAATAATGAAATGATGCTTGTTTGAGTGTGACATACATGTGTAGATCTTAGGGTTTATGTATGTGTGTCTAATGAAGTGATTTGGTTGCAAGAAATTTGTTGAAGTTGAGCATTATTGTTTATATGTAGATTCGGCCATGAAGCCATTTTTGTGACCAATTTACTTACTCAAATTTGTTGTTTGATCTTGTTTGGTAAATTAATTGTTGTGAATTGTGTTTTTCACTTTTTACCTTTTAGTTTTTACCATTCACCTAAGTGTTACTAAATAGTAAAAACATTTACCTTCACTTAAATAATTCATCACCTTCACTTAAATAAGTTACCATTTCATTAATAATTTACCTTTACTTTTTACCTTTCTTAAATTACAAAAAGACCAAAACATTTTCTAGTTTACAAAATCAACCCAAAAATACTTTTTACCACTTTTTCCTAAGACTCTAAAAACACCAAAACATTTCACCATTTCCTAAGAATAAGGTAACTAAATTTTTACCACTTGTTATGACACACTCTCATTTTACCCTAGCTAGCAACCTCTCCTCCTCTCCTCTCCCTTGGCCGAATACTCCTCCTTCATCTCCTTCACTCTTTTTTCAACTTTCATCCACCAAATCACCTTAGATTCACTCCATATTCATACACCTTCCTCTTTCCACCTTTGATTCCATTTCTATACCACAAAGGAGCTTACTTTCTTCAAATTTATGTGGCATTGTTGGTGTTCTTGGTCTTGATCTTCATTTTTCTACTCTTTTCTAGTTGATCTTGAGGTAAATATCTAATCTCTTGCATTTTTAATTTTTAGCATGTGAAACTCTCTCCTACTCTTCTTTCCTCTCTAAGAGGCTTAGAGGGTTCATTTCAAACACTATGTCAAGGACATTGGGAGCCTTGGGTGTTTGAAGTGAACCCTTGGCCTGATGAGAGGTTTCTTGTGTTTTCAACCATGTTCTTGCATTTTTCATACTCATTTTGTCATTTTTGCATGAATAAAAATTTCCACATGATATATGCATCCTATTGTTCATGTCATAACTTGCAAGTTGAGATTTTGGTTTGATTCATTGAGTGTGAGGGTTCGGTTTTAGGCTTCTAAGATTTAGGGTTTTTGCCTTCCTTTTACTCTTTGATTTTGGTGTAAATAAATGCTTGATATGCCTAAATTTGCTATGATCTTGTTCTATATACTAGTTATGATTTCAAACATGAAATAATGTGGTGTTTATGTCATGTGGGGTTTCGGCCTCAAGCTTTAAAATTAAGGTTAGTAGTTGTTTCCTTTACTTCTTGATTCATGTGAATAAAATGCTTGATTTGTAACTTGTTTCATGTGTTGATCTTGAATTTAATCATGAAACAACTTGATGTTTTGTGCATACATGGTTTCGGCCATAGAGTCATTTTAGGGTTCATCTTAGTGCTTAAAATGTATGTTTGATCTTGTGTAGAAGTGTGTAATAGTGTTAGCATGTTTCTTAACCTTTTACCAATCATTTTCATATTTACCTTACCACTCACTAATCTTTTACCAAAAGTAAAAAAAAACATGTTAACTTTTTACTTTACCATCTCATTAAGTAATTACCATTCACCTCATGCATTTTTACTTTACCATTCACTAACTTTTTACTAAAAGTTTTACCACTTACCAATTTGCAAAAATACCCAAAACACTTTCTCACTTGCATTTCCCACTTTTTATCTTCATAGAATAAACCCCAAAACATTTTTACCACTTTCAAAACAAAAACATTTCATCTCATTTCCTAAACACTAAAAACCCAAAAACATTTTACCACTTTCTTACTTAAACCTTTTATCATTCCTTACCAAATTACTTTCACATTCATGCATCCTCATTCACACTTAGTCTATGTGACGCTCTCATGCATCCTCATATGTTCATGTCATTTGCTTCCTTTTATGTGCTAGGCATTCATTCACTTGTATGCTTTGCATCCCTTCTTAAATGCTCATGCATCCCTTAACACCATGTCTTGCATTCAAACATGCATATTCATTCCTTGTATATTCATGCATCCTCATATACTTACTTAATCATGTATTCAATTAATCATGTATGCAAGTGTTCATGGCAACTTGTAAATATTCTTCATGTTTGCTTTGCCTATGCTTTCATTGTTGTCTCGGTTTTGAATAAAAAAGGATTTGTAATGTTCTATTCTCTTTTCAAGTCCAAAATCAAATGTTTTCTAATAAAAACCCTAAGGCATTTTTCATAAACAAAATCATTAGCCATCACTCGGCCGATGCTTGTTTGATCGTTAATGATGGAGTTATTAGTGGTAGTCACTCAAGCCTTTGCTTGTTTGACTATTATGAAAGCTCCCACACATTAATTAAACAACCAAAACCCAATTCAAATTCCCTAAAAAAATAACATGAGCCATTAGTGGTAATTATCACTAAGACTCATCTTTTTCCAAAACATTTTCAAAAGGATAATAAAACGTTGCGACTAGTGATCACTTGAGTAATTGCTCGACTGATTATCGGTTCCAACACTTTTTTTTTCAAGTTAGTAATGAACGCCACTCGAAGCCATTGCTTGTTTGGTATTCATGAACGCTTGAGTCATATTTCCAAAACCCAAAAGATAAGATAAAGACAAAACACAGATTTTCTCAAGATTAAAAAACCAAGAACTACGTAGCTTTTATCCCTCAGCCAGTGAGGGTACGTAGGACCGGGTTCATATCCCGTCAAGCACACTTTCAAAAAATCACAAAGCCGTCTTCGGACGCAAAGAACCAAGAACTACGTAGCTTTGATCCCTCATCTCATTGAGGGTACGTAGGAGCGGGTCACATCCCGTCAAGCACTCTTTTAAAAAATCTAAGTTTAGTTTCACTTTTCAAAGATCCCAAAAAGATTTCTTTCTCTCTTGTTTTCTAAAAAACTCTTTCAAATAAAAAGGAAAAGAAAAGAAGTAGAACGATTCATTTCAAATCAAACACTTCAAAACCACACATCGAATTAATGGTTCCCTTTCGGTAGAAAGGAGGTGTGGGGTGCTAATACCTTCCCCACACCTAACTGACCCCCGAACCTACATCTCTGAGTTTTCGAAAGACCAGTTGCTTTCCAAAAGGTTTTCCTAACATTTTCCTTAATAAATGTTAGTGGCGGCTTCATTGAAAGATTTCTTTTTTAGAAAAGTTGTAAACGAGGAAGGTTCTCCCTCGGGGACTTTTTCGGGCGCAACAGCTGGCGACTTCACTGGGGAATTTTTTTTTTTTTTTTAAAAAAAAAATAAGTGGGTCAAACCTAATTAGTCCGATGTGTGGTTCAAAGTGTTTGATTTGAATTATTTTTCGTTTTACTTCTTCATTTCCTTACCTTTTTCCTTTTCTTTCTTCATATGCTTATAATTATGCATGCTTTCCCCCATCTATTATAATCCCTTCTTCTCTGCTCCCTTTCTTGAGGTAAGCTATATATGGTTGTTGATGACACCTTAGGTTAGTTCATTTGTTTTGAAGTGATGCTAAACCTTAGGGTAGACGACATGTTATTGTTTGCTTCTATCTGGACTGGTCTGGCCTTTTCTTTTGCGGTGGGGGGTAGATTTTAGAAAGTATGTCCTCAATCACACACTTTCACACCTTACATTTTGTATGTTATGAGTGGGCTCCTATACCCGGATCCAACAAACACCTAGGAGAGTGGAGACGATTAGTGACTGTCATTCGAGACCTTTGTCTGTCTGATACTCATGAAAGTCTCAACCAGAGTACGCTTTCTCATGACGCTTCACACTTGGTAGTTCTCTACATTTGTGGATGTCGGCATGAGGATTCTATAGCTCTGGTAGCCATTGTGAGGGTGTGAATTAGAACTACATGGGAGGAACCTTTGAAGTTGCCCTAGAACTTAGGATTCCCACCTTTGTAGGACACGAGGACATACAAATTGGGTGTTGCATTGTAGTTTAGACATGTCTTTCCTAAAAAAAAAAAAAAAAAAAAGATTTTCAAAAAAATTTCAAAAAAAAGAAGAAGAAAAAGAAAGGGTTGTCGTTGTAACCTTTTCTTTTGTCGTTCCGTACAAAGCGACATATGACCCACTTCATTTTCAAAAAAAAAAAAAGGAGTTACTGTTGTAGCTTTCCTCCTACCGGTCTATATGAAGCGGTGTACGGTCCGTACTTTCAAAAAAGGAAACCTGAGTTATCGCAAATAAAGTTTTTTTTAACCTTGCATTTGCATAAAGCATCATTGTCATTTGTATACATCCCCGCATTGCATAAAACAAAAACTTGATAAAATTCATACATGCATTTTTTCTCTATCTCATTAAGGTTTGTTAGGAGTGCATTCTCCGCACGTGTGCATTTCATTCACGAAGGCTTTTTCCCCTAATCGTCTCGAAAGATCCAAAAAATCGTGTCGCGTCTCATGCATTATTGTTTTCCTTTTTCACAAATCATGAAAAAATAATACATTAACATCTCATTTTGCATGCATTTTCACAAGAATCATATCTTTCCACGCACTAAAAATAATTGCTAGTATCATGCATTCCATTTCATTACATAAAAAGTAAAAAAATAAAAAAAAACAATTATCATCTTCATAGCATAAGCATTTCATTTATAATCAAAAAGAGGAAAAAGCTCCTCGCCAAGTTCATCCAAAACATGGCATTCATGCATAAGCATTATTTCAAAAAGGGACACAGTAAGAACTACGTACGCTTTGATTCCTCATTACAATGGGGATACGTAGGAGCGGGTCATACCCGTCAAGCACATTTTTCTAAAACCTTTCTTTTCCAATAAATCATTTGCATCTCCAAATAATTTTCAAAATCATGTTCCAAAACTAAAAATAAAAAATGAAAAATTTTCAATGCATGCATCTTCTCTAAACAAAGAAAAATAGAAAAGCTCTTCATGTAAAAGCTCAATGAGTAAAAGTGCACCTTTGAATGACGAAGGGTAATATCTCAAATTTGTTTGTGCACCACAAATTTGAGATGTTACTCTACGACATCGGGGCACTTTGACCCTATCAAGTGAGGTTTGTTTTCAAATAAGAGAATAAGTTTGAGTTAACCAAATGTTGAAGCATTTCAAAGATATTGCGTGAAGTATTGAGTCATGATCCACTCATTGTTTCATGCAAGTTACTCAGAGTAACGACAATTGGTTGCCTCACGTCATCGTTTTTACAAAAAGGAAAAAAGAGGGGCATCGACATTTCATATCTCGTCTTGCCTTTAAAGAATAAAAAACCATTTTGAAAATATCATTCTTGCATGCTTAGGAATTTCATTTTTCATCTTGCATCAAAAACACTCAAAAAAAATCTTTTAGAACAATTCCAATTCCCAAGTGGTCATTTTCCTTGCCTTTTCATCATGTTTTCATCCATACATTGCATACAAAAAAAAGGGTTGTGATGAGAGACGAGACGCTTTTACAAAATAATCTTTTTAGATAAGCTCACTCCTATTTATTTGCAAACTCAAGGTGTTCCAAGGCACTCAGTTTTTCAAAAAGAGCATTGCATCTCATCCATTCCATAATAAAAGACTGAAATAGTTCAAAAAAAAAAAAAAAAAGAGTTTTTATATCATGTTTTGGCCAATGTTAACTCTCCGTGAAGCGTTCTTCTAGTAAGCATGCATGTCACGTACAGTTTCTCTTGTTTGAGTCAGTCAACTTCCTTCATTCATCATCATTCCCCATCCAAGTCTAACCCCGCCCCGTCCACCCATAAAGTGCATGTTCTCTCCCATCGGTGCATACTTGACCTTTTTGGTTCATTCTCACTAGCACTTTAAGTCCTCTATGCTGGGGCAAGTCTGTGATCACTAATTTCCCTTGTTAATATCATATTCCCTCGGTGCAAGTCTTTCAAAAATAATCTAATAAACAAGATAAAATAAGCTCGCTAGGTTGAAAACCCGCAAAGGGCGCCTAGGCAAAAAAAAAAAGCCGGTGGATTGAAAACTCGCAAAGAGCGATCCAGCAAAAAATTAGGGCATAAAAAAATGCGAAGAAAGAAGCAAACACATATAGATAGGTGAGTGAGTTGTTGTATGTTTTACAAAAAGAAATAAGCAATCGAGATTTGAAATGAAGTTTGGCTATCCTCAAAAATCCCAAAATCCCGAGAAAATCCTTTTCCTACCCACCTTAAGCCCGGAAAAACCAAAATCCAAAGAATCACCCTAGACAAGGATCACCTCAAATATCAAAAAAAGTGCATCACTTTTTATCACTCACCCAGTCAAAGAAGGAAAAGCAAAAAGAAAAGAAAGAGAGAAAAAAAAAAACAAAAAAACAAAAAGAGAAAATAAAAAAAAAAAGGATTCAAAAATGAAAATCCCAAAACAAAAGGAAATACAAAAGAAATATAAGTGGTGAGTGATACATGTTACCACAAAATGCGAGAGATCCTTGTCTCAATAAACCTTCAAATATTTCATCATTCCCATACACCCTCCTTCCATAAACCGTAAACACTTCCTTTGACCTCGGCATCATCCCGCTCCACAAACCTTTAGCGTAAATAAAACTTTCAAACACCTCATCAAGCCAAATAACTATCATAAATCATCGATCAACACCCAACGCCGAATAAGACCCATCCTCCCCATCAACCCCAAGCGCTTCATTAAGCCCAATCATCCTTCCTCCACAAAACACAACAATTCCTACCCATTCCGATCAATGATGATTCTTTGTTGTTTTCTCAAATTTTAAATCTTAGACAAACTAAGTTTATCTGTCTTACAATGTGTTTGCTCAAAAGAAAAAACAAACGATCGAGAAAAAGAAAGTTGATCAAGAAAATAAACCCTCGGAAAAAGAAATGAGGAATAAAACGAACGCGGTTAGAAAAAAGAAAGCTAACGGAAAAAGAAAGGCTTGCACTTCAAACGCAGTCAAGCTGCGGTGAAACAAGGTTTAGTGATCACCAAGTGAGGTTTCTTTCACACCAAAGGCCAAGACATTAGTAGAAAGCCAAAGAATTGCACTGAGAACACCGCTCAGATCTAAAAGTTGGGGCATTCTCTTCACCACCCGCCCACCCTAGTCCGGGGAAAGTCTGCTTCGATGTCCATCCAGGGCCATTCATCCTTTCACCAGGTGTCAGCCGTGGCACTAGTTCTTATGTATTTGCTCTTTCACTCCGCTTCCTTTCACACTCTGGTTGCCAATACCACCAGACAGGGGCAAGTCATTCATTCATAGTCGCCAAAGGCCTGAATTGGGGCAGCTTGTCATTCATCCTAAACATTCACCTGGCATCTGCATATTCATGTGTGTTCACTTGGCAATGTTTCATAGAGAAAGCACAAGATTGTTATTGAAAGTTCAGTTATCATGGAATGGAGAAAAACATAAATGAGTTTGTTTGTAAATAAAAACCTTGAGAACACCGGGGTTTAAATCAAAATTAGCTTTTTCAGAAAGAATGATTAGGATTCAACTTCACTTTTTGCATCCACAGTCTCGTGTCTCATCATTACAAAAATGTTCACCAAAACCAAAAATTCATGTCACATCATGCATTAAAGCATTACATTTGCATCCTCACATAGCAAAATATAGGAAAGTTCTTTAACCAGTTATCTTGGCGCATGAGGGTCACCCAAAGTTGACCGTTTTTAGGGCTTCAGTGCTCGCCTGGATCCTTAGGGATTAGGTTGTATCTTTTAGGGCTTCAGTGCTCGCCTTGATCCTTAGGGATTAGGTTGTATCTTTTAGGGCTTCAGTGCTCGCCTCGATCCTTAGGGATTAGGTTGTATCTTTTAGGGTTTCGGTGCTCGCCTTCATCCTTAGGGACTAGGTTATAATCTGGTAGGCTTAAAGTGTTGACTCTCAGCCAAAAACAAAAAAAAAAAAAAAAAAAGAAAAAGCAATAGAAGAAGAAAATCAAAACATACCATCCAGCATTCCACTAAGATCATCGCATCACATGCATTCGCATAACCCATCTTTGCATTGCATTGGCATCATATAGATATCTGTATTTCTTGGTAAAATTTAAATAAAGAGCAGCTAGCGGTTTGCCTCATGAATCTAGGCATTGCAATCTATTCATTACAGCATATGCATCAAAACATTACATTTGCATTTTGTGCATTCATCACATAACAAAAAAATGGTCCACGTCAGTTGCGCCATATTAATACTTGCATTTCATAGAGGAAAATAATAAAAAGCAGGACTCTTTTCATTGCATTGGCATCATATTAATGTTCGCCCTTCATAAAAAGAAAAAAAATAAGATCATTGCATGTCATTCATCATTAGAGCATCACATTTTACATTAGACATTTCATTGAAAAAAGGCAAAAAAGGAAAAGTTTTCCATTGCATGTCATCTGCCATCTCATCAAGACAGAAGAGCATTACATATTATCAAACACCAGAAATTTTGCATTAGCATACCTGAACAAATAAAGTCATGCATTACATTCATCAAGCATAAAACCATGCACTCATCAGACATAGAAAATAAAGAAAAGAGAAATTTAGGCATTTGCATTACATTCATCATAAGAAAAAGGAAAAGAAAATAACAATCATGGCATTTGCATTGCATGCATTGGTTCTTTCTTTTCACCGCAAAATAAGTGGGAGAGGATAAACACCTCGGTGTTAATGCTCGCCTTCAGTTTCTAGAAAGCGCTTCCCTAGTTAAGAGTTTAGAAAAAAAAAAGAGAAAAAAGAAAGGAAGGGAAAAAAGAGAGAAACAAAAAAGAAAGAGAAAGAGTTTAGAGAAAAGAAAAGAGAGAAAGAGAGAGAGAAAAGAAAAGAAAAGAAAAAAGAGTCCAGAGAAGAGAGAGAGAAAAGAAAAGAAAAAAAAAGAGTCCAGAGAAGAGAGAGAGAAAAGAAAAGGAAAAGAGTCCAAAGAAAAAAAAAAAGAGTCCAGAAAAGAAAAAGAGTCCAGAGAAGAAAGAAGAAAAGAAAGAAAAAGAGTCTAGAGAAGAGAAAAAAAAGAGAAAAAGAGAAAGAGAAGAAAAGAAAAGAAAAGAAAAGAGAGCGCCCAAGCGCAAGAGAAGAAAAAAAGAGCGCCTGCCGCAAAAAAAGAAGAAAAGAGAGCGCCCAAGCGCGCAAAAGAAGAAGAGCGCCCAAGCGCGCAAAAGAGAAGAGAGCGCCCAAGTGCGCAAAAGAGAGATCTCACATCTTATAGAGATTATATGCTCGCCTGGACTTATAGAGATTATATGCTCGCCTGCTGATTTATAGAGATTATATGCTCGCCCCAGATTCAAGAAAATGTTTCCCAGAGTTGAGAATTCAAAAAGAAAAGAAAAGAAAAGAAAAAAAGAGAAGAGAGTAAAGAGAGCGCCCAAGCAAGCAAGAAGAAAAAAAAAGAAAAAAAGAGAAACAAAAAAAAAAAAAAAAAAAGCGCCCAAGCGCAAAAAGAAGAAAAGAGAGCGCCCAAGCGCAAAAGAAGGAGAGAGAGCGCCTGCCGCGCAGAGAAGAAAAAAGAGAGCGTCCAAGCACGCAAAGAAGAAAAGAGAGCGTCTAAGCGCGCAAAAAAAAAAGATCGAAAGGAAGAAAGAAAAAAGAAAAAGAAAGAGAGTGCCCAAGCGCGCAAAAAGAGAAAAGAGAGCGCCCAAACGCACAAAAAGGAGAAAAGAGAAAAGAAAAGAGAGCGCCCAAGCACGCAAAAGAAGAAAAGAGCGCGCCCAGCGCAAAAGAGAGAAAAGAGAGCGCCCAGTGTGCAAAAGAGAGGTCTCACATTGTATACGAGCAACGCGATGGACCGCAGCCCCATGCGAGGCGCAACAGAATAGTTGTATCAGCCTAAGATACAGTGGACGCCGTAGATTGATCTCAGATATCGCCTGTAGTCCAAAACGATCCCCTGGCCGCTCGAAAGACCAAAGATTTCAGGAAACGTGCTCCTCCAAGCCGCGTGCAAACTCGGATTCGCCAAGAGTTCGTTTAAGGATTACAGGTTTTAGGCAACCTGGGCATTTTACCGCTTTTTGCACGCCAAGTGCCCATTTGCTGCTTTCAGCACGCCAGGTACCCCTTTTATCTTTTCTGTCAAAAAAAAAACGAGAGAAGGAAATCCGAGTTTCCCCAAATGGACAAAATTGGCATGATTTCTGAATTCTTTATTTCTATTTTATCTTCGAAATATGTCTTGCGCGATTCATATTTCTTGATAAAATCCAAATAAAGAGGGGCAGCTGTCATACCCCAATTTTGTCTGGCTTAGGTCAAAACCCTAATTTTCCCCAAAAAATAAATAAACAAAAGAAAAAGCATCATGCATTGCATTTAGGGTCCTAAAAGTCATTTCAAAGTTTCTAAAATCATTTTTGGAGTTGAAATGCACTTTTTGGACGAACTAGGATTTTTTTAGGGTAAGGGGCATTTTGGTCATTTTTCGCAACAGGATAATTTTCTCGTCAAAAGTATGCACATACCAAAAGTACATTTTTCCTTTATCCAAGATAATTTTTGTACAAATTTTAGAGAGAATATCCTAGCCCAAAATAATTAAAATGCATTTTCCCTATTTTTATTGCATAAAAAATGCTAAAAGACCATTAAAAATTCCCCAATTATTAAATGACCATTTTTGTTTGTCTAGAATAATTGGGGAGAATATTTTATGGTGCCCAAAAACATGTAACACATTTTCAATAGGTGCATTCCCATTTTGCATGCCCAAAAATTCAAATTTCAAAAACCAAAAATAGGAAGTGTCCTCAATAAGACAAAATACCAAAAACAAGCATTTTTTTTATTTTTCCTCTCTATAATCAGCTGGCCATGCGCAGCTCTCTCTCTCTCTCTCTCTCTCTCTCAAGAAGCTTCTACACACTTCTTTTCTTACTCACCAAGTTTTGATTTGATCATATCCTCAATTTTGCCCATTTTGGTAAATTATTCCACACACTTACACTAACCTCTCCACCAACAAATGCCATCTTTCCTTTTTGATAACATTCCCTCACCAAATTACCCTTAACCCTATTCTAGATCCTTCCCCATATGAATCACCATTCCAAAATTAGATTTTTGTTCACAATTTCTCCTTTCTTTTTTTGTTCATGCATGCGCCACCTTCACCCCACCTCCTCACACACTTGTGTTTTCTAAATACCCCTAATCCATGTGACTAATAATCCTAGCCATCCATTCAAAAATAAAATCAAATCCTAGAGCCCATCAAAGATGAGAAGACTAAAATACCCTTAAACCTACTTCATATTCATATATCATCCTCCTTCCACCCTTAGTTCCATTTTTACACCATAAAGGAGCTTCCTTTCTTCAAGTTTGCGTGACATTGTTGGTGTTTTTGAAGATTATTGTTGACTTGTTCTTGATCTTCATCTATCCTTGTGTAGTTTTGATCTTGAGGTAAATATCCTAATCTCTTGCATTTTTTAACTACTAGCATGTAAATCACCCTTCTACTCCTCTTTCCTCTCTAAGAGGCTTAGAGGGTTCATTTCAAGCACTATGTCAAGGACTTTGGGAGCCTTGGGTGCTTGAAGTGAACCCTTGGCCTTGAGGAGAGGTTTCTTGTGTTTCATCATATTGTTCTTGCATTTTTCATACACATTTTGTCATTTTTGCATGAATAAAAATTTCCACATGAGATATGCATCCCATTATTCATGTCATAACTTGCAAATTGAGATTTGGTTTGATTTATGAGGTTGAGGTTTCGGGTTTGGGTCCCTAAATTAGGGTTTCATCATCTTTTATTTTCTTTGATTTTGTGAGTTGAATAAATAATGAAATGATGCTTGTTTGAGTGTGACATACATGTGTAGATCTTAGGGTTTATGCATGTGTGTCTAATGAAGTGATTTGGTTGCAAGAAATTTGTTGAAGTTGAGCATTATTGTTTATATGTAGATTCGGCCATGAAGCCATTTTTGTGACCAATTTACTTACTCAAATTTGTTGTTTGATCTTGTTTGGTAAATTAATTGTTGTGAATTGTGTTTTTCACTTTTTACCTTTTAGTTTTTACCATTCACCTAAGTGTTACTAAATAGTAAAAACATTTACCTTCACTTAAATAATTCATCACCTTCACTTAAATAAGTTACCATTTCATTAATAATTTACCTTTACTTTTTACCTTTCTTAAATTACAAAAAGACCAAAACATTTTCTAGTTTACAAAATCAACCCAAAAATACTTTTTACCACTTTTTCCTAAGACTCTAAAAACACCAAAACATTTCACCATTTCCTAAGAATAAGGTAACTAAATTTTTACCACTTGTTATGACACACTCTCATTTTACCCTAGCTAGCAACCTCTCCTCCTCTCCTCTCCCCTTGGCCGAATACTCCTCCTTCATCTCCTTCACTCTTTTTTTCAACTTTCATCCACCAAATCACCTTAGATTCACTCCATATTCATACACCTTCCTCTTTCCACCTTTGATTCCATTTCTATACCACAAAGGAGCTTACTTTCTTCAAATTTGCGTGGCATTGTTGGTGTTCTTGGTCTTGATCTTCATTTTTCTACTCTTTTCTAGTTGATCTTGAGGTAAATATCTAATCTCTTGCATTTTTAATTTTTAGCATGTGAAACTCTCTCCTACTCCTCTTTCCTCTCTAAGAGGCTTAGAGGTTCATTTCAAACACTATGTCAAGGACATTGGGAGCCTTGGGTGTTTGAAGTGAACCCTTGGCCTTGATGAGAGGTTTCTTGTGTTTTCAACCATGTTCTTGCATTTTTCATACTCATTTTGTCATTTTTGCATGAATAAAAATTTCCACATGATATATGCATCCTATTGTTCATGTCATAACTTGCAAGTTGAGATTTTGGTTTGATTCATTGAGTGTGAGGGTTCGGTTTTAGGCTTCTAAGATTTAGGGTTTTTGCCTTCCTTTTACTCTTTGATTTTGGTGTAAATAAATGCTTGATATGCCTAAATTTGCTATGATCTTGTTCTATATACTAGTTATGATTTCAAACATGAAATAATGTGGTGTTTATGTCATGTGGGTTTTCGCCTCAAGCTTTAAATTTAGGGTTAGTAGTTGTTTCCTTTACTTCTTGATTCATGTGAATAAAATGCTTGATTTGTAACTTGTTTCATGTGTTGATCTTGAATTTAATCATGAAACAACTTGATGTTTTGTGCATACATGGTTTCGGCCATAGAGTCATTTTAGGGTTCATCTTAGTGCTTAAAATGTATGTTTGATCTTGTGTAGAAGTGTGTAATAGTGTTAGCATGTTTCTTAACCTTTTACCAATCATTTTCATATTTACCTTACCACTCACTAATCTTTTACCAAAAGTAAAAAAAAAACATGTTAACTTTTTACTTTACCATCTCATTAAGTAATTACCATTCACCTCATGCATTTTTACTTTACCATTCACTAACTTTTTACTAAAAGTTTTACCACTTACCAATTTGCAAAAATACCCAAAACACTTTCTCACTTGCATTTCCCACTTTTTATCTTCATAGAATAAACCCCAAAACATTTTTACCACTTTCAAAACAAAAACATTTCATCTCATTTCCTAAACACTAAAAACCCAAAAACATTTTACCACTTTCTTACTTAAACCTTTTATCATTCCTTACCAAATTACTTTCACATTCATGCATCCTCATTCACACTTAGTCTATGTGACGCTCTCATGCATCCTCATATGTTCATGTCCTTTGCTTCCTTTTATGTGCTAGTCATTCATTCACTTGTATGCTTTGCATCCCTTCTTAAATGCTCATGCATCCCTTAACACCATGTCTTGCATTCAAACATGCATATTCATTCCTTGTATATTCATGCATCCTCATATACTTACTTAATCATGTATTCAATTAATCATGTATGCAAGTGTTCATGGCAACTTGTAAATATTCTTCATGTTTGCTTTGCCTATGCTTTCATTGTTGTCTCGGTTTTGAATAAAAAAGGATTTGTAATGTTCTATTCTCTTTTCAAGTCCAAAATCAAATGTTTTCTAATAAAAACCCTAAGGCATTTTTCATAAACAAAATCATTAGCCATCACTCGAAGCCGATGCTTGTTTGATCGTTAATGATGGAGTTATTAGTGGTAGTCACTCGAAGCCTTTGCTTGTTTGACTATTATGAAAGCTCCCACACATTAATTAAACAACCAAAACCCAATTCAAATTCCCTAAAAAAATAACATGAGCCATTAGTGGTAATTATCACTAAGACTCATCTTTTTCCAAAACATTTTCAAAAGGATAATAAAACGTTGCGACTAGTGATCACTTGAGTAATTGCTCGACTGATTATCGGTTCCAACACTTTTTTTTCAAGTTAGTAATGAACGCCACTCGAAGCCATTGCTTGTTTGGTATTCATGAACGCTTGAGTCATATTTCCAAAACCCAAAAGATAAGATAAAGACAAAACACAGATTTTCTCAAGATTAAAAAACCAAGAACTACGTAGCTTTGATCCCTCAGCCAGTGAGGGTACGTAGGACCGGGTTCATATCCCGTCAAGCACACTTTCAAAAAATCACAAAGCCGTCTTCGGACGCAAAGAACCAAGAACTACGTAGCTTTGATCCCTCATCTCATTGAGGGTACGTAGGAGCGGGTCACATCCCGTCAAGCACTCTTTTAAAAAATCTAAGTTTAGTTTCACTTTTCAAAGATCCCAAAAAGATTTCTTTCTCTCTTGTTTTCTAAAAAACTCTTTCAAATAAAAAGGAAAAGAAAAGAAGTAGAACGATTCATTTCAAATCAAACACTTCAAAACCACACATCGAATTAATGGTTCCCTTTCTAGTAAAGGAGAGTGTGGGGTGCTAATACCTTCCCACACCTAATCGACCCCAGAACCTACATCTCTCGAGTTTTGAAAGACCAGTTGCTTTCCAAAGGTTTTCCTAACATTTTCCTTAATAAATGTTAGTGGCGGCTTCATTGAAAGATTTCTTTTTAGAAAAGTTGTAAACGAGGAAGGTTCTCCTCTGGGACTTTTTCAAGCGCAATAATGGCGACTTCACTGGGAATTTTTTTTTTTTTTAAAAAATAAGTGGGTCAAACCTAATTAGTCCGATGTGTGGTTCAAAGTGTTTGATTTGAATTATTTTTCGCTTTACTTCTTCATTTCCTTACCTTTTCCTTTTCTTTCTTCATATGCTTATAATTATGCATGCTTTCCCCATCTATTATAATCCCTTCTTCTCTCTCTTCCCTTTCTTGAGGTAAGCTATATATGGTTGTTGATGACACCTTAGGTTAGTTCATTTGTTTTGAAGTGATGCTAAACCTTAGGGTAGACGACATGTTATTGTTTGCTTCTATCTGGACTGGTCTGGCCTTTTCCTTGCAGGTGGGGAGGGTAGATTTTAGAAAGTATGTCCTCAATCACACACTTTCACACCTTACATTTTGTATGTTATGAGTGGGCTCCTATACCCGGATCCAACAAACACCTAGGAGAGTGGAGACGATTAGTGACTGTCATTCGAGACCTTTGTCTGTCTAATACTCATGAAAGTCTCAACCAGAGTACGCTTTCTCATGACGCTTCACACTTGGTAGTTCTCTACATTTGTGGATGTCGGCATGAGGATTCTATAGCTCTGGTAGCCATTGTGAGGGTGTGAATTAGAACTACATGGGAGGAACCTTTGAAGTTGCCCTAGAACTTAGGATTCCCACCTTTGTAGGACACGAGGACATACAAATTGGGTGTTGCATTGTAGTTTAGACATGTCTTTCCTAAAAAAAAAAAAAAAAAGATTTTCAAAAAAATTTCAAAAAAAAGAAGAAGAAAAAGAAAGGGTTGTCGTTGTAACCTTTTCTTTTGTCGTTCCGTACAAAGCGACATATGACCCACTTCATTTTCAAAAAAAAAAAAAAAGTTACTGTTGTAGCTTTCCTCCTACCGGTCTATATGAAGCGGTGTACGGTCCGTACTTTCAAAAAAGGAAACCTGAGTTATCGCAAATAAAGTTTTTTTTAACCTTGCATTTGCATAAAGCATCATTGTCATTTGTATACATCCCCGCATTGCATAAAACAAAAACTTGATAAAATTCATACATGCATTTTTTCTCTATCTCATTAAGGTTTGTTAGGAGTGCATTCTCCGCACGTGTGCATTTCATTCACGAAGGCTTTTTCCCCTAATCGTCTCGAAAGATCCAAAAAATCGTGTCGCGTCTCATGCATTATTGTTTTCCTTTTTCACAAATCATGAAAAAATAATACATTAACATCTCATTTTGCATGCATTTTCACAAGAATCATATCTTTCCACACACTAAAAATAATTGCTAGTATCATGCATTCCATTTCATTACATAAAAAGTAAAAAAATAAAAAAAAACAATTATCATCTTCATAGCATAAGCATTTCATTTATAATCAAAAAGAGGAAAAAGCTCCTCGCCAAGTTCATCCAAAACATGACATTCATGCATAAGCATTATTTCAAAAAGGGACACAGTAGAACTACGTACGCTTTGATTCCTCATTACAATGGGGATACGTAGGAGCGGGTCATACCCCGTCAAGCACATTTTTCTAAAACCTTTCTTTTCCAATAAATCATTTGCATCTCCAAATAATTTTCAAAATCATGTTCCAAAACTAAAAATAAAAAATGAAAAATTTCCAATGCATGCATCTTCTCTAAACAAAGAAAAATAGAAAAGCTCTTCATGTAAAAGCTCAATGAGTAAAAGTGCACCTTTGAATGACGAAGGGTAATATCTCAAATTTGTTTGTGCACCACAAATTTGAGATGTTACTCTACGACATCGGCACACTGACCCTATCAAGTGAGGTTTGTTTTCAAATAAGAGAATAAGTTTGAGTTAACCAAATGTTGAAGCATTTCAAGATATTGCGTGAAGTATTGAGTCATGATCCACTCATTGTTTCATGCAAGTTACTCGTAGTAACGACAATTGGTTGCCTCACGCCATCGCTTTTACAAAAAGGAAAAAGAGGGGCATCGACATTTCATATCTCGTCTTGCCTTTAAAGAATAAAAACCATTTTGAAAATATCATTCTTGCATGCTTAGGAATTTCATTTTTCATCTTGCATCAAAAACACTCAAAAAAATCTTTTAGAACAATTCCAATTCCCAGTGGTCATTTTCCTTGCCTTTTCATCATGTTTTCATCCATACATTGCATACAAAAAAAGGGTTGTGATGAGACACGAGACGCTTTTACAAAATAATCTTTTAGATAAGCTCACTCCTATTTATTTGCAAACTCAAGGTGTTCCAAGGCACTCGCTTTTTCAAAAAGAGCATTGCATCTCATCCATTCCATAATAAAAGACTGAAATAGTTCAAAAAAAAAAAGAGTTTTTATATCATGTTTTGGCCAATGTTAACTCTCCGTGAAGCGTTCTTCTAGTAAGCATGCATGTCACGTCTGAGCTTCTCTTGTTTGAGTCGATCCAACTTCCTTCATTCATCATCATTCCCCATCCAAGTCTAACCCCGCCCGGCCCACCCATAAAGTGCATGTTCTCTCCCATCGGTGCATATTTGACCTTTTTGGTTCATTCTCACTAGCACTTTAAGTCCTCCATGTCAAGTAAGTCTCAGTGATCACTAATTTCCCCTTGTTAATATCATATTCCCTCAATGCAAGTCTTTCAAAAAATAATCTAATAAACAAGATAAAATAAGCTCGCTAGGTTGAAAACCCGCAAAGGCGGCCTAGGCAAAAAAAGCGCCTGGTGGATTGAAAACTCGCAAAGAGCGATCCAGCAAAAATTAGGGCATAAAAAAATGCGAAGAAAGAAGCAAACACATATAGATAGGTGAGTCATTGTATGTTTTACAAAAAGAAATAAGCAATCGAGATTTGAAATGAAGTTTGGCTATCCTCAAAAATCCCAAAATCCCGTAAAATCCTTTTCCTACCCACCTTAAGCCCAGAAAAACCAAAATCCAAAGAATCACCCTAGACAAGGATCACCTCAAATATCAAAAAAAGTGCATCACTTTTTATCAGCTCACCCGAGTCAAAGAAGGAAAAGCAAAAAAGAAAAGAAAGAGAGAAAAAAAAAACAAAAAAACAAAAAGAGAGAAAAAAAAAAAAAAGGGGATTCAAAAATGAAAATCCCAAAACAAAAGGAAATACAAAAGAAATATAAGTGGTGAGCTGATACATGTTACCACAAAATGCGAGAGATCCTTGTCTCAATAAACCTTCAAATATTTCATCATTCCCATACACCCCTCCTTCCATAAACCGTAAACACTTCCCTTTGACCTCAGCATCCTGCCCTCCACAAACCTTTAGCCAGAAATAAAACTTTCAAACACCTCATCAAGCCAAATAACTATCATAAATCATCGATCAACAGCCAACGCCGAATAAGACCCATCCTCCCCATCAACCCCAAGCGCTTCATTAAGCCCAATCATCCTTCCTCCACAAAACACAACAATTCCGGTCCATTCCGATCAATGATGATTCTTTGTTGTTTTCAAATTTTAAATCTTAGGACAACTAAGTTTATCTGTCTACAATGTGTTTGCTCAAAAGAAAAAACAAACGATCAGAAAAAAGAAAGTTGATCAAGAAAATAAACCCTCGGGAAAAAGAAATGAGGGAATAAAAACGAACGGTTAGAAAAAAGAAAGCTAACGGAAAAAGAAAGGCTTGCACTTCAAACGCAGTCAAGCTGCGGTGAAACAAGGTTTAGTGATCACCAAGTGAGGTTTCTTTCACACCAAAGGCCAAGACATTAGTAGAAAGCCAAAGAATTGCACTGAGAACACCGCTCAGATCTAAAAGTTGGGGCATTCTCTTCACCACCCGCCCACCCTAGTCCGGGGAAAGTCTGTTCAGTGTCCATCCAGGGCCATTCATCCTTTCACCAGGTGTCAGCCGTGGCACTAGTTCTTATGTATTTGCTCTTTCACTCCGCTTCCTTTCACACTCTGGTTGCCAATACCACCAGACAGGGGCAAGTCATTCATTCATAGTCGCCAAAGGCCCGAATTGGGCGCGACTTGGCATTCATCCTAAACATTCACCAAGTCTGCATATTCATGTGTGTTCACTTGGCAATGTTTCATAGAGAAAGCACAAGATTGTTATTGAAAGTTCAGCTTATCATGGAATGGAGAAAAACATAAATGAGTTTGTTTGTAAATAAAAACTCTTGAGAACACCGGGTTTAAATCAAAATTAGCTTTTTCGTAAAAGAATGATTAGGATTCAACTTCACTTTTTGCATCCACAGTCTCGTGTCTCATCATTACAAAAATGTTCACCAAAACCAAAAATTCATGTCACATCATGCATTAAAGCATTACATTTGCATCCTCACATAGCAAAATATAGGAAAGTTCTTTAACCATTATCTTGGCGCATGAGGTCACCCAAAGTTGACTGCTTTTAGGGCTTCAAAGTGCTCGCCTGGATCCTTAGGGATTAGGTTGTATCTTTTAGGGCTTCATGCTCGCTTGATCCTTAGGGATTAGGTTGTATCTTTTAGGGCTTCAAAGCTGCTCGCCTCGATCCTTAGGGATTAGGTTGTATCTTTTAGGGCTTTGCTCGCCTTCATCCTTAGGGACTAGGTTATAACTGGTAGGCTTAAAGTGTTGACTCTCACCAAAAAACAAAAAAAAAAAAAAAAGCAATAGAAGAAGAAAATCAAAACATACCATCCAAAGATTCCACTAAGATCATCGCATCACATGCATTCGCATAACCCGCCTTTGCATTGCATTGGCATCATATAGATATCTGTATTTCTTGGTAAAATTTAAATAAAGAGCAAATAGCGGTTTGCCTCATGAATCTAGGCATTGCAATCTATTCATTACAAAGATATGCATCAAAACATTACATTTGCATTTTGTGCATTCATCACATAACAAAAAAATGGTCCACGCTACTTCGCCATATTAATACTTGCATTTCATAGAGGAAAATAATAAAAAGCAGGACTCTTTTCATTGCATTAGCATCATATTAATGTTCGCCCTTCATAAAAAGAAAAAAATAAGATCATTGCATGTCATTCATCATTAGAGCATCACATTTTACATTAGACATTTCATTGAAAAAAGGCAAAAAAGGAAAAGTTTTCCATTGCATGTCATCTGCCATCTCATCAAGACACAAGAGCATTACATATTATCAAACACTGTAAATTTTGCATTAGCATACCCGAACAAATAAAGTCATGCATTACATTCATCAAGCATAAAACCATGCACTCATCAGACATAGAAAATAAAGAAAAGAGAAATTTAGGCATTTGCATTACATTCATCATAAGAAAAAGGAAAAGAAAATAACAATCATGGCATTTGCATTGCATGCATTGGTTCTTTCTTTTCAGCTGCAAATAAGTGGGAGAGGATAAACACCTCGGTGTTAATGCTCGCCTTCAGTTTCTAGAAAGCGCTTCCCTAGTTAAGAGTTTAGAAAAAAAAAAGAGAAAAAAGAAAGGAAGGGAAAAAAGAGAGAAACAAAAAAGAAAGAGAAAGAGTTTAGAGAAAAGAAAAGAGAGAAAGAGAGAGAGAAAAGAAAAGAAAAGAAAAAAAGAGTCCAGAGAAGAGAGAGAGAAAAGAAAAGAAAAAAAGAGTCCAGAGAAGAGAGGAGAAAAGAAAAGGAAAAGAGTCCAAAGAAAAAAAAAAGAGTCCAGAAAAGAAAAAGAGTCCAGAGAAGAAAGAAGAAAAGAAAGAAAAAGAGTCTAGAGAAGAGAAAAAAAAGAGAAAAAGAGAAAGAGAAGAAAAGAAAAAGAAAAGAAAAGAGAGAGCGCAAGCGCAAGAGAGAAAAAGAGCGCCTGCCGCAAAAAAAAGAAAAGAGAGCGCCTGCCGCAAGCAGAAGAAGAGCGCCTGCGCAAAAAAGAGAAGAGAGCGCCCAAGTGCGCAAAAGAGAGATCTCACATCTTATAGAGATTATATGCTCGCCCCAGACTTATAGAGATTATATGCTCGCCCCAGATTTATAGAGATTATATGCTCGCCCCCAGATTCAAGAAAATGTTTCCCCGAGTTGAAAATTCAAAAAAGAAAAGAAAAGAAAAGAAAAAAAAGAGAAGAGAGAGAAAGAGAGCGCCTGCCGCAAGAGAAAACAAAGAGAAAAAAAGAGAAACAGAAAAAAGAGCGCCCAAGCGCAAAAGAAGAAAAGAGAGCGCCCAAGCGCAAAAAGAAGGGAGAGAGCGCCTGCCGCGCAAGAAGAAGAAAAGAGAGCGTCCAAGCACGCAGAAAGAAGAAAAGAGAGCGTCTAAGCGCGCAAAAGAAAAAGATCAGAAAGGAAGAAAGAGAAAAGAGAAAAAGAAAAGAGAGTGCCCAAGCGCGCAAAAGAGGAAAAGAGAGCGCCCAAACGCACAAAAGGAGAAAAGAGAAAAGGAAAAGAGAGCGTCCAAGCACGCAAAAGAAGAAAAGAGAGCGCCCAAGCGCGCAAAAGAGGAAAAGAGAGCGCCCAAGTGTGCAAAAGAGAGGTCTCACATTGTATACGAGCAACGCGATGGACCGCAGCCCCATGCGAGGCGCAACAGAATAGTTGTATCGACCTAAGATACAAATGGGACGCCGTAGATTGATCTCAGATATCGCTCAGAGTCAAAACGATCCCCTGGCCGCCGAAAGACCAAAGATTTCAGAAACGTGCTCTCCAAGCCGCGCGTGCAAACTCGGATTCGCCAAGAGTTCGCTTAAGGATTACAGTTTTTAGGCAACCCGGGCATTTTACCGCTTTTTGCACGCCAGTGCCCATTTGTCGCTTTCAAAGACGCCAGTACCCTTTTTTATCTTTTCTCACAAAAAAAAAGAGAGAGGAAATCCGAGTTTCCCAAATGGACAAAATTGG
Source organism: Oxytropis ochrocephala (assembly GCA_020916435.1). NCBI lineage: Eukaryota > Viridiplantae > Streptophyta > Magnoliopsida > Fabales > Fabaceae > Oxytropis > Oxytropis ochrocephala. The sequence goes on along the minus strand of CM037091.1, from coordinate 66,656,474 downwards.
CATGATTTCTGAATTCTTTATTTCTATTTTATCTTCAAATATGTCTTGCGCGATTCATATTTCTTGATAAAATCCAAATAAAGAGGGCAAAATTGTCATACCCCAATTTTGTCCGGCTTAGGTCAAAACCCTAATTTTCCCCAAAAAATAAATAAACAAAAGAAAAAGCATCATGCATTGCATTTAGGGTCCTAAAAGTCATTTCAAAGTTTCTAAAATCATTTTTGGAGTTGAAATGCACTTTTTGGACGAACTAGGATTTTTTTAGGGTAAGGGGCATTTTGGTCATTTTTCGCAACAGATAATTTTCTCACAAAAGTATGCACATACCAAAAGTACATTTTTCCTTTATCCAAGATAATTTTTGTACAAATTTTAGAGAGAATATCCTAGCCCAAAATAATTAAAATGCATTTTCCTATTTTTATTGCATAAAAAAATGCTAAAAGACCATTAAAAATTCCCCAATTATTAAATGACCATTTTTGTTTGTCTAGAATAATTGGGGAGAATATTTTATGGTGCCCAAAAACATGTAACACATTTTCAATAGGTGCATTCCCATTTTGCATGCCCAAAAATTCAAATTTCAAAAACCAAAAATAGGAAGTATCCTCAATAAGACAAAATACCAAAAACAAGCATTTTTTTTATTTTTCCTCTCTATAATCAGCTGGCCATGCGCAGCTCTCTCTCCCTCTCTCTCTCTCAAGAAGCTTCTACACACTTCTTTTCTTACTCACCAAGTTTTGATTTGATCATATCCTCAATTTTGCCCATTTTGGTAAATTATTCCACACACTTACACTAACCTCTCCACCAACAAATGCCATCTTTCCTTTTTGATAACATTCCCTCACCAAATTACCCTTAACCCTATTCTAGATCCTTCCCCATATGAATCACCATTCCAAAATTAGATTTTTGTTCACAATTTCTCCTTTCTTTTTTTGTTCATGCATGCGCCACCTTCACCCCACCTCCTCACACACTTGTGTTTTCTAAATACCCCTAATCCATGTGACTAATAATCCTAGCCATCCATTCAAAAATAAAATCAAATCCTAGAGCCCATCAAATATGAGAAGACTAAAATACCCTTAAACCTACTTCATATTCATATATCATCCTCCTTCCACCCTTAGTTCCATTTTTACACCATAAAGGAGCTTCCTTTCTTCAAGTTTATGTGACATTGTTGGTGTTTTTGAAGATTATTGTTGACTTGTTCTTGATCTTCATCTATCCTTGTGTAGTTTTGATCTTGAGGTAAATATCCTAATCTCTTGCATTTTTAACTACTAGCATGTAAATCACCCTTCTACTCCTCTTTCCTCTCTAAGAGGCTTAGAGGGTTCATTTCAAGCACTATGTCAAGGACTTTGGGAGCCTTGGGTGCTTGAAGTGAACCCTTGGCCTTGAGGAGAGGTTTCTTGTGTTTCATCATATTGTTCTTGCATTTTTCATACACATTTTGTCATTTTTGCATGAATAAAAATTTCCACATGAGATATGCATCCCATTATTCATGTCATAACTTGCAAATTGAGATTTGGTTTGATTTATGAGGTTGAGGTTTCGGGTTTGGGTCCCTAAATTAGGGTTTCATCATCTTTTATTTTCTTTGATTTTGTGAGTTGAATAAATAATGAAATGATGCTTGTTTGAGTGTGACATACATGTGTAGATCTTAGGGTTTATGTATGTGTGTCTAATGAAGTGATTTGGTTGCAAGAAATTTGTTGAAGTTGAGCATTATTGTTTATATGTAGATTCGCCATGAAGCCATTTTTGTGACCAATTTACTTACTCAAATTTGTTGTTTGATCTTGTTTGGTAAATTAATTGTTGTGAATTGTGTTTTTCACTTTTTACCTTTTAGTTTTTACCATTCACCTAAGTGTTACTAAATAGTAAAAACATTTACCTTCACTTAAATAATTCATCACCTTCACTTAAATAAGTTACCATTTCATTAATAATTTACCTTTACTTTTACCTTTCTTAAATTACAAAAAGACCAAAACATTTTCTAGTTTACAAAATCAACCCAAAAATACTTTTTACCACTTTTTCCTAAGACTCTAAAAACACCAAAACATTTCACCATTTCCTAAGAATAAGGTAACTAAATTTTTACCACTTGTTATGACACACTCTCATTTTACCCTAGCTAGCAACCTCTCCTCCTCTCCTCTCCCCTTGGCCGAATACTCCTCCTTCATCTCCTTCACTCTTTTTTTCAACTTTCATCCACCAAATCACCTTAGATTCACTCCATATTCATACACCTTCCTCTTTCCACCTTTGATTCCATTTCTATACCACAAAGGAGCTTACTTTCTTCAAATTTGTGTGGCATTGTTGGTGTTCTTGGTCTTGATCTTCATTTTTCTACTCTTTTCTAGTTGATCTTGAGGTAAATATCTAATCTCTTGCATTTTTAATTTTTAGCATGTGAAACTCTCTCCTACTCCTCTTTCCTCTCTAAGAGGCTTAGAGGGTTCATTTCAAACACTATGTCAAGGACATTGGGAGCCTTGGGTGTTTGAAGTGAACCCTTGGCCTTGATGAGAGGTTTCTTGTGTTTTCAACCATGTTCTTGCATTTTTCATACTCATTTTGTCATTTTTGCATGAATAAAAATTTCCACATGATATATGCATCCTATTGTTCATGTCATAACTTGCAAGTTGAGATTTTGGTTTGATTCATTGAGTGTGAGGGTTCGGTTTTAGGCTTCTAAGATTTAGGGTTTTTGCCTTCCTTTTACTCTTTGATTTTGGTGTAAATAAATGCTTGATATGCCTAAATTTGCTATGATCTTGTTCTATATACTAGTTATGATTTCAAACATGAAATAATGTGGTGTTTATGTCATGTGGGGTTTCGGCCTCAAGCTTTAAAATTAGGGTTAGTAGTTGTTTCCTTTACTTCTTGATTCATGTGAATAAAATGCTTGATTTGTAACTTGTTTCATGTGTTGATCTTGAATTTAATCATGAAACAACTTGATGTTTTGTGCATACATGGTTTCGGCCATAGAGTCATTTTAGGGTTCATCTTAGTGCTTAAAATGTATGTTTGATCTTGTGTAGAAGTGTGTAATAGTGTTAGCATGTTTCTTAACCTTTTACCAATCATTTTCATATTTACCTTACCACTCACTAATCTTTTACCAAAAGTAAAAAAAAACATGTTAACTTTTTACTTTACCATCTCATTAAGTAATTACCATTCACCTCATGCATTTTTACTTTACCATTCACTAACTTTTTACTAAAAGTTTTACCACTTACCAATTTGCAAAAATACCCAAAACACTTTCTCACTTGCATTTCCCACTTTTTATCTTCATAGAATAAACCCCAAAACATTTTTACCACTTTCAAAACAAAAACATTTCATCTCATTTCCTAAACACTAAAAACCCAAAAACATTTTACCACTTTCTTACTTAAACCTTTTATCATTCCTTACCAAATTACTTTCACATTCATGCATCCTCATTCACACTTAGTCTATGTGACGCTCTCATGCATCCTCATATGTTCATGTCCTTTGCTTCCTTTTATGTGCTAGTCATTCATTCACTTGTATGCTTTGCATCCCTTCTTAAATGCTCATGCATCCCTTAACACCATGTCTTGCATTCAAACATGCATATTCATTCCTTGTATATTCATGCATCCTCATATACTTACTTAATCATGTATTCAATTAATCATGTATGCAAGTGTTCATGGAAACTTGTAAATATTCTTCATGTTTGCTTTGCCTATGCTTTCATTGTTGTCTCGGTTTTGAATAAAAAAGGATTTGTAATGTTCTATTCTCTTTTCAAGTCCAAAATCAAATGTTTTCTAATAAAAACCCTAAGGCATTTTTCATAAACAAAATCATTAGCCATCACCGGATGCGATGCTTGTTTGATCGTTAATGATGGAGTTATTAGTGGTAGTCACTCGAAGTCTTTGCTTGTTTGACTATTATGAAAGCTCCCACACATTAATTAAACAACCAAAACCCAATTCAAATTCCCTAAAAAAATAACATGAGCCATTAGTGGTAATTGTTCTGGGGCGTATTAGCAAGGACACGGAGTTGCAGCCAAAGAATGGGCCAATGCCAACTCTCGCTAAACGGCCCAAGACCGTGGCTTGTCCGCACTTCTCGCGACCGCCGCATTTCTCGCAGCGGTCGTCGCCTCAGTGGTATAAATACCACCTCACCCACATCGTCAGTACGCGCACTTCTACCTCCGTGATACCCCGCCTGCTAGCACACCTCCGACTAGAGCGCTGGAGTGTCTTTGCAGGTACCACCCGAGGTGCTCTGGAGACCGGTCCCCACACCAGCAGCAGCGACCGGACAAAGGAGCAGCACACAACACCCACACCAGCAGCAGCGACCGGACAAAGGAGCAGCACACAACACACTTGGTGATCAGGTACGATCAATTGGCGACCACAGTGGGAGGCCCGAGCGCTATCCTACTTCAACTATGGCTACACGCGGAAGACCGCCCCAGACATCATTACAACCATGCTTGTTGAGCGACCTAAGATGTTGGACGACCTAAAGTGGGCGACCTAAAGAGCATGGACAATCCCAAGACGCCTAAACAAAGCGCAAACGGCGGGAGGAATCTCGCCTTAGTCCGCAAGCCATAACGCTGGCCATGTTGACCCGATTGAAACTTACGAATATGCGTTGGAAAGCTGAGAAGCAGAGCTACAGCTTTCATGTTGAAGTCAAAATCCTATTCGGGCGTCTTCCACCCGTTTCTGCTCGCCCAAAGTGGGGCGCCCAAAAGCCGGTCGCCCGTGAGCGACCCAAAAGGTCTGTCCAGTACGGAGACCATAACTTCGTTCACGTTCATCCGATGGGGCGTGTGAGCATGCGTTGGAAAGCTGAGAAGCAGAGCTACAGCTTTCATGTTGAAGTCAAAATCCAACTCGGGCGTCTTCCACCCGTTTCTGCTAGCCCAAAGTGGGGCGCCCAAAAGCTGGTCGCCCATGAGCGATCCAAAAGGTCTGTCCAGTACGGAGACCATAACTTCGTTCACGTTCATCCGATGGGGGCGTGTGAGCATGCGTTGGAAAGCCGAGAAGTAGATCTACAGCTTTCATGTTGAAGTCAAAATCCAATTCGGGCGTCTTCCACCCGTTTCTGCTCGTCCAAAGTGGGGCGTCCAAAAGTTGGTCGCCCGTGAGCGACCCAAAAGATCTGTCCAGTACGGAGACCATAGCTTCGTCCACGTTCATCCGATGGGGGCGTGTGAGCATGCGTTGGAAAGCTGAGAAGCAGTGCTACAGCTTTCATGTTAAACTCCAAGTTATATTCAGATGTTCTACACCCCTTTCGGGTCATCCAAGTAGGGCGCCCGACCCACCAACAAGTGTAGGCCCCGAGCGGTCTACAATCGAGCGCCATCGAAATGGCCCAAGGGTCAGAAGGACCCACAAACAGAGTAGGCCCCGAGCGGTCTACAATCGAGTGCCATCGAAATGGCCCAAGGTTCAGAAGGACCCACAAACAGAGTAGGCCCCGAGCGGTCTACATCGAGTGCCACCGAGTTGGCACAACCATCAGTGTCATCGAATGACCGAGGTCGAGCAATGACCCAATAACGAGCATTGACTGCCGAACACGGCCGGAAGAGACCGACACAACGACCACATGCACTCGGGCGGCAGCGACCACACCTCGGCAGCGGGCAACGCGTCCACACCTCGGCGAGCAGCGGGCGCGACCACCACCGCCGACTTAGCGTGGTAGCAACCACACACTTCAAGAGATGGAGACCGATTGCGCAATGCAACCCGGCCGCTTACAACACGACACGGGGGCAGCGATTCAAGCCTCAACTCGCCCGCTGGCGACCTAGGCTTGGGGGCAACTATTCCGGAGTGGGCTCAAGGGCCAAGATGCTTTTAATAGGCCCAACACGGCCCAACTTGGCGTGCTCCACAAGATATGGCGAGCGCTGTGCCACTATAAAAGCAAAGACAAATCCCGAGAATCGTGCACGTTTTCCTACCTTGTGAATCCCGCCCGAGAGCACACCACCGACTTGAGCGCCGAGTGTCATTGCAGTACCACCACCCGTGCGGCAAGACCCCCCGGTTCCACCCAGTCCTCAACGATCGAGTTTAGGTCCTCCACGACCGAAAGTTAGGTCCTCAACATCCGTGCCATGTCCTTCCATCATCGCCCACCCAGTCCTTCCTCACGTGTCCTTCCATCATCGTCCAGCCAGGTCCTCTACGACCCAGGTCCTCAACGACCCAGGTCCTTCTATTGGTCAATGGGGCATACGAATTAGAAACCATGGAAGGGGCGATTATTCCCCGGACATGGAATAGTGATAAATTGAAGCAGTATTATATTTAGTTCACACTTTTGTAATCTGGCCGATCGCTTGAAATAAACAATAAGCGGGCGCTTTTTCCCCATCGGGGTTTTTTACAGAGGCCCGTTTCTTTAATATATTGCATTTTTAAATTACCGAGGCCCGCTTCTTTAATATATTGAATGGTCGTCGCTTCTCAATAAGGGGGTCCGAACGAACGAAGATCCGAGCGGTCTAAAACGAGTGCCATCGACCGGCTGGCGGTTAAATAAACCCAATACGATCGTAGGCGTCGGGCGACCTACAACGAGTGCCATCGAATTGGCCGAGGGTTAAGTGAACCCACTAGCGATCGTAGGCCGCCGAGCGACCTACAACGAGAGCCATCGAATGGCCCCAAATTCCAATAATTAAATAAAAGGTCATGAATCGGCCGACGATCGGCCTAAAGCGTGTGCCTTCGAAAGGGCCCAAAATAGCGCCAACGATCGGCCCGCATTTCAGAACTTAAGAAAGTGCGAAGACAAAGAAATTAATTCAAGCGAACAAATTAAACATAAGCGAAATTCATTACAAAAAAATGCCCGCATAAAGCCGCGCGCCAAAATGTTTGAACCGCTCAAGGCGAGTACAAGAACAACAAAATTACAAGTACCGAAATTACAAAATAGTAAACCGCTTCGCAGCGGGCAAAACAGAAAATTAATCACTTTTTAGCACGAGGAGGACCACGCTCCGCTTATGAGTCACTTTGCCATCATCGCCCATCCGAACGGGCAAGATGATCTCTCTCACCGATAACATGGTCGGCCGCACTAAACGGCTATCATATCAATGCCCCGAGCGCGAGCAACGTGATTCCGCCACAAAGATTGTCAAAACCGTAAATGGCCGCCTTTTGCACAGAGGCCCACTTCAAAGAAGCTTCTCCCGAATAGCGGCCGCTTTGGTCTCCTCAAAGCGGGCGACGACCTCGGCTTCGTGGTCTTCACCAAATCAAGAAGCTCCTTGTTCCTCGCCCCCGCTTGACCTTGTCGTCCGCCAACCGCTTATCCTTTTCACGGGCCGCCACTTGATCTTGGTTTGCTCCAGAGCGGCAATCTCGTGCTCCACTCCTTAAGTCTCCGACCGCCGACTCAAGCTCCTTGACCTTCTTCCGCGCGCATCCCGCCTCCTCGGCACTAAATGGAAAACTAAGTTAATGCATTTAATGTCGAATATTTGATCGATAAGGTGACAAAAACAATGACTCACGTGCTTGGCTCCTCTTTATGTCCTTCATAGTCTTGTTGGCGCACTTGAGCGGTCGCCACAAAACTCCATGGGATCCTTCTTGAAAAGTGCCACCGAGCATCATCAAAATCCTCGAGTTCAAAGACGGGGACTCAATCCGCTCTTCCCTTCCCTCGGCCGCTTAGAAGGAGTGCGACCGCCCCGCCACGAGGGCCACCACCACCGCTCCTATCTTGGTGACCGCCCCAACGCTCCTATTGAGGAGTGGGTTGTTCTGCGTTGTTGAGAACCGGGCGATTTCTTCTGGCGCCGCCGTGACGAGCTTCTCAAGTGCACGCCAATCTGAGGTAGACATCTTTAGAGTTTTAGCCGCAAAAAGAAAAACAAAGAAAGATCGATCGTCCGGCGAAAAAGAGCGAACAAGCGTGTAACAAAAGATACCGACCGAGCTCTCGATACCAATTTATCCCCTCATACAAGCGTAATCGGTCCAAGATGGGATATCCCCTTCGTGGTTCTCATACGCAGCAAAGCGGACAACTCTGTTATCATCCCCAAGGTTACCAATCCTCTTCATCAAGAGTCGACACAAATAACGTAATCGCCGCCACCACCGGAAGTGAGCCGCCCGCCAGATATGGGGAAGAAAGAGCTCCTCGAGTACCGTCCGGAGAAACTCGCGATATCTTCAATGCCTTTGCATCGGAACGACCCAAAAGTACTGGTTCTTCCAACCGCCCGGCAGAGTCCGAGTAAGCTCAAAAACTTGCGGGCAAATGACTTCGTACTTAAAAGACACTCGCTCCTTTATGAGCCATGTTGGTCCTGCACTCTCCGTGCTACCAATTCAAACAAGGCAAGAAAGAGCACGGTCGATACGCTCCGCCCAACCGGCCGCACAAACGCTCGAACGCTTTCATGAAGCCCCACCGCTCGGATGGATCTCGCGAGGGGCAACGCTCGATATCCGAGAACGCCCCGCCGGAAGTCTCAGAAGGGGGACGATCCCCATCTTTTCAAACACCACCCGTGCATGGTGAACTTCAACGTGGAGGAACGGCCGCAATGTTTTCATCTTCCAAAGACGCCTTTCACCTTCCACCCCGGCTTGGTGAAGAGGCGCTCAAATCGTCAATACATGGGCCTCCGAGGACAAAGCTTTTGAAAGCCCTCATCTTCTCGGACACCCACGAGATGTCATTCACGCCTATAACCTCCGGCGGGCCGGCCATCCTCCACCCGCCGACCGCGACTTCATTTGGTTCTACGGCTTCACCCATTCTTTCACCGCCAAAGGCGACACCATCCCCGCCAGTGATTCGGGATTGCCTCCATCACCGCCCGATCTTCCACTTGCATGGGCTCGGGCCCGTGAGGGTCATCTTCTAAGTCAATAAAGTCAACAAAAGGACCCGTAGAAGGTCGGGTAACATCGCCCATATCGCCGCCGCCCACCACGCCGATCACCGGTCGTCACTCCTTCGCCACCCGGTGCAAAGAGTGTCGCGCGCCGGGGATCTCGACTGGTCGACTCGTGGAAGTCGATAGAGACGCGCCGCGCGAGCCGAGGAACGCGCTCGATGAAGATCCCGTAGGGAAGTTCTTTCTTCAACTTGAGAGTGGGCGGGCGACTTTCAGAGGACGAAGACTCCGTCCCGCTCCATCTCTCAGAGAAGGCCGCGTCGCCATTAGCGCGAGGCTTTGCTGGGGCACCAGATATACGAGCGGTGCGCTTGCTCGCCGATCCACCTATGAAAGACATGGCGCTCGGTCGACCGAGACAAATAGGCTGAGAGAAAAGGGGGCGACGGGCCGCCCCCCTCGACCGGACGCCTCCCTTTCACGAGGCGTGAAACTAACTAGGAAAGCAACAAAAAGCAAATAAAAATCAAAGAGAAAAGTCGAGAAGAGCGGCTTACTTGGAATGCAGAGAAGAAAGGAGCGGACAGAAGATGTTCGAACAAAAGCTTTCAGGGCGCTTGCAGACAGCTCGATCGGCAGCAGAGGAATGCTTTTCAGGTGTTGAAGACGTCTTGACCAAAGGCCCTATTTATAGGAGGGCCCACCGCACGAAAACGTCGCGGGTCACCAGACGCCTCCCATCCGCTGTATGGGGAACACCAAAAGGCACCTCGAGGCACGCAAAATCGGTGCAATCATAGCGCATTAATGGCGGGTCGAAACTGCCGCCACGCGCGATCGGACGACTTCAAGGACAGGGACCACCAAGTCCGCCAAAAGTGCGTAAACATCTTCCCACCACGAGCATTGATTCAAGCCTCACCGCCCTAAGCGACCCAGGCTTGGGCAACCGCTCGGGGCGATAGCAAGGACACGGAGTTGCAGCCAAAGAATGGGCCACCCCCACTCGCCAAACGCCCAAGATCGTGGCTTGTCCGCACTTCTCGCCGACCGGCCGCATTTCTCGCAATGGCGTCGCCTCAGCTGGTATAAATACCACCTCGGTCCACATCGCCAGCACGCACTTCCTACCCCGTGATACCCCGCCTGCTAGCACACCTCCGACTAGAGCGGCCGAGTGTGTCTTTGCAGTACCACCCGAGGTGCTCTGAGACCGGTCCCCACACCAAAGAAGAATGACCGGACAAAGGAGCAAAGACACAACACCCACACCAAAGAAGCAATGACGGACAAAGGAGCAAAGACACAACACACTTGGTGATCAGGTACGATCAGTAATTATCACTAAGACTCATCTTTTTCCAAAACATTTTCAAAAGGATAATAAAACGTTGCGACTAGTGATCACTTGAGTAATTGCTCGACTGATTATCGGTTCCAACACTTTTTTTTTCAAGTTAGTAATGAACGCCACTCGAAGCCATTGCTTGTTTGGTATTCATGAACGCTTGAGTCATATTTCCAAAACCCAAAAGATAAGATAAAGACAAAACACAGATTTTCTCAAGATTAAAAAACCAAGAACTACGTAGCTTTGATCCCTCAGCCAGTGAGGGTACGTAGGACCGGGTTCATATCCCGTCAAGCACACTTTCAAAAAATCACAAAGCCGTCTTCGGACGCAAAGAACCAAGAACTACGTAGCTTTGATCCTCATCTCATCGAGGGTACGTAGGAGCGGTCACATCCCGTCAAGCACTCTTTTAAAAATCTAAGTTTAGTTTCACTTTTCAAAGATCCCAAAAAGATTTCTTTCTCTCTTGTTTTCTAAAAAACTCTTTCAAATAAAAAGGAAAAGAAAAGAAGTAGAACGATTCATTTCAAATCAAACACTTCAAAACCACACATCGAATTAATGGTTCCCTTTCTAGTAGAAAGGAGGTGTGGGTGCTAATACCTTCCCACACCTAACCGAATTTCCAACCCTACATCTCTCGAAGCCAAAAAGACCAGCTTGCTTTCCAAAGGTTTTCCTAACATTTTCCTTAATAAATGTTAGTGGCGGCTTCATTGAAAGATTTCTTTTTAGAAAAGTTGTAAACGAGGAAGGTTCTCCTCGGGACTTTTTCTACGCAACAAAGTCTCACATTGGATAGACTAAGCACTTCTAGAGTGTTTATAATCGGAATCTCACCCATTGAGTCAGGCCCTGCTGTACCCAATCATGTTGATAGTGAGGACACACACAAAGTGACCGGCCATACAGATTCGCTGTTGATTCGCAACTGCTTTTAACTGCTTTCACAATCGCTTTAGTTGTCGATGTTGTTGATTCGTTTTATATCTTCATTTTAATCTTCATTATGAGCTTTCTACAGATTCGTTTTAGTCTTCAGATCTGGTTTTGATTCGTTTTTAATCTTCAGAGCTGATTTTGTGTGATGTGTTGTTGAAATTTTAAATGAATTGTGTGTGAATTATAAAAAGTCACACATTGGATAGACTAAGCACTTCTAGAGTGTTTATAACTGGGAATCTCACCCATTGAGTTGGGCCCTAAGCGGTACCCAATCATGTTGATAGGTGAGGACACACACAAAGTGACTGTCATACACGTGCGCGCCGCCGGCTCAGGGTGTACTCCCTCTGGACCTATTTATAACCAAAAAAACACTTTTTAGATTCATTGGGAAACAAATGTATAAATAGGTCCGGAGGGAGTACTTTTCTTTTCCGAAAAATAAAATATATTTTTATTCTGTTCAAAACCGGTTTTGACCAAATCAAAGGGACATTTGTAACGGTTTTTTTGTTGATAGGTGAGGACACACACAAAGTGACTGCCACACACGCAGCGCGCCACTTCGGCTGGTGTACTCCTCCGACCTATTTATAACCAAAAAACCACTTTTTAGATTCATTGGGAAACAAATGTATAAATAGGTCCGGAGGGAGTACTTTTCTTTTCCAAAAAATAAAATATATTTTTATTCTATTTAAAACCGGTTTTGACCAAATCAAAGGGACATTTGTAACGGTTTTTTTTGTTGATAGGTGAGGACACACACAAAGTGACCGCCACACACGCGCACGCCACCGGCTCAGGGTGTACTTTTCTTTTCCGAAAAATAAAATATATTTTTATTTTATTTAAAACCGGTTTTGACCAAATCAAAGGGACATTTGTAACGAATATAAAAAAAAAAGGGACATTTGTAACAGTTTTTTTTATTAATTTTGCAACGGAAATTTTCATTAAAATTTCCAACGGTTTTGTTGGAGAGAGCAGTTGGCTCTTCACTCTCTCCCAACAGACTCATTCTTCATTTTCTCCTATAAAAGGACTCATCACCCTCACTTGCAACTTGCACCAAAACTTTGTGAATCAAGAGTTTTCTTCACAACTTTCTCTCTTCTCCCTTACAACATTCTTCTTCTTTTGAAAGCTTGAGATATTTCCAAGCTAAGAGTGGTTTTTCATAACCATATAGAGTGGTTTCCATAAACCATATTGAGGGTGTATTTCTAGAGCGAATTTCTCACAGTTCAGTGAAAATTCGTAACAGTGTAACTAGGCTGTTTTATCATGGGGACGTCGTGGTTGATAGTCTACTTGCACCTTTGAGTAGTGTCACGAAACGTCTTAAAGAAAGCGACCTAGTCCGCGACTCATCCCAGTAATATCTTCGGTTTATTTTTAAAATAAAAAAAAAACTTAAATACTGTTGTTTGGGGAAAGTTCTGACTAAGGAAAGACTTGATATTTAAGTGTGTCTATTGTGACCCACCTCTCTGTCCTGGGAACCTACTCGGATTAGCATGTGTTTTTGTTAATGTGATGATTTGGGTTGCAGGTAGCTTATAAGAACAAGAAGAAAGGATTTGTTGAGAAAGATGATTAGAACGATTTTAATGATTTGGGTTCTTCTATTGAAGGAGAGAGAGGTGTTTGTTCTGCCCAAGCTCAGAGTTCTGGGTTGCGTTTTTAATTTTTTAGTTAATTTCTAAAACAAAATATTTTAAGAAAAATAAGGTTTTAAAATTAAAAATACTTTGTGGAATTGGCTTGCCACGTCATCTAAGAGAGTACAAGTTAGCACAATTTTGACCAAATTAGGAAGGGCACTTTAATTTTAGGAATTGGTAAAATAGGGGGACTAAAATCGTGGTAAAAAAATTGGGGGCTTAAAATCGTGAGTTGTCATAATAGGGGGACCAAAACTGCAATTAAGCCTTGTGCTTTTGTCACGTGATATCTCTTCATAGTTCTAATGGCAAAATCCTTATCTTATTGGGATACAAATTTGTCATCTTGGAATGGGTATATTAAGATAAAGGCTAAATACCACTTTTGGTCTTTTATCTTTATTCTAAGTTTCACTTTGGTCCTTTATCTTTTTTTGGGTCCGTTTTGGTCATTTATCTTTATTTTGTTTCACTTTTTGGTCCTTTGTCTTTCATTTATTGTTTCATTTGGGTCCTCTTAAACAAAACATTTTGGTCACAGATTGCATGAGTTATTCAAGAAACAAGAAATCAAAGTGTTCTTGGTGTTCTTGAGCACATTCATAGTGTTCTTCATTTTTTTATTTTTGTTTAAGAGACCAAAATGAAACAATAAATGAAAGATAAAGGACCAAAATGAAACAAAATAAAGATAAATGACCAAACTGACACAAAAATGAAAGATAAAGGACCAAAACGGACCAAAAAAAAGATAAAGGACTGGTGCATGGAAATCACATACACTTGTGTGCAAGTATACACTGTCCAAAACAAGTAGTAAAAAAGATCGAACCCACATAAATTGAAAACTCACTTTTAAAATAATATAAAGTAATAAAGTGTAAAGTCACTAAGTAACAAAATAATTTTGGATTTTGTTTGATGATCACAACTAAGTTAGAAAGAAAGCAAAGTAAAAAATGTTGATAGTGTAAAAGAGAAAAGCTAGTTGGAATGTCTTCATCAAGTAATTTACTTATAAGTGTATGATGCAAGATGTGATGCACCGCACCAATGTCACATTAGCTATGTGCCTTTCGCTTCACTTTCTTCTGAGTATCATTACCAAATTCTTATGATCCTTGTTCTATGCAAGAAAGAAAGGGGTGTTAGTGCCAATCTTGCCTCCTAACAATTATCCAATTTGCTTAAGTGAATTCACTCTTGTATTTTAAGTACCCACAATTATCCTATGGACTATACTATCCTATGTCTAGGACTTAGCATGGTTTTCACAAAGTTTTCTTTATGTAAAACACTCACCCATATTAGTTCTTGAGTTCTTAATTGTAAGCCATTTCTCTGTCATTTACAAATCTACTTATTCTAAGTGATCAAGTTCAAAATAAGTTTTGAAAAGATTATCAAGCAAGAACTAAAGTACAAACATACATACATACATCATACTTACTTAAAAGCTCATTAAATGATTAGAACATTCCAACTAAGAAAGGTTTAGCTAACAAGAGACATTGCAAGATATATATAAACCGAATAGACCATGTTTATATATATAGAAATCACAAAAGAGAAACAACAAGAGTAAAGTTACAAATGTTGAAAACCTTTGTATGAAGTCTTCTAGCAATGCACTAGCATTACTCCTTAGCACTATACAAACACTATGAAAATGAGTTAAGGAGGATTTATGAATTCCTTCCTCTTCCTCTAAAAATATAAAAACTAACTATGTATATTGAAATTTTGATCTAACTTATGGATTGTGATATATTTCCAAATGAAGATGTGAGGTCCTTTTATAGCCTTCTTCAAGTGAGGTGCTTCCTTCCTTCATGTTGAAGTCATCTTGAGTGGATCATAGATGTAGTAGTTGCTTTCCAGAGGTTTATCCATGTTGAAATCTTTGACTAATCACATAGGGTGGTTCATTGATGTGTGAACATGTGTCCCTATGTTGGTGACTCTTCAAAGCTATGCCTATAGCTATGTGTGAATGGTAGACGCCTACTATACAAGGTGGGATGGCATCGAGAACCAGCAGAGGTCATCACTTTGCATGTGGGTGCATATGAAACAGTCGCTTATTCACCAAGTAGTGCGCTTTGATGCAGATTAGTGCAGAGCATTGATGCAGTTAGCATTGAGACTGCACTGAACAAAAACATCAAACATACCACAATATAACCAAAATGGCCTAATAATAACTATAATCATTCAAATCACTCAAGATATCATATATCACATAAAATACTATATAAACTCCTTATTATTACTTGAAAGAGAGCAAATACTAAGTTTAAACATATGAAATACTCTATATAAAATAGAGTTATCAAAGACCAAAGTGAAACTTAGAGCAATGATAAAGGAACAAAAGTGGTATTTAGCCTAAGATAAAAGCAAATGTGGTATCCTTATGGTTAGGTGTTCATGTGTGCGGGTTGGTTCGCTTTGAGCAAAAACGTGAACCGAACGGTAAGGTAAAAATACATGCGGTTTGGTTTGGTTCGGTTGGCTAACCAAACCAAACCAAACCAATGCAGTTTTGATTGGTTCGGTTGGTTTAGTTTTTGACGAGACAAAACACAATTTAGGGCCCGTTTGGATAGAGCTTATTTTGATCTTATGAAAAACAACTTATGCAAATAAATAAGTTTTTATGTATTATTCATAAGCTTGTCAAGATAATTTATGGAAAACAACTTAGGGAAATACAATTTTTTTTAGTGAGAACTTATGAATTAACATAAAAACTTACTTATCTTCATAAGTTGATTTTCATAAGCTCAAAAGTAATTTAATCCAAACAACCCCTTAAATAAACCGATTTCCGTATTTCCTACATGTATTGATTTGTCTAATTTTATTTTTGTATATAGGATTTTGCGGTTTGGTTTGGTTTGGTTTGGTTACAATAATCAAAACCACGGACCGAACCGAACCGCGTGGTTCACTAATATGGAAAACCGAACAAAACCAGTAGAAAGCAGTTTTTTGCGGTTTTCGGTTTGGTTT
This sequence comes from Oxytropis ochrocephala, assembly GCA_020916435.1. Lineage (NCBI taxonomy): Eukaryota > Viridiplantae > Streptophyta > Magnoliopsida > Fabales > Fabaceae > Oxytropis > Oxytropis ochrocephala. Next base: position 66,640,543 of record CM037091.1, on the reverse strand, counting down.
AGTTTAGTTTGCGGTTTTCTATTGGTTTGGTTTGGTTTTAAACACCCTGCTTTTGGTATAGTAATGCTTGGAGCACCCACACTCTCACAAAGGTCTTTTGGTTGTTGTTTCAGACTGGGCCACGCTCATTTTGGGTCCAAGAGAGGCCCAATCCAATACGCAGGATCTGGCCCAAACACTGGCGTTAAGGGTGGAACCGAGATCAATGGTCGAGATTGACGCTACCTCATCCAACGGCTCCGCACCAGATCTTGCGTCTATAAATAGAGCAACACCCCAGCAAATCAACGACGGTTCATTCATTTATACCTCTCCTCCACTTCTGTTTGTTGACTTAGACATCAAAGTGCTTATAGGTACCCAGCGATCCAAACCTCAGGGGACTTACCGCAAGCTCGGATCATCCAGATCCCAGACGGCTCTACAAACACCTACTTCGGATTCAGATCCTAATACCAACCTCAGGTGAACAATAGTGAATCAATAGTAGAGCTAGGAGTGCTGGAGTATCAGATATCCTTCAAAGTCAAGGGAGTTGGTTCACTTTAAGTCGTCGACTTCTTTGTCTCAAGCTTTCTTATAGGTGTATATCAAGCAGCTGTGTTGATAGTTTCTTGTTTCTCCAAAGTGGATTTTGATTAATCCACTCTCGGCTTCATTTATCGCCTTGTTTTTTTCTCCCCAATCTTTCCTTTTAGTCTCTCTTTTGTTCTTTGATTAGCTTGGTACTGTTTAGTTTTCGATCTAGTTAGTGTTGTGATGTGGCTATTTTTGCCACCCCTTCTTGATAGTTTTGTACTGAGCTTGGTGAATTTTTTAGTAGCTTCTAGGATATGATTGGACACCATCTCAAATCTTTCATAAAAGTATGGGGAGTGCATGTCCATAATACTGAGTTACTTGGCTATCAATATTAACTAGTCTCTCACCCGTGCTCTGCACGGGCTTGGGAGGTATAATTTTGATGAAGAATAAATGGACGCTACAATGAAACCATAAATATGTAAAGGATGACTATTGATTTAATTGGCTAATGATGATAACAAAATGAGTATCTCATATTCCGGAGAATCTATTTTACATTCCTAAAAACCTCATGGTAGACAACATTTGAAGTAAAAGACGGGGAAATAGTTGCATCGTGTGCAATCAAAACTCTTAACCATTGTTTGGAGGTGACGCGGGAAAACGCCACACATAATTGACCATGAGAGAAAATTGGACTTGGCAAGTAAACTCCGACCTCCTTCAAAGATTGACCCTGGCTTTTATTAATTGTCATTATGAAAAGATATCCCAATTGAAAATTGTCGCCTTTGAAATTTGAATGGAATTCGCAAATCGAAAGGTGTTAGAGTTAGTCGAGGTATGTAAACCTTTAAACCAATATTACGGTCCGATATTACCTTCCCTTCTAGAACAAATTTACCAAGGCAAGTTATCATAAGTCAGGTGCCGTTATGTAACTATAGTTTGTGATAGAAAGTTATTTATATTAAATATGGAATTTACTTTGAAGTCTAGACATGTGAGATAAATATGAATATATGACATATTATCTCTACCACATGGATGGCACTTATTATATGTACGAAGGTTCAATTAGTCTATATACTCATGCAATTATAAACATAGGTGAACTTATACACATAATGGCGGATTCATAAATTTTTGTTGGTGGAGGTAAAATTTTGGTCCATAATATTTTTATATAAGAAAAGTTCTATAAAATTTGACAAAATACATAGTTTCGTGATAGAAAAAACTTAATCCCAAAATCTAACATTTTTAATGCCAATTTGTATGTTCGGTGTTAGAAGAGAAGTTAAAATTAAAAAATAAAGAGAGAGAAAATATAGAAATGTATTTTCTCTTTTATCTCTTATGTATGTTTGTGAGTTGGTGAAAATAGGAGGACCAAAACTGTAATTAAACCTAACTTTTTACATGTATTTGTTTATAAAAACTATCTCATGGGGTCAACATTTATTTTTTTAGGGGGGCAAATCAAATTTATTAAGTATATATAGACTAAAAATATTGAGCTAAGTGGGGGCAAATGCCCTTAATTAACATAACATGGATCCGTCCTTGAACCATTGTACTATTGTAGGAAAATGTGGTAAATTAATTTGAAAAATTAAATGGGAAGAAAGACAATGATGGTGCATTGGCTGTTGTGAGCCTTTTGCATTAAATGCTTCCATGTTCGTAAATCGGGCTGTGCCTCACCAGTAGTGTCACTTCTTCTTGTGTTAGCCATACTGTAAAGAATCAATTGAATTGTTAAAAATACTCAATATCAGTTAAAATCACCATCGAGCAACAATCGGGGGGGTTCGACCCTGCGAGATGCGAACCAAAACGGAGCACGCTTGATCGAACCACCCATAAGAGGTTCTAAGCACGCTTGATCGAACGACCCATGAACAGTTGCATAATTAGGGGGTTCGGCGCACGCCTGGTCGCGCTAGATCGGCCTCTGCAAGGCCGAACCACCCAAAACAGTGGGAAAAAAACACGAAGAACAAGATGAACAAGCGTACCTAGAAGTGGATGGAACGAAATATCGTTGATTCTTGATGGAAAACAAACGATACTGATGGATTGAAGTTGAGGGGGGTGTGGGTTCGATTGTAGGGTAGTTTTTAGGGAGAATGAGAATGTGAGGGGGTGTGTGAGGGTAAGAGGGAATAGATAAGGAAATCAGAGATTTCAAATTGGGGTATTTTGGGAATAATAGGTGGTTTAGGGTGTCTAGTGAGTAGAGGGGGTTGGAAGAAGCAAGTACCTTCTATTATCTAACTATATGTTTTGGCCTGCATAAAGTTGCCAACGTGTTCTGTTTGATCAAACGTGTTATGAACACATCTAAACCTTGTGGAGCTTTATTAGACTATGTACAATGGTTTCAACACCCTCCTTTTTCACTTTTTAACACTCCACATCATCTTCTCTCTCTTCCACTTAATAATTCAACACTCATTCAACTTTTACTCACTACAATAGTTTTGTTTAATAAAATTCAACACCCTACCCCACCACTTTTATTTCATATTATTATTTTCTTTTATGTTTTTGTTTTTGTGATTGCATATTAATAACAATTATCGATTGAAATTAAATTAAAATAATTAAGAGTTAAATAATTTATTTTAATTTAATTTTTCTAATTTTATATTCTTAATTAATTTTATTTTCTTTCTTGCAAGTAATAAAGACGAGATATAAGGATAGTCATAAAACAAATAAAATTACAAAAAACTTAAAATGCAATACAATACACTAAGCACACAACACATCTAAATGAAACACACATAACTTAATTAGTACAATAGACTCAACTCACAAACAAACTATTTAATCACGAAACATTCCGAACTTTGCCCATATGTGTTTGACTAGATCTGCTTGCAATTAGTGATGTACATTTGAATCACGCATCACGGATCTAGCACGCATTATGATTCGCAAAATGCAGTAGCACTCTGGCCGAGAATGGCTCCGCAGTAGACCCACTTGCCTCGTGATTGATCATAATCATTCCAATGCCGAGCATATGTATCTCGCTCATCCTCAACAATCATATTATGCAATATGATACATGACCTCATGATGAGAGCCAAATCGCCTATGTCCCACAAACGGCCGGTTCGCGAATGATTTTAAATCGAGCCCGCAACACCCCAAATGCACGCTCGATGTCCTTCCGACATCCCTCCCGATATTTTGCAAATAACTTATCCGGTTCACTTTGAGGAAGTCTAATTGATTTGACGAAAGTCTGATAAGAAGCGGTAGATACCGCCAAGAAGATAGTATGCCATATTATACGACGCTGATTCACAAAGAAGTTCACTCTTGGAGTATTTCTCTCTCAACATCATCGAACACGGAGAACGGCCTAGAACGCTTATATCGCTCAATGTTCTCGCACATTCAAAAAGGCATGCCATATCCATAGATCATAAGTTGCAACTGCTTCAAGAATAACAATGGTGGTTCCCTTATCTCCCCGAGTAAATTGACCTTCACATGTTGTAGGACAATTTTTCCATTTCCAGTGCATGCAATCAATACTCCCAATCATCCTCGAACCCCACATTTCACTAACATGCAGATTCTTTGCGTGTCATCTTGAGTCAATGAGATACACCGCTCATACAATTGTATGATTCCTTTACAGAATCTATGCAATCACTCCAATGTTGTAGTACCTCCTATGTTGATGTATTCATCGACCGCATCGGCCACCACACCATATGCTAACATTCTCATTGTCGTGGTACATTTTGCTAATGGAGATATACCTTCTTTATTGGTCAGTGTCAACTCTTTGGGTGAAGTAGTTGTCATATGTAGGTCGATCCGCAAAGTAGTCGCCAATCGCCTTTGGTTTGCCGCTGCAAGATCTCTATTGAGATATTTTCTCTTGACATATGTATATCCTTCCTCTATTTGGTTTCGACGCCCCGAACCTGGATTGACAGATACCTCTCTCTTCGATTTCATAACGCTTTTGTAAGCTTCGATATTAAAAGGAAATTAAGGATCCATTGATATTTTTTAGTAATATGAGATTTTTGGTATTGGTACATCAATGGAAGAACGAGCCCCATTTATAAGAAATTGAGTGGGTGAAATGGACGGACTCCAAACAAATAATGCAATGGAGTTAAATAAAGATAAGGATAGAAATCAGATTGAGTGGTTGAAATGGACGGACTCCAAACAAATAATGCAATGGAGATAAATAAAAGATAAGACACAAAGTGACAAAATACAAACAACGACTTGACAACACAAATACTAAAGCATAAAGTGACAAAATACAGACAACGACTGACAACACAAACACTAAAGCAGTAAAGTGACAAAATACGCATAATGACTTGACAACATTTAATTTCCAAACAGATCGCGCCAAACTTTTTGAACAACTCTTTCGTCCTGGCCATCGAGATGCTCCTTTGAACTTAGCTTCATAAACATCTTCATCTTCTTAGCCTCAGATTTCTTTTCAACAATTGGTTAGCCTCCTCTTGCCTCATGACTATTTTGTCCAATCGCTCCAACTCTTTCTCCTTAAATTGTTTGAATTCATTCCACTCTTCATCGACCGAATCCAAGGTTGCGCTTTGCTTTTCTTCTTACCCTTTTTTAGTCGTGATCCTCCCTTTCGGGTGAGCACTAGTGTGACATCCGGGCCGACGAGGGCGGGAGTGATTGCGGTGCCCAAAAAGGTGGCATGGCAAAGAGCAGCCCGGCGCGCCTTCAAAGTGAAGCGGGCGCGTGAATGAACCGAATACACACCTGAATGAGAGGGATTCTGAGGTCATGCGCAGTATGGGACTGCATAAATAAGGAAGGCTTAAAAGAATTGATTTGGACTACCTATACCAACAAGATGCATCTTCTTTTCGGAGCCCATCCCATAAGAACTTCATAGTTAAGCGTGTTTGGCTTGGAGAGTAGTGGGGATGGGTGACCTTCTCGAAGTTTTTCCTGAAAGCATGCAAGTGAGGACAAAGCATGCCGAAAAGACTCGTGTTGGTTCGTGGGGGCAACAACAGCTTCAAGAAGCGCCCGATGTTACATTAATGGTATCAGAGCAGCAGACTTCTCCCAAGACGGCAGCATGGTTCGGGACGAACCAAGCTGGAAGTCGTGGGCATGTGACATCCGGCCGACGAGGGCGGGAGTGATCGCCGCGCCAAAAAGGTGGCATGGCAAAGAGCAGCCCCGCGCTTTCAAAGTGAAGGGGCGCGAATGAACCGAATACGCACCTAATGAGAGAGGATCCCGAGGTCGCGGTGTACGGACTGCATAAATGAAGGAAGCGCTTAAAAGAATTGATTTGGACTACCTATACCAACAAGATGCATCTTCTTTCGGGAGCCCATCCCATAAGAACTTCATAGTTAAGCGCGCTTGGCTTGGAGTAGTAGCTGGATGGGTGACCTTCTCGAAGTTTTCCCTAAAAGCATGCAAGTGAGGACAAAGCATGCCGAAAAGACTCGTGTTGTTGGTTCGTGGGGCAACCAACAGCTCAAGAAGCGACCGGGATGTTACAAAAACACTGGTATGGCTTCACGCTTCTCTCTCACCCAACGCTTTTTAAAAACGCTGGTATCGGGTCACGCTGCCACATATCACTTTCTTACCTCTCTCTCTCAAACCTCACACAACCACTTCTTTGCCCCTCAACCTCCGCCTCCTCCTCAACCTCCGCCTCCTCCTCAACCTATACCTCCTCCTCTTTTTTTTTTCTCATCTCTCATTCATGTTCGGGCCATTGTCAAGACCACCATCACACGTATTCGTGTTCTCTCCTTCCATCGCAAGTGAGTAATGCTTTTGAGCATTCCATGTTGTTGCATTTTGTTGAAAAACATATTCTTTTTTTTTTTGGTTGAATCTTTCTCAACTCGATGATTGTTGAAAGTGGTTGTTCCTCTTCTTCTTATTGTTAGATTCTGTTTCTTATTTGAAGTTTAGCACACCAACTCGCTTGTAAATTTGCCTAAACTAAGTTTCAAGTAAGTACATCAATTGTTTGTTAAAATGCCCAAATCAAGTGCGTAATTTTTTTCTTTTCGTAGTCATGCGCATAAACCTAATACTTGTTAAAATGTTATTTGTTCTCTCATTTCTCGCTTAATTTTTTTTTTTCGTGATATGACTTTTTTTATTAGGGTTTTGTAATAATCTGCTTTAGTGTTAGGTTTTTATAAAAGTTTTGTTTATTCGATTTTAGTTTCTAGTTAACTCTTGTGCTTTCACTTTCGCTTTTTTTCTATTTTAGTTTATTTCTCGTTTGGTATTTTACTAGTTTTATCTTTACTAATTTGACCTCGCTTTTTTTTCATGGATGCTAAACATGGTGAAGTTGGTTTCTTTGTTCAGGAGCACGAGCAACTACGAAACTACCAAACAGTTGAGATTCGCCATCGTGGCTCTTTAATATTTACATCTTGTCCTCTTGTGTTGATTTATAACACTTTGCTTAACACTTAACTATATGAAAGTATGCTTCAGATTTCATTTATGATAATGTGAACACTATGATAAATCTATATTCTCAGAAAGTCAAGAATACATACATATGAATACATATAGTGTTCATATAGTGATCGTAATATAGTGTTATAATAGTGTTCGATTGTATGTTTAACTATATATGTATTCATAGTGTTCTTTACTAATATGTTGCTATTGTATTAATTGTAAAGCTCATACTTAAAAGTCCGATATCATTGTTTTGATTCAGACGGCAGTACTTAGTTGAGATGACAAATCATGGATTTGTTCACTTAGGGATAATCAACCACTTGAAGTTATTGCATAAGTGCTATGACTTATGTCGACTTATGTTATTTTGGGTACTATACTATGAGATATATGAGAGAGATTATCACTCACTTACAAAGTAGTAATTCCAATCAAGGTAACTACTTAGGTTTCTTTTTATATTGATATTATAATACTTACTTACATTTAATAACCATTTTAATTCTAATTTTATTTCATTTTATTTTTCAGTATTTTCCTCACCGTCATCACATCCAACATTACTCTGATGAACAACTTACAACAGTAAGGGGGGAGTGGTGCCGTTATGTTTCTAGCTTTTTGTAGCAACTTTTGAGTTTCATAATGTTAGTTAGTTATTATATATGTTGTATATATGATTTGGATATATATTATGTTGTAAGTACTTGTTAGTTTAATATGGTCTTTTGGTGATATGTACATATGTGTGTATCTATATTGATTGGAATGATATTACTGAATTTTGTTGGAATGATATTGATGAATTTTGTTGGCAGAGAATGAATTTATAACTTGTAATTAAAAGGGAGAATAAACAAAAAAATATTTAAAAAAATCATCATATAGGTAGCGCTTTAAAGAAAAACACTACAAATGAAATTAAAAATCAATATCACGTAGCGCTTTATAGAAAACGCTAGAAATGAAATTAAAAAAATCATTCAATACCTAGCGCTTTATAGAAAAACGCTAGTATGGACAAAATGCACTAGAGATCCCTAGCGCTTTACGTAAAACGCCAGGTATGGACAAAATGCGCTAGAGGATCCCTAGCGCTTTACGTAAAACGCCAGGTATGGACAAAATGCACTAGAGGATCTCTAGCATTTTACGTAAAAACGCCAGTATTGACAAAATGCGCTAGAGATCCCTAGCGCTTTATAGAAAACGCTAGGTATGGACAAAATGCGCTTAGAGATCCCTAGCGCTTTTACGAGAAAGCGCCACGTATGTCCAAAACACGCTAAGGAAGATCCACAAATGCTTTATTTCAAAACGCCACGCATTTCTCGACAATCCCTAGCGCTTTTAAAACGCTACTAACGGGGTACGATCCGTAGCGCCAACTTTTCTAGCGCTTTTAAAACGCTACCAATGCCCAAAAACGCAAATCCTTAAATCATGTTGTAGTATAAAACACAAAAGGTCAGCCCGTAAAAGGACTCAAAGTGAAACCCGAGACATTTGTTTCGAATGGGTATTGGTTATACCATAACAAAGTTGGGAAATTGCTTGAAAGTAAAAGCTTGGTGTTGTTTTTGCTGAAGAATTTTAGAAGGAGAGATCGACGTCAACAAATTGACTATGCACGTAAACGATGAGAAACCACTTTAGCAAGTAGCGGCAAGAAGAGGAGCGATGTCATACTCATCCGAGCAAAGTTGTTAATGTAAGAATTTTTTTAATTAACAAAGCTTATTTGCTAATCTGATGTGGATAAGTAGTCCAGGTGTTATAATCTAATTGGCCAACAGGTTGAACAGTATTCGTAAGCTTTCTCCTTAAAGAAATAACTCTCAACTTTTGGTTGATTTTTATAAGTTTTTTTTTTGATTGATAAGAACTCTCATCCTTTGAAAATCATCCTTTCCCGCAATTTTTTGGTTAACCATGTTTTTGCAAGCGCAGCTTTCACCTCTGCTTTCGCTAACGACTAATCTACGCTGGGAACTTGACTCGCCACGAAAGACGGCTTTGCACGACCGCGTGGTTCTCCTCCCAACAGAAGCTTTCACACACCCAAGATTCAACCTCGGCACTCTCATGTGATCCAAGTTCAATTACCACTACTACTTTACCAACCCATATTTATTCTATTTTATTTATTCCCCAATTGTTTATTCTATTTTATTTATTTATTATTCCCAAAAGGCCAAAACACTACATTCCCTCTATGAAGCTGAAAGAACAATTTTACCCATTAAGAACACACTATAAGTGGCAGGTGTCGAGTCGCGTTTCGTGTGTATGTGAAAAACCAAAATCCCAAATGTCGCTTCGATAGGGTTCAACATTTTCCCTTTTTCGTGGTAAATAAATACTAAAAACTCTCCATTCTCTCGATTTGAAACTTTCAATGGCGGGGGAAGAGAACCAAACGGTCACAAACGACACTTTTCCTGATCCAGAGACACAAGACATGGATATCGGCGCCAAAACGACGTCGTTTAGCGACAATGAATGTTCGGTTAAAACACAACAACCTATAGTTGGAAACGGTGAAGCGGTGCCGTTGAAGGTCGGTGAAGTTTCGTCTTCTGGTAAACCTTCTTCTTCTTGCCTAAATGTTTATGTCAGAAAGAAACGCTTTTTACAAAAGTGTATCGCGGGGTTGAAGGCAAAGGCAGAAGCAGAAGCAGAAGCAGAAGCTTCTTCTAGTGTTGTTGTGAGAAAGAGTACACGCAGCAGAAAGAGTAACGTGAAGAAAAAAATGAACTTGTCGGTGGAGGACGTGAAGGAGGAGAGAAGTGGAAGGAAAAGAAAGATAATCTCTAGTTCTGATGCTACACAAGAAGGGGAAGAAAATGGTGGTAGAAAAAGGAATATCACTAAGAAAGAACCAGAGAGTGATGATTTGGGGGAAGAGAGTCAGGATAGTGAATCTGAAACTCCTATTGTAGAAATTAAAGGTTATAGTTTCAGGAATAGAGATAGGAAACCTAAATACATTGAAAAAGAGGATAGGAAATCTAAATACATTGAAAAAGAGGAGGTGCCAAAAGTAAATAAGTTAGACCCTAAGGTGACATTATGATTCTTTGCTCATTCACTCTTTAGATTTTGTGTTTGGTTTTACATGTTTTGATGTGTTAATGTTTCTCTTTTAACAGTGGATTGAAGAGGAATCCTTAATGTGCCATCAATGTCAGAGAAATGATAAGGGCAGGGTTGTCAGATGCACACATTGTAAAAGGAAAAGATATTGCATACCCTGTTTAAACAATTGGTATAAATTTGTTTGCTTCTGTTTAATTTTGTGGGTTCTCTTGTTATTGAATATTCCTTGTTTTGTTGGGATGATAAATTGTGGGATCTATATGATATTGTAAACTAAAGATTTTAGGTTGGTGTTAGGATGATGAAATCCTGAATAAAGCATGTTTTTGTTTTGTCTTGTAAAGGTATCCTCAATTGGAAGAGGATGATATTATGGAGGCATGTCCTGTGTGCCGTGGTAATTGTAATTGCAAAGCATGCTTATGATGTCCGAATCTTATCAATGCCAGTTCTCCCCTTCTTACATGAACTATTCCTGTGATTTTTATGTATTCTAAATAGGACTACCTGGTTTACTATAGGAAATTAAAGCAGAAAAGGACAAAACCGGAGGAAATACCAACATTGAGCACTCTAAGTATCTGCTGAAAGCACTTCTTCCCTATGTAAAACAGTTGGATGAAGAGCAAATGATTGAGAAGGAGATAGAGGCTAAAAGACAAGGTATCTTTTCATTCATGAGTCTCGATTGAGTTTTTGGACGTAAGGATGAATGTTGTTCTGTGAATAAACGAAAATAATGCTGAGGCTGGGCTAAGTTTGATCAGTGTATTAGTATTCCAGTACCTATCATGTCATGCTACTCACTAGAGAAAATTGCTTTTACGTGATGCTATGAATCTCTTTCCATCATGAATGCTGACTGTATAAGAGAAAAAATTGTCTGTTTTATAAGCTTTGGTTAACTGTTGTCCTTTAAACAGTATGGCTGTTGGAACTCGTTTCTTCTAGCTTTTTATCTTTCCTCTTACTGATGTGGGTTGCTTTATCAGTGTTTCCTTCTTTGGTTTTTTATTTTGGAATTAAATATATCTATCTTTTCTTTATTTATTTTTTACGTTTTGAATTACTTACCTACTTGATATCGTACTTTTTACCGTTTCCTCTGTATGTGCTGTTGGAGTATAGGTTACGTTTGTATCTCATCTCATACCCCAGTCAGAGTTCAATTCTAGTTCCATATGTTTTTAATTTTTTATTTTTAAATTATTTCTGGGATGTGCATTACAGGGCTCTCACTCTCAGATCTAAAAATAGGAGTGGCAGATTACTTTGAAGATGAACGGGTTTACTGGTTAGGACTATTTTTATTATTGTCTTTCAGTTATCCTTATGTTATATAGTTGCTTACTTAATGCTCTTTTGCAGTGACAACTGCAAAACATCAATATTTGACTACCACAGAAGCTGTACAAAATGTTCTTTTGACCTTTGTGTGCTATGTTGCCGTGAGCTTCGTGGTGGGCAGCTTCCAGGTGGTGCGGATCCAATTAAATGTGATTTTATTTTCCGAGGTCTTGATTATATGCACGGTGTTAAAAATAAAAGAAACAGAAAAATTGTACAAGTTGCTGCCGAGCCCGAGATTCGTGAATGGTCAAGATCTGGTTGGCATGCAGAGAGTGATGGCAGTATTCCCTGTCCAAAGGCCAATAATGAATGTGACCATGGTTTTCTAGAACTCAGAAGCATTCATCCTCCAAATCACATCTCCGATTTACTATGTAAAGTAGAAGAACTAGCAGAAGCATATAAGCTTCAAGATGCAGAGGTGCCTCGTAACTACTTCTGTTCATGTTTGAAGCTTGCCAAGAACACAAATGATACATACAATAACACGAGGAAGGCAGCATCTCGTGAAGACTCCGGTGACAACTGTTTGTACTGTCCTAGGGCTGTAGATTTAGATCACAAGGATTTAAGTCATTTTCAATGGCATTGGAGCAAAGGGGAGCCTGTAATTGTCAGCAATGTGCTTGAATGTACATCTGGTTTAAGCTGGGAACCACTTGTCATGTGGCGTGCATTTCACAGATAAGTAGCAACAGGCGTACTAAGCACGATGTACATTTGGATGTGAAAGCCATTGATTGCTTAGATTGGTGTGAGGTTTGTATGATTTTTCAATCTTGAGCACGGGGATTTTTGTTGAAATTCAACTATTATCATTCTCATCATGCTTATTTGAATTCAATTCTTGCCAGTCACAAGTTCGACGCAGTTGGCAGTTCAGAGACGTTTTATCTTACGACTCCAATTTTAAGCTTGGTAAATCGACTATAAAAGAAAATTCAAAATCTTAGCTGTTCGATGATGCAACGACTTCGACCTGCTGACTGTGTGAATGGTGTAATTTGTGATTACAGCGAGCCCGAATTCAACTTATTTCTGATCTATTTAAAATCAATAAATTTTTTTATAGGAACTAGTTTGCTTCAAAATGGTATTTGGGGGAATAATTTAACTATTGCATATTTTTTGATTTGTTGAATTTCTTACATGTTTTCTAAATTTGGTAACTCCATTTTTCTGGATTGAGAGTAGTTTCAAAGCATTTACCAGTGTCAGTTACTCATTTCATAGAGTACAATTGTTACGAATGTCCTCGAAAGAGTTTGAAACGTACTGAGATAGGGTTTCAATTCTTAAGGTAGATTGTTCCTCTGTAAAACTGTTTCTAGGTGTTCTGCTCTCTGGGTCGCAAAGAGATACCAGTACATGGTTGCAATCCTATTTATCAAGATAAATACCACATTAGGGTTGTAAGTTTGAAGTTCCTTTCTAGGTGTAGTGTAATTCGATGTGTTAGTATAAATGTCTTAGTCCTTTGTGCTTGTCATATGCTATCTGTTAAATTCAATTGAATAGAAAGAACAATTTTATTGTTACTAAATACTAACTCATATCCTTATCCCATATCCTAACGCTATTTAATATCTCTCCCAATATCTTGTCATCTTATTCTTAAACATTATCGAAGGGTCTATTTGATTCAAAAGAGGGGAGGGGAGGGGAGGGGTTTTGTTGGAGATGAGGGGAGGGGAGAGATTTCAAATATGCCGTGTTTGGTTCGACGAGGGGAGAGAAGGGAATTTAATGGAGGGAAAGTGTAAAATTAAAATTTTCATCCCTGAAATATCTATAAAAGGAAATTTAATTACAACTTTTAAACAATTTTTCTTCTCTGCAAATCCCCCCACTTTTGACGGGGAGCTAAAATTGGCTTAGAAGGGATTTTACTCCCCTCCCCTTTAAAAACTTGAACCAAACAACTAAACTTTTAAATAATCCCCCTTTCTCTCCCCTCCCCTCCAAACATACCCTAAACTTCTTGCTGTCTGATGTCCTGTTTGTTTTTGCTGTTTTGCTTTCGTCTACCTTGAATCTATCTATCTTGTTGCCATTCTTTCATCTTCATTCTGTTCTCCTGATTGTATATTTACCTCTTTCTTATGCATACCCATCCATGTAGATGATATGGGGTAAGACCATAAGGCTTACTGCATTTTATGCTCTCGTTGAAAATATTGTTCCTTAGTTGTATCCATATTTTTTCCCATTCAAATGCCAAACAGACTAGTGTAAACTGTATCTATTTTTTTTTTACTGAGTTTTTAGTGCTTTTTCTTGAGAGTCTATTCTGTTATTGGTAATTTCTGCCTTTTTTATTTGAGGATTTAACTGAGTGCAGGTAGAAATCAATATCAAACAATTCTTTGTTGGGTACACAGAAGGCCGCAAGGATTGGCTTAATTGGCCTCAGGTGTTGAAATTGAAAGATTGGCCCCCTTCTAATTTATTTGAGGAACGTTTGCCTCGTCATTGTGCCGAGTTCATATCTTCCTTGCCGTATAAAGAATATACAGATCCTGTAGGAGGTTCTCTTAACCTTGCTGTGAAGTTGCCCGATAAATGTCTAAAGCCAGACATGGGACCAAAAACATATATTGCTTATGGATTTGCTCAGGAGCTTGGGCGCAGTGATTCTGTTACCAAGCTCCATTGTGACATGTCTGATGCAGTAAGCTTCAATTCTGTTTTGTCCTTTCTGGCCTATTTTTCTAGAATTTCTTTGTAAACCTTGGATACTTTGTTGATATATTTGAATTGAATTCCATCATGAAATGTGCATAGGGTGAATAAATTTGTCGTCAGAACTTTGTAAGCTATTGCATTTATCTGTTCATATTGTAATGAGCTGATTGTAGTGTTGTCTCTTTGGAGTCCATGTCATGATTTTTTGTACATTGCACTGTCTACACTAACTCTCGTTTTTCCTGGGTGTTTTGGTAATTGACAATTTAGGAAAGTAATCTATTCTGATTAGTGGCATTGTCAGAATAGTATTTAGGAGTAATTATGAAATATGAAAAGCCTTAGGATTGAAAGCTGTGATCAATGTATACTTTCATCAGATGCGTTGCTCTTAAAAATATTTGATGTTTGATAGTTCTTTGTATTTGGTAGTGCTTTGTGTCTCTGAGTGCATACTCTTTCATGAGGAATATGAAACATTTTTAAATCTGGTCTTTAAGGTAAATGTCTTGACTCATGTCACTGAAGTGGAGTTGGAACCTGAGAGCACTACTGCGATTAAGAAATTGATGAAAGACCACCTTGAGCAAGACATGAGGGAAATATATGGTGATATTCAGAACCGAAAGGCTAATGTTAGCATGCTTGATAATTCATCTTCTACCATAATTGCTTCAGACAAGCTAAATTCTCTTGCAGGCATGGAAAATGAATGTGGATTATGTGATGGAAAGGTTGTTGATCCATCTCATCAACACTCTAGTGCTACTGATGATGGCCTGTCTTCTGGGTCAGAGCTGCTCAAAGAGGATGAAGAAGTTACAGTGAAACAAGAAAATAGTTTGTTGGTTGGAGATAAATCCTTAGACGGTGCTCTCTCGATATATTTCGAGAGAGGATGTACCTAAATTGCAGGAATATCTGAAAAAGCATTTCAGAGAGTTCAGGCATGTGAATTGCTGTCCTTTAAAGCAGGTAAATTAGTCAAGATGATTTTCCATTATCTATCTAGTTGCCCCTTGTTACCAGTCAGTTTCACTGCTAGTTATATTTGATTTAAACTATCCCCATATTTGTTATATGTGGAGGTTTTCACCATGATAAAATTCGTATTATCTCATTTTCTTCTGTGTTCCAATAATTTTTTTACTTACCAAATAGACATGTCACAAAGGATTGTTGAAAGATCAGGCTGGTAGTAAATAATAGCTGTAAGTAATTTTGAAGGTGTAAATTAATGATTTCTGTCTAAACAAGTGTGTGGCATCACTAATGAGGAATTGTGTTATATATATATATATATATATATATATATATATATATCTGACTGGTTTATTAGCTTATGGATATGGACCTTTCATTACGATAGTAGATGCTTCTCTACAATGTCCATAGACAAGGGAAATACATTAGGGACATAGTTACCAGTCCAAAATCGAAAGATCATTGGTTAATTATATATGTTATATATGTTATATATGTTTCGATGGCTTCTGTATGTATAGCCGACTGGTTAGTATGATGGTCGCTCACTAGTTATGCATATATCTTGTAATGTAGGTTATTCATCCCATCCATGATCAGACCTTTTATCTTACTATGGAGCATAAGAAGAAGCTTAAGGAGGAGTATGGTTAGTAATGTTTATAATTTTTCATATATTGTTTGGGGACTTGGCTGATTTGATGAATCAAATTGTACCATTTCGTTGATAGTTCAATATTTACTTGTAGGATTGAACCCTGACTTTCATTCAGAAGCTAGAGATGCTGTTTTCATTCCAGCTGGCTGTCCTCATCAAGTCAGAAATCTGAAGGTAAAATTCACATACACAGTAAAGTTTCCTTGTTTCCTAAAAGTGTATGAATTCTATGAAGTTTAGCTAGGAAGGGGGATAGCTTGACTTAGTTTATATTAGTCTAAGATCTGAGTTCAATTCAGATCTTATTTATTTTTGTTGCATACATTATCCTTTGTATCTGTGTTTCTGTTTCTTAAAGGTGTTTATCTCAACAATAAAATTCTTCTTGGGAGCTTGAGCTTGAGCTTGGGAATGTAATTTTCCATGTTTGGTACAGGTTATAAAAAATATTCATGTGTATTTGGTCAGAAACATGAATCATGAAATTCCCATAATAACCTTATATATTTATGGTTAAGAATTAGGCTTGATGGAGGATTCCAAAAGTGGGTGTGGAGGCTATCTGGGATGGATCTCTCTGAATAAGGTGCAACTAGTTGAACTACTGCAGGTTGAGGGGAGAAATGCACAAATAGGAAAGAGCGCACTAGAGGAAGTACAGTGAATGCGCACTACTGGACGGAAACAAGGACCAGAACCTTGAATAGCAATTGAATAATTACTACTGATGTCAGAACAAAACAACACCTAACAATTCGAAATAAATTTGAGCAAAGCAAGAAAATATGTGAATAGTAATAGTCAAAGAAGTCCTTGGAATACCCCTAAAAAGTGGGACACAAGCTGAAAGGTAGACTAGGAATATGCATTTCATATGGCAGAGTTCTTCTTTGAAAAACTCTCCAGAAATTTTTTAGTGTTTTGCCAATCGTGGCTGACCACTTGGAAGACTCGATCTACGGAAATCTGAATAGCTCGCCGCAACTTGTGGCGGCCGGTGAAGGCCTGCGTCATCTTTGTTTAGGTTGGCGGTCAGTGGTTTTGTTGACCTTGATGGTTCTCTTTGTGCTGTTGGAGGTGAGAACAATCAGGCACTGGAGAATGTCTCCTTGAAGCATGAATAGTTGTTGGAAAATGGAAGGTGGTGCTTATGGTAGTCTGGCAGTGGTTTTGGCTTCAAAGCAGAGTCAAGTAGGAGTCAAGTAGAAGATCGTGCAAAAGCATTGTAACACTTGCTGGAATTTTTTCCGCAGAGGTGCCAATAACAAACCTTGCTGGTCACAAAATTCAAACAAGCTCCTATACGATGTAAAATATTTTATTGGATTGTTGTTAATGATGGCGGAGGCCTGCGCTATCTTTGTTTAGCTTGGCGATTAGTTGTTTTGTTTTGTTCTGGCGGAGGTGAGAGTAATCAGGCACTGGTAAAATAGTTGCTAGAAAATGGAGGGTGGTGTCGATAATATTGGTTTTGACTTCAAAGCAGAGTCAAGTAGAAGGAAGACCGGATGATGCTAAAGCATTGTAACAATATTAGTATCGACACTTGTTGGAAAACTTTTTTGAGTAGGCGCCAACAACAAACCTTTGCTAGTCCTAAAATTCAAACAAACTCCGACATCATGTAAATTATTGTATTGATGTCGTGGTATGATGATTCCAAGAATCAGAAATGATTATTTATCATCATCATCATCTAGTGTACGCTAATGTTCACACACTAAATGTTGATTGTGTTATCCTAACATAGGTATCAAGGAGGAAAACTTTGATGTGCAATTTAGAACTCTCAAATCGCTAAAAATGTGAAGGTGCGGCTGTTTTAACAGAATTACATGATTTAGAGGAGAAGTAGTAGCCTTGGTGTGATCACTATAGAAAGTGTTTCACATACAAAAAGAGCTAATGGAAGCTTAATGAAAAGCTGACAAATTTGTTTGGGTGTTCATTTTGGATGTCAGCAAGGAAATTCAAGAGAAAAATCCTACCATGATACATCTTCTTTCATTGACAAATAGTTACAACATGCATACTTCTTTGACTAAGATCATCAGTTAATGCAGCTTCTTCCATGATACTTCTTTGACTAAGATCGCCGGCAATGCAGCTTCTTCCAGGGCCCAAAAACTATTTATTTCTTTGCTGCCCTTCTTAGTTTCAACAGGTTTCTGAAACTCCAAGGATCATCGATTTTAAAGCCAATGATCGCTTAACAATTTGTCCAAAGCTATTTTCTTTCCGTTGTCCTTGTGCAGGCAACAAGATTTTAAGTTGTAGGTGGCCCTTCTTTGTAATGGCTGGAATTGGCTCAGTTCCCATATCCTACTCTACGCCCCTCCATAATGTTCAGTGTGTTCCTAAGGTGTTATGCAATTTGTCGCTTTTAGTATCTTAACTTTTTACCGTAATGATTATGTAGTATTTGACTAATGAATGTGTAAATTTCAAGGAACACATGCGGTGTGTTTGGTTTGAGATGGTTTTCTGTTTTCATTGATAGATTTAAAAATGTATATGTGTGGAGGAAAATAACGGAAGTGGGGCAGTTACCATGGGGAGGCACATCAGGCGATATGCCCTGTAATTGCTCAGCGATTCTGCCTAGCGCCGCAGCAGTTACTGCTGGTAGTAACTGTCGCTGTGTGGCCTGTTCTTGCTGTTCAAATATTGTATTTTCAGTTCTATGTATGGAGAGGCGTATTTTGGAAGTTTATTTCCTTTGGGAGGCTCTCGCACTTTGAATCGCTCAAGAAACTACTAATTTTGCTTTTGTAATTCAAAGGAGTTACTCCATTCACCGCAATTTGTTCTATTCGTTAATAAAGTTCAGATTGATATTCCTCAGCTACCTTAATTTCTCTACTTTTGAATCGATAACTATCAATTTCTCGCAGATCCCAAGAAGATAGATGCTATGTTACAATGGCCTCGCACTCTAAGGATGTAAAGGGCTTAGAGGTTTCCTTGGGCTCACGGGTTATTACAGAAATTTGTCAAGAATTATGGAACGATAGCATGGCCACTAACTCAATTGTTGAAAAAGGAAAGCTTTGGTGGAATTAACAAGCTCAAGTGGCTTTTGAAACCCTCAAGAAGGCTATGGCTACAATTCCCGTGATTTGCTGTCCCAAACTTTGATAAGGAATTTGTAGTAGAGACAGTGCCTCTGGGAAAGGAATAGCTGCCCTAATGCAAGAGGCGCACCTATTGCCTTTTCGAGTCGACACTTTCTGGATAGGCTCAAGGGAAATCGCCATGAGAAGAACTCATGGTCATGGTGGTGATTGTTGTGCAAAAATGGAGACCATACTTACTGTAGACATTTCAAGATACATACGATCAAAAATAGTTCATGCCCTCACCGAGCAAAGAGTTGACGGGAGAGGCCAATGTAAGGATTTCTAAACTTTGGGGTATGATTTTGAAATTAAAAAGATACATACCAAGTAAAGAGAATGGAGTAAATGATGCAATCGCCCGCATTATTACAGCCACGCCATCACAACTATGCACCGCGAAAGCTGGGAGGGGGTCGGAAGAAGTACTTGGCTGATGGTGGTATCGAGGAAGATTGTACAAGGCTTATCGGGAGATTCTCGTAGCCATCCAAAGTTACAATTTGAAGAAGGGCATATTGTATAGAGAGGACAAAATCGTTTCTACCAAGAAATTCGCCTAGAATCAAGTAGATTTTGAATGAAATGCATGACACTGCTTATCGAGGGCATTCCGTATTTTTAGAACCTATAAGAGGATACCGACTCTGTGGTTTTGCAAGGCACGAAAGTGGAATTCATGAGTATGTTCAAGCTCAGAAGTTTGTCAAAGGAACAAATTTCAAACATCAAGTCTGTGAGAGGTCATGTAACCGCTCGCACCATCCCAAATTTGGAGTGGTATTTCCATGGACCTTATAGATGGCTGCCCAAAGTCAGCAGTGTAAGGACACTATCATGGTGGTAGTGGGACAGACTTACTAAATATACTCATTTCATAGCTATTAGCCATCCCTACACTACGCTAAAGGGCATCATGAAATTTTAGTGAAATAGTGGTCAAATTACATGATTTCCTAACTCAATCAGGTCGATCGTGACAAGATCTTCCTTAATTCTTTTCGCGTAATTGTTCAAGCAAACAAGGACCAAATCAAGTACAAAGAGCTGGCCACCACCTCAAACCGACGGCCAAAGTGGTCGAGTCAATGAATATTGGTACAACACCAACTACCATGCTTCTCTCAAGACCACTCCATTCCATGCTCTATATGGCCTGAACCACCCGCCATTATTAGAGGAGATGTGAACCCATCTACCGTGGGAAGAGGTGAATGATTGGTGGCCGAGAGAAATGATATGTCAAGGAATTACATGATCACCGGGTGAGAGCTCAAGATGTCACGAGGGCTCAAGCCAACAAGCATAGGAGGAGGTGGATTATCAAGTCGGGGATATGGTATATTTGAAGATTCAACCCTACAAGATGAAATGCTTGCACTAAGAGAGTGAATCGTGCTTAGTCTACGCTTACTATGGTCCATATGAGATTGAAAAGAAGGTGGGTTCTGCATATGCATAAACCGGCTGCCACCGACAACAAGGTCCACCCTGCTTTCCATGTCTCTTTGCTCAAGAAATCAATGGCACCACTCAAAATTTCCAACCACTTCCAAATTGTTTGAATGAGGAATGGATGTTGGAACCATTCCTCAAGCAAAGCACAAAGAAGCAGGTGAAGAAATGAGCAAGCAGAAACTCAAGTCTTGATCAAGTGGCGTGGTCTTCCGCATATTGAGAGCTCTGGGAACAAATGGATTTAAAGGATGGTTTTGAAGGGGGAGGGAATGATAGATTTAAAGATGTATATGTGAGGAGGAAAATAGGGAAGTGGGGCAGTTACCATGGGGGGGCGATAAGGCGCACAAACCCTCAGAATCGCTCAGCGATTCTGCCTAGCGCTTGGCAGCAGTTACTGCTGGCAGTAACTGTCGCTGTGTGGCCTGTTGTTGTTGTTTAAATATTGTATTTTCAGTTCTATGTAGGAGGAAAGTATTTTTGAAGTTTATTTCATTTGGGAGGCCTCGAGCACCTCGAATCGCTTCAAAAACTAAATTTGCTTCTGAAATTCAGTGAATTACTCGATTCACCGCAATATGTTCTATTCATAATAAAGTTCAGATTGATATTCTCATGTTACCTTAATTTTCTACTACTGAATTGATAACTATCATTCATTTCCCAATTTGTCGCTTTTAGTATTCTAACTCCTTGAATGTGTAAATTTCAAGGAACACATGTGTACCTCCTTTATTCTTGTATCAGTTTTTTCTTCGAAGATTTTTATAGGAGCGAAAACATTTTTGTTTTCACCTATCATCCCTATACAAATCTTTAAAAGCCGAAAATTGAGTATAAATAATGTTAGTTTGCAGTTTTGATTGAAAACAAAAATGTTTTGACCGATTAGACATTTATATATATATATATATATATATATATATATATATATTTTCAAATTGTCATTGAAAAATATGTTCCACCAGATATTTGAACTGGTTTTTTTCTCACACGGAATCATCTATCAGAGCTCTTATGTTCATACAGCTCATTGCTGCGTAGTGCAAAATAGACACTTGTTTGGAGTTGCTTAAGGAGTTGCTTAAGTATTACTATTTCATTGTTCTAAATATCTTTGTGGACTTATTTGATTAAGGAATGCTTAGAAAAGCTCTGGATTTGAAAACTTTCTAGTTGTAAATAGGCTTTAAACTCTCCTACAGTGAAGATGTGTTGATGTACTCTATGTTCATAGTCTTGAACAAACCTAATAAAACATTTTTTTAAGGCAATGTTAGTTGTTAATTTGTTAGAGGGGTGAGGGAACTGAACCTTCTTATACTCCTTTGGTATTCTTTAACTCATCAGCTGAGCTATCTACTTGGGATAAACTTGATAAAACTTCAGCAAATAAATGTTTGGGATGTTACTCTTTGAGTCAAAGCTACCTGTGAATTCTCATCTTTGGGTGTAGAAAATTGAAGATTCAAATCAGTATCCTGGGTTTGAACCCAGTAAATGTTAGTTAACATTTCTTTGGTTTGAACTCTGAACCTCCTTCTTATACTCCTTTGGTATTCCTTAGCTTGCCAGCTAAGCTACTTATTTGTGATAAACTTGATACTTCAGCAAATAAATGTTCATTTGGTATGCACATTATTAATAGAGCAAAAAATTTATCACTGGATGTTACTCTTTTTGAGTCAAAGCTACCAGTGAATTCTCATCTTTGGGTGTAGAAAATTGAAGATTCAAATCAGTATCTCCATATTTTGGGTTCTGGTTTCACAAGTAAAATTTAAAGAGTACAAGCGTCTTATATAATCGACTGATTTTTCTTATTTTTATTTTTATGAAGAGTATGCAATTAAAACCTGTTGACATGGAGAGACAATTTTTAGCTTAATGATGCTGAACTCTTCCATGAGTCTGGAAAATTTTCGAGCAATATTTCTCCTAAAGCTGAGGATATTTGTCAGTCTACTATACATGACTACATCAGATTCTAATTTTCGAGCCAAATTATTTTTATATATTTATTGCCAAATTATTTTTATATATGTAGTTCTAGTTAGGCCATATCTCTAGTTAACGGGAGACTTGTTTTTTCCATTATTAGTTTTAAATATACAACTGTCATCTTGTTTACTCTTTTGTTTGATTTTTTGTTTTCAAAGTCTTGTACATAAAACAGAAAATGTAATAGGAAATTGTGAAATTAAGGGCATGTTTCTTTTGAGAATTTTTTTTTTGTACAAATGCTTGAAAACAGTAAAAAAAAGAATAGAAACTGAAAAACGAATAAAAATAAAATTAGGAAACAAATTTCTAAGCAAACATTTTCTACAACATTTTTATGAAAATGGAAATAGAATTTGATGAGAGCAAACAAGCCTTGAAACTAAAAAGGAAAATGTTTCCTATAACCAGATAGACCATAAAGATCGAAGTCCCTTTGCTATATTTTTTGGGGTGGATGTTGCTCTACTTTCATATGCTTGGCTTTGGCTAGATATTGCTTTTGCAGTGAGCTTAGTAAGTCAATTCATTCATTCCTTAAAGAATGCCTCGAGGCAGTGTGTTGAATCCTGAGATCTTTGAATAACTTTGAAAAATTGGGCTGTGGACTCGTTAAAATTTATGTTTTTCTTAAAGGCAGTTGTTAGTTATTCGTGTGTTGTATGTGAGTAGCTAAGATTTGAACCCTTTACATCTTTCTCCAAGTCCTTCAAATGTCCCAGGTCAATATTAGTATACTATAGCTCTCTGTGTAGGGTTTTGGGTCTCATCATAGAGTAAAACAGATCATGCATGCAAGAAGAACTGCTGAAGTGGAGTACTACGGCTCAGAAGGATGCAGTCCTCATTTTATCTTACAAAGAAACATTTCCAATAAACATTTGTTATGCAATGATTCTAAATATGAATCATGGTTAATCATTGAGCTATGTCAGATTTATTTGTCTCAATCTATGCGTAAAGCCATATTGCGATAATTGGAATGCTGTAAGTATCGCAGCATGAGTGAACCAATCATGAAGAAACTGATAGACGATATCAGTATTATCAATGGCGAATGGCAGATTATAGCAGCCTGCCAAAATCCGCTTTAATAAGCACAGCATTGAGGGCTATAGCAGAAACATGGCGCCATAACAGCCATTGCGATCTATGATGGTTGGCACAAAATCCGCAATTCCATAATGTGGCAGAAAGTTGATAACACTTATAGAGAGAATATAGATGGGGTAGTTATTTGCATTCCTTTTGTTGCAACCATACCGGAGCAAGCTGATATCCTCACAAGGGTTATTTTGAACTTGTAATCGAGTTCAGTATGATGGATAGCTGTGTACCAACTCGAGGGTTGTGTGTAAAAGTTTGTTAGGAACTTTAAGGAACAGCTTGAATTAGTTTAGATAGATTAAGATCCGAATTCAGTTCAGATGATTAAGGAACAGCTTGAATTATGATTATTATTATTATTATTATTATTATTATTATTATTATTACAATTATTATTATTATTATTATTATTATTATTATTATTATAGATAGGTTGATTGTGAGATTCTATTATAGTCTGTCTCTTGGTCTTCTACCTTCAGTATATATC
Organism: Oxytropis ochrocephala; assembly: GCA_020916435.1. Taxonomy (NCBI): domain Eukaryota; kingdom Viridiplantae; phylum Streptophyta; class Magnoliopsida; order Fabales; family Fabaceae; genus Oxytropis; species Oxytropis ochrocephala. Next base: position 66,616,584 of record CM037091.1, on the reverse strand, counting down.
CTTAGCAAAAACAAGTTTTTTAGGCCAGTGAACACTCTTGATCTGTTTTAGTTAATGCTTTGAACACATGTTGGTTCTTTTTGAAACGTTGAATGCATTGACTTCTTTTTGTACAATTATAACATCATGGAGAATTTTTAAATTCCGCAAGCCATGATGTGCCACTAGCTTACTTCTTATGTCTTGATTGCTATTATTTTCAACTGATGCTTGAAATGTTTGTGTAAATGTTCTTTGATATTGATTATCCCTTTGCAGTCATGCACCAAGGTTGCACTTGATTTTGTCTCTCCTGAAAATGTTGGTGAGTGCTTCCATTTGACAGAGGAATTTCGGAAACTTCCGATAAATCACAGATCCACTGAGGACAAATTGGAGGTATGCCAAGGCTACTTTCTTGATTTGCTTCTAGTGTTTATATATAAATTTCCAGTGTTCTGAGGTAATGCATCTCCATTTTGTCATTACTTTCTTTCAATTGATGAACATTTTGGTTATAGCTTTATTGTAGTTGTCTAGAATCTGGACTAGACCTACAATAACAATTGGGGTTGATTGAGAGCCATCAGTCACCAACTGTTGGCACTGTATTACTGTGTTTATTCAAATATTCAAATCCAGAGAAGAGACTGCTCTATGTTTTGAAGCGAACCTAAAATGTTGTTTACATTTGTTTCTATTGAACATTTCTTACTTCTAGATTGCAAGGTCATAATTGTAATCTAACATATTAATTACAGATAAATTAACACGGAAGATAAAAAGATGGTTCAGTGATTCATAGATATATTAGTTGCTTGTTTCTTACTGTTAGACCTCTTTACAATACTATGTTAGGAAGAGGAAACACCTTGAATGTTTGAAGTCTTGATCATCAACCTATTTCAGTTTCTATGTTGCTGTTGCGTGTTGTCATATCATCAGTTTCTTATTAGGATTTAATGTATTGTTTTTCCTGATTGGTGCTTCTATTGTTACAGGTGAAGAAAATGATTATACATGCCATGGTTGATGTGGTGGAAAAGTTGGAGAAAGCAAGGTTAGTTATTCCAATTTTCAGGCCCTCAAGTTATGAATTTTTGATACTTGCATTTCTTGGATAAACTCTTTGCGTTGCTGTCAAAGGCATTGATAGGTTTTATCTTATATACAGACTTTTTTATTAGGTTCTTTTGCTCATGATTTAAAAATTTGCCTTTATTCAATTTACAGGTCTGTGGAAAACCAAGGTTCCAATGTAAATTGATCTGTAAAAGATTGAATTTAGTTGGGGAATGTAAATTGTTAGAGTTGATTGGTTTGGTGTGGTGATCTTGGTTTATTTGTATGAGAACTGTAGGAAAGATTCGTATTTTTTAATCTAGCATACCCTTTGAGGTGCTTTGAAACATCATATGCTAACTTGTAATGGTGTAAATATCCTCTGATGTCATGTCATGTTATATTCTTTTGAAACTTCTTTTTTTTAGACCAAATCCTTTTGAAACTTCTGAATGCATATATTATGTGATATTCTACATTGCACTTGTTGCAGGTGCATGAACTGCACCATATATATAGTTTGGTTCGGGTTTGCAAAACCATATTCAGAAACAACCGGTTTTTCTTGAAACCGGTTTAGGTTCGGTTCTGATCTGGTTTAAAACTGGTTTCCATTTTTGAACTGGTTTTCTTTATTCAAACAGTTTGAAAACTGATTTTTATCAACTGAACCTGTCTTTAATAAATCACATGTTTATCATTTTAAAAATTAAATAAATACACAACTTGTCAAAAAAGAATTAAATTTACAGAATTAAGTAAATACACAGAATAATCAATGAATTAATGGCTGTCAAATAAATCAATGAACTGACAACTGGTTAATGAAAACGACAGAATAAATGAAAAGAATGTTAAAATGAGTTTGGTTTGTAATAAACCATAAAAGTGGTTCGGGGCATTTTTAGTGTGGTGTGGTCCATTTTCTAAATTTAGATTGGTTAACCATACTTTTGGCACACCCATAAACTTAGGTAAGTGATTTTGGTTGAAGTAGTTGCATGGGTAGAAAAGATATTTGGGAGTGAAACCTTGATTTGGAGGTTCACACGTTTTTGATGTCACTAACAATATAAGAAAATCACTAATCACTAACAATATAAGAAAACAATAGACTGATAAAATTACCAATTTGCCCTCTTTATTTTTTTCTTTTTTGAGGGTAAATTTGGAAATTTACTATCATTCTATTTCATATTTTATTTGTGGGTCCCACTTTCTTACATATTTTTTTAAATTTTTTATCCGACATTTAAAACCTACTATTTTTCATCTCTCTTCACTCTTATCTTTCTCAATTTTCTATCTATGTCTCCCACCTCAACTCTCTCTCTCTCTCTCTCTCTCTCTCTCTCTCTTCACATTTTATTTTTAATCTACCTACTATCTATTTAATCAAAAACTAATCATCAACTATCTATTTAATTAAAACACTAATTGCTAACTATCTATCTATTCAACTCAACCACTACCAAAAATCTTCACATTTTATTTTTAATCTACCTACTATCTATTTAATCAAAACACTAATCATCAACTATCTATTTAATTAAAACACTAATTGCTAACTATCTATTTATTCAACTCAACCACTACCAAAAATACCTAACTTTACTCATGTCTAAAGCATTGGACGAGAAAATATATTTACGACTAATATAAATGGATATTTTGTTTTTATAAATCGCTTTTATCTTTCTTTGAGTTTTAACTGTAAACAATACATGTTGATATAATTTCATTATTTTTGGTTTCTTGGGGAGAAATGTAACAATTGTAGATATAATTACTTTTTATATTTATTTTCATGAAAATATTTATTTCTTCTAAATGAGTGTTTTGTTTTATCTGCCACAAGAAAGTACTAGATAATATCGAAAATATTATTTTTTATTTTATTTTTTAGTTCCAACGGGCAAACATTATATGTTTTTTTTGACACAAGGAAACATTATATGTTGTTTCTATAATTTCATTACTATTTTTTTTATGGTGGAACATTACATTGTCAGAATAAGTATTTATTTTCTGCATTTGAGATACAACGGGAAAATGTCACATGTTGTTATTATAATTTTGTGACTGATAAAATGTATTTTCTAATGATTAAAAATGTTAAATGAAGAAAATATTATAAAGTTGTAAAAATTCATTTCTTAATAAGTTGAAAATTTTATTGTAATTGAATTCTGTCTAAATCTATTTATACAAAAATATGATGTTATCTGCATGTATGCACGTGTGATACTTCTAGTTTATCACTAACAATATAAGAAAACAACAGTCGATATAAAATTAGCAATTTGCCTCTTTTTTTTTTTTTCTTTTTGAGGGTAAATTTGGAAATTTACTATCATTCTATTTCATATTTTATTTGTGGGTCCCGCTTTTTACATATTTTTTTAAATTTTTTTATCCGACATTTAAAACCTACTATTTTTCATCTCTCTCACTCATATCTTTCTCAATTTTCTATCTATCTCTCCCACCTCAACTCTCTCTCTCTCTCTCTCTCTCTCTCTCTCTCTCTCTCTCTCTCTCTCTCTCTCTCTTTTATTTTTAATCTACCTACTATCTATTTAATCAAAACACTAATCATCAACTATCTATTTAATTAAAACACTAATTGCTAACTATCTATTTATTCAACTCAACCACTACCAAAAATACCTAAAGTTACTCATGTCTAAAGCATTGACGAAAATATATTTACGACTAATATGGGCTCGTAAGTCAACCTAGCCGACGTGGACGCGAAAGTTAACGACCGCAAATTTCAAAAGATGAATGATGATCAACTCACCGGGAGCTAAAGAAGAAAATTAAATGATCCGAGCCCGATGGGGAATTTGTCAAAGTACCACTAGAGATTTAATTGGCTACGAAGACAATGAAGCTCTGGGTCGACTTTCAATGAAGATGTGAGAAAGAGTCCGGTTGCTTGCCCGCGCCGTAACGCCGGATTTGTTCGCATGGTCTCGCAAATCGACATGTCGCGGCATCCCACTCGAGGTAGCCCGCAACCACCTAGTCGTGAAACCCGCAGGCAAAGCACGCCGCCCAACGGGAAAGTTCCTTGGTTTCTTCCCTAACTGAATGGGAATAGAGGCCAACGCGACAAATGTAGGGCCATTACCGCCATGCGCCACCGACTTCCAAGGAAGAAGTTCAAAAGTTAACTTGACGATAGTCGATCGCCGAGGTTCGGGTCTAAAGCGCCAACAGATTCTCACCCTCTTTGACTCGAAGTTCAATCACTCAACAAAGACCGGAAGAAGTCTATTATGATTTCCGACTCGGGCTCTTCACGAAGCTCACCCCTCTTTGACTCGAAGTTCAAGCCTCAAGTCAAAGACCAGTGAAAGAAACCCACCGCAGCCTTCGACTTCGTAAGAATCGCCTGCCTTTGACTAGTGGAATAATCCACTCCAAGACTATCTCACAAGAACAACCTCTAAGGTCACAACCATCGCTGAATCGAACTACGACACCAGTCAAAGTGGATACAAAAGCAAGGTCAAAGAAAGCAACATGGCGATTATCGCAGCTGACTATTCAAAGAAACCAAATCCGACACTTTTCACATCGTGAAACCCGAGCCCAAAACATAGTGGCTTTCACTGCCTCAAGCCGAGACCGCACATACGCGGACGCACTTTCGACTGGGGTAATCGTTCCGATCGGGCTAGCCTACCGCCTCGAAAGCTATGCCTAACTCGCATTGACCCGCCCAAGAGCAACTCCAAATGCGTATAAGTCGATAAACCCGCATCAACGCCGCACGATCCAACGGCCCAAGTCGGACCCACGCCTATAAATAAACGCCACCCTCCAATCGAGACACGCTTCGCCATTTGTCACCTCTCCCACTTCGCTTACGACTTAAGCATCGTGAGTGCTTGTAAAGTACCATCACCGTGGGCGACTCTAACCTCGTGAGGATGATCTCACCCTGACCGCCGCACTCTGTGTGACCCACCACTCTAACACCGCCTACCGCACATGGCCCAAACCAAGGTCATTTTTTAGGGCCAAAAAAAATATTTTTGTATTTATGAATATATATAAGTATTCGACAAATTTGTAGTTAAAATGTAGCTAGTTCAGTGGTAGCCGTGCATCCAACAAGTTAACTTGCGCCTAAGTAGTCCAGAGTTCGATCCTCATTATAAGTATCTTGTTACTTATTTTTAATCAGTGTTTTGGAAATGGTATTGGGGTTTTTAGAAAATAACAATATCAAGACTTTCAACCTAGAACGTCACACTCGACTTGCAGTAATCAATACCACTGAACCACTAATGCTATTGTTAAATAGCTTAAAAATATTTTATGTATTTCCTCTCAATATTTCGATTTCAATATAAAAACAAAACATCATACAAATTCATTTTTTTACAAAAAGCATTGTACCAATTTTTGGTACTTCTCTATGGCCATCGTATTTTTTAATAAAATATACTCTTTTTCTTATAAAGAGAAATTTAATGCATTAGTTTTTCATGAGTTTTATTTTATTAAATTAAAATTCAATTGTATGAAATTTAGCGTATGCTTTGTCATACGATTTGCAATCGATTCTCGATGTAATCTGATTTTGCAAAATTGATTTTAAGTAAGAGTGAGCTTGAATGTGACGTGATTTTGTGCTTGGGCATGAAAAAGTGATTTTGGTTGATCTTTGTTGTTTGATAGATTAGATTAGAATTGCTTTTAGGTGTAAAATTACTTAAACGGGTCTTAACTTAAAATTTAATAAAATAGACAAAAATTACTAAACAAATATATTGTTTACTTTTTAGTTTAAGTTATCAAAATTAGTTTGTATTTATTTATTTTTCCATTTTAGTTATTTATATATTTTTTATGTGAATTTAAAACAACAGATAAAAATTTTGATTAAAAATCACATAAAAGTAAAGTTACAGTAATAGTAATAGTAAGTATTAACAAAAATATTATGAGAACTTAAAGTAAAGTTACCAGAATAAAGATAACAAACAAAACACAAAGCGAGTGTTTGGTTTCACTTCGTGGAATGCTCAAAACGCATGGTGGATCGTAGAAGCGCTTCATGCTTGTTTCGGGTGTTTTTCAACTCTTTTTCAATCGCGATTTTGGTCCTAAAAGTCACCGCAATGCCAAGCATAAATTTGTAGCTTCTACGCCAACAATAAAGCGCTTCACTCACCATCTCCTTCAATTCCCAAATGACCTTCATTTCTTCCTTCACCCATAAATTTCTTTTTGCCATAACTCCTCCGATTCACCAACCTTTTATCACCATCCTTCACCAACCTTCATAACTCCTTCATCAATTCCTTTAATAAATTCATTCACCATCTCTCCGATTCAATTCCTTTCAACAACCATCGCTCACCAACCTAGGATTACCTTCATAAATTCTTCAATAAATTCCTTCAACCATAAATTCCTTTTTGCCTTCAACAATTCCTATATAACACTGTTAGTATCCAAAGAAACCACTCACCAAATAAGGAATTTCCAGTTTCCATCAAAGCAATTTCCAAGCTTGAAGGAATTGAAGGTTTCTGAAGCGAAGGAATTGAAGGTTAGTATAATTATCAATTTCCAGGTTAATGTGAATTTCCAACCATAAATTCCTTTATGACAATTTAGATTTTTTTATTAGATAAGCTTTATATGTCTCATTGTGTTTTTATAGTCGTTTGATAGTATAATTATCCAATTTTATATGTCCGATAGTATAATTATCCATGCCTTTATTGTGTTTGATAAAATGTGTAAAAGAGTTTGGTAAAAAAATAAGAGAGATGATTATGAGTGACTTGGTTTAAATAGAATGAGTGGATCAAAAGCTGTTTGGGATAATAGAGGAACCGCCATTTTGTCAAAGCATGTCCGACTGGTTGCTAAGGGAGAGCGTTGGTACTAGTTTTACAAAAAAAGGATGGCAATGTATTGTTTCCGAGTTTAATGAATCAACTCAAAGGAATTACGATAAGACTCAACAAGAAGAATAGGTATGATACTTTAGAAAGGAATGGCGAGTATTAGTGAAATGGTTGCAATGTTTTTGGTTGTTGTTGGTCAGCGGGGTAGGAAATGTAATGATTCAAGAAAGGTTTCAACACTCAGGAGAGACTCGTAAGTAGAAATTTTCATCGTGTTCTTGTTGCTTGCCTTAAGTTGTCTCAAGTTAAGTATATTAAACCTCAAGATACTATATTTCGTGATAGTCATGCAAAAATTAGAAGTGATCAACCAGTGATGGCCATTTTTAAGAATGCTATAGAGCTATCGATGGTACACATGTGCCATGTGTCAGTGCCGTGCTGATCAAACTCTCGCTTTATTGGAAGAAAAGGACACCCAACACAAAACATAATGGCTATATGTGATTGGAACATGTGTTTCACTTTTGTGTTAGTCAGGTGGGAAGGTAAGTGCCCATGATGCTCGTGATTTTTGACATAGCTATGACAAATGCAAACTTAAATTTTCCCCATCCTCCATCGTGTATGTTCTTTTTACATGGATAAAAATATTTTCCTCAATTATTAAATTTGTTCTTTACATTTTAATATTTTTTTTTATTAGGTAAGTATTATTTAGTGGATGCTGCGCTATCCAACACCAATGGGGTACCTTGGTCCGCATAAATGTGAACGTTACCATCTTCCCGATTTTAGGCGCTCACGCTGATTTGCAAATCATAATGAAGTTTTCAATTATTACCACTCAAGTTTAAGATGCACTATAGAAAGGACTTTTGGTGTATGGAAAAACAAAGTTTGTAATTTTACGTCGCATGCCTAAATTCAAAATGGAAACCTAAGTTCAAATAGTCGCTGCAACGATGGCTATACACAATTTTATCCGAAGGAATTTCAAATGGATATCGATTTTAGTCAGCATGAGGATGAAAACATAGACTTCACAAAGATGATTATCAAAGACCAATTAACTTGGATTCATCTCAAATTTTAAATACCGCTTCTTCAAGAGAGATGGATCATGTTCGTGACTCGATTCGATCAAATTATCGAGTATAAGCAAAATAATTAGTCATTATCAAGATTTAGTATTGTATTGCACTTTAATTTATATTATCTAATTGTAATTTTAATTTATTAGATATTTTATGTGCTTACTTTAATTTTAATTGTAATTTTAAATTTAACTTTAAGTTGATACCCATTTTAGTAATTTTACATGTAAAAGCACTTTGATCTAAACTATCCAAACAACAATGCTTGGTCAAAATCACTTTTCGTAAATGTATCCAAACAAAAATCACGCATACATTCAACTCACTTTTAACTAAACTCAATTCTACAAAATCAATTCTCGCAACTCAATTCTCCTCACCGCGGCAACCAAACACACACAAAGTAAGTGAAGCCCAATCCCCCAAATTGGCCCAATACCATGTCACTCATCACCATCTCTAACCTAGATGCGCTTATGCGCTTTTTACAAGAGTAAGTGCCTCCACAATAGAAGAAAGGAGCAAGACAAAATGTGAAATTTTTGAAATTATTGAAGGGTAAAGATGAGAAATTAGTTGAAAACAACATTGATATTGTGGAAAATCGATTCCAAATGCATCGCAGAAGTTCTAATTTGTAGCTTCAAGCGTAATCAATTTAGGTAATGTAATTGATTTCTCTTGAAATCACCCAAACATCATTTTGAAGCTTAAAACCACGTAAAGCTAATGGTAAAAGCACTTCCAAACATTCCCACCGCTAATCCAAACATATACTTATAGGTCCTAAAAATTTGGAAACTTTTAATCGAGACCGAATTGAAAATACAATTAGGCTCCAATTTCAAAATTTGAACAGGTCTCCAAATTGTTTGGACGAATTTCGACCACTTTAAAAACCACTCTGGATCGATCCGTACATCGACCCAGGTACAAAATGCCAGCAAGTGATTTTAATTTAAGTTAACTACTAAAATAATTTTATGTTCACATCATGACATTTAGTTAAAAGCATTTGGTTTTATCTCATCTTCAACATCATGATCATCTAGTTTTTAACTTGTCACATAATCGTTAGATATGTTTCTTAGAATCAACAAATCAGTGCTAGGATACTTCAGGTAGGCATGATTCAAAGGAATCAACAAGTCAATGTTGGGACACCTCATCTTCGTTGATTGCAAATGTTGCAATTGCCAATTTACCTTAATTTATGAAGAAATTTGCTGGCAAGACCTTCTTGCTTATTCATGCATGTTATTTGTTACAGCACTTCTATGCATCCAATTGGTGATTATAGGAATAACAATTGGTATAATGAGAATGATTTCCCTTTAGCAGAGCAATAAGATGATACACCCAATTGATGAAGAGCATGAACGTTCTAGAGAAAGGAAGATTAGGAAGAAGCTAAATACTATCTTATATGACTGACTATATTCATAAATGATTTAAACAATACTTATGTAATTCTTGCATTTTTT